>CP045899.1:8117220-8131273 GCA_013387185.1 Caligus rogercresseyi
ACCATAAAGATATATGTCTTTATATCTCTATAGTCATAACATATGGATGACGAAAACCAATAAGAAACAAATTTCATATCATAAATTAATAGGTCATTGGATTTAATAGTCTTCTATGTCTTTATATCTCTAGGACCTGAACATGCATACACTGAATGAAGTACTTTGCATCTTAATGTATTTTTTTCCCTCTAAAATTGGGTCAAAACTTATATATAGTGCTGTTCTAGATCTAATCTATAGTTTTTCCTTCTACCTAATTTTTTTGAAATGTGAGATATTCAAATTAGAATAAAATCTATATTTTTCCATAAAAACATTTGGTAGAGAGGTACAAGTATAAGTAGTTGAGCTATCTGTGTAGTATATTATTCAGTGCAAGTAAAGAGTTCCTAAAAAGGGAATAAATTAAACCATTGACGTCAGCCAATATTTTATTTTACATTTTGACCTTGCTCAAACAAAAGAGAGAGAAATTTAACTGGAACATTCTTCTTTACAACATTGAATTGCACTGCATTCTAGATGCGTCGTTTTGGAAGAGAAAGGGATGAAAGGATATGATGAAATATTAACCATGGAAACTTGAGAGTAAAGAGGCACATATACGATGAGCACTTCATATTAAAGCTTATGCCCTAACTCTAAAATAGAGGCCTATATGCCAATTGTGACACGTCATTCATTCTGTCGTACCCGCGGAATGACGTATTCTGGGTGTAAAAAGTAATGAAACATTTTTTAGAACTCTAAATTGCACTGCACTCTCGATTTAGCCCCATCGTTATGAAAGAAAAGAAATGCCATAATATAGGTATGTTAAAACGAAGGTGCTGCCACCTTTTGTTTCCTCCCAAAGTAAAAAAAATGAATTTCCGTTGGATGTTGCAGATTTATCGACGATTCATGGGTTTTTTTTCTTCAAAAAATAAAATTTCTGTTCTTTCTTATGTTTACGCAAATTTTCTTCCTGTGAAATAAAATTTAATCTTTTTACTACTCTTAGCAACTAAATTCAACTCTTTAGCACCCGTTTTTCATAGTTAACTAGCCTTTAGAATTAACTATGCACAAATCAAAATGACGTCATCACACAATTTATTTGCTATTACTCGGTTGTTTATCAGTGTTCACAAATTTCTTCCTGTGAAATAAAATTTAATCTTTTTACTACTCTTAGCAACTAAATTCAACTCTTTAGCACCCCGTTTTTCATAGTTAACTAGCCTTTAGAATATAACTATGCACAAATCAAAAATGTCGTCATCACACAATTTATTTGCTATTACTCGGTTGTTTATCAGTGTTCACTCAAATTTTCTTCCTGTGAAATAAATTTAATCTTTTTACTACTCTTAGCAACTAAATTCAACTCTTTAGCACCCGTTTTTCATAGTTAACTAGCCTTTTGAATATAACTATGCACAAATCAAAAATGACGTCATCACACAATTTATTTGCTATTACTCGGTTGTTTATCAGTGTCCACTCAAATTTTCTTCCTGTGCAATAAAATTTAATCTTTTTACTACTCTTAGCAACTAAATTCAACTCTTTAGCACCCGTTTTTCATAGTTAACTAGCCTTTTGAATATAACTATGCACAAATCAAAAAATGACGTCATCACACAATTTCTTTGCTCTTACTCGGTTGTGTATGAGTGTTCACTCAAATTTCGTTTGCGGTTGGCTGTTTTAAATATATTTCTACGAATTTTTGATAAAAGATTATTATATTAATAATTTACTTAAAAGCTAAATAGTATAATACAAAATTTTGATGATTTTCATTTTTTTTTCTTTGCTTTTATTTTTGTATTATTTATTACTCTGTTATCTATGGACAACCATTTTTCAAACATGTTGTACTGTAAATTTAATCATTTTAATACCTTTTGCAATATGTTTAAAACCTATAGTCTTTAATGGAGAACGAATCTTCTACAAATTATATGCAAAAAAATAATTTACTTAATCATGAATTATTTCATAATTTACATGACATATGATAATATATTAAATTAGGTAGAAATAGGAGTTCAATATTTTTTTTCACAAAAGTGAAGAAACAGTAAAAGAGATGATGAAAAGAAAAATACAAAAGGAGACTTCTTCCAATGATAAACTTCGGAAAAAATAGAAAAGAAAATCAAGTCCAAGAGCCTCGAGGATGCATTGGCTTTGTAAACCATACCAATATCACAAATCATTGGCAAATGATATCCTCTCTGGAAAGATCGTTGGGAGGAAAGGGAGTCATTTATGGATGGAGGAACATGAGTTGATATTGTTTAACTATAAAATCGAGTCCTTCGATTCATCCACGAATGAATATACCCTTGCCTATTGGTATCCAAACGGTACCTATGAAGATGCAACAGACTACCAAATTTCTCCGATTTCCATGTGTGCGGATCTTCTCGTAGGAGACCTGAATATGTTTTAATCATTATTATTATTTTTTTATTTTAATTCAACAAATCATGTAAAAATTTATATACAAACAATATATAAAATTGATGCTAATAAGTAAAAATACAATATATAAACATTTTAGTTCATAATTATAGCAACATACATGAACATACTACCTAATTTCTCCAAAGTAAAACTTAAACTATTAAAACATAAATACTAAAAACGAAGTGTAAAGGATAATTTTTTTATTATACCTTGAATAAAGTCAAATTTTATAGTCCAATCAGTAGTCAATTTAATTGTCCCTTTATTACGTGTATAGGGACTTTAATTATGAAAAAAATATATTTAAAAAATACGATTAATATTCAAAAATATATAAAAGAGTTGCGTGACAAGGAGGGTTTAGTGATTTAATTGAGAGAAGGTATTGTTTATTAAGTCTACGCCAGCAGAACGTAGAATCAGTTGACTTATAAATGTGCATCGCAAAAGAAAAAGGAGGAATTTTTTCGCAACGAAAAAAGACGATTACGCCCAATCCGTCAAACCAATATCCGTGATTACCTCGAAAGCGTTTCCATCGACCATTTCTCAACAGTTTAATCCAAAATAAGGTAAGAAATATGTTTCTCTTTAAATTTCGTGTAACATACCTACATAATATGATGAATATTAACTAAGGAAGCTTGAGATTAAAGCACATTTAAGCATATACGAGGTATGATCTAAAAGTATCCGACTTTTGGTTTTATTGGTCAAACGAACACAGCTATGGGGGGGGACTTGCTGTGTGGTTGGGAGCATGACTACTGCGCATGCTCATTTTTTTCTACAGCTCCAATACAAGTCAGTCGGCGTCAGGCCATTCATGATTTGAACAGGTGCAAGTGAGTGTCGTCGGATTTTATTTTCTTTAAAACTAGCCCATTGCCGCTCCGCGGCTGGTGCTAGGCCCTCCGGGCGGGTGGGTGGCCTACGGCCACAGCATTATACATGGTAACATATCTTTGGATAATATGTTGAGGCAAGGGTTGAACCTTGCATCAAACAATGAAGTTTTTGAAGCTTATGATGATGGAGACGTCGTATAGAAAGAAGTTTTATATGATATTTTTCAAAAAAAAGTAGAGGGAAATTTTTTATATTATCCAGTAAATTCGGATTAAGTTCCTCTCCTTATAACTACAAATATATACATATGTATTTATTTAACTTATTTTCCCCTTTTCTTACTTTAAAAAACCTCTATCGTCTCATTAAAAAAAAGTGGGCACAGATACTTAGCAACGTGCAGCGAGGCAAATATGAAGCAAAAGACTTTTGCACTAAAAAGTTTAAGGAAATTATATATCTTGTACTACATATATTTACTTCTAATGAAATAACGCAACTTAAAAGCCTCCTATGTGAGCTAAGAGGCAAATGCTCTTCTCCGTAAGACCTTCTTCATGATTTGGAGGGAAAATCAACATTATAAATTTGCGCGGGAAACTATTTTCATGATGTTATCGTATTCATGAGTACATATCAAATATTTTTATTCATAGAGCTTCTCCCTTCTCTTTCTTTATACTTAGGAGCGCGTCCACTGTGTTTCCTGTGAGAAAGGGGAAGAGTTTGAAGTATTCAAACTGGTTGATAAGATTGTGAACCCAACATAGAGATATTAAGATATAGAGAGTCTGATTGGATCCTTCAGAAAAATACGTCATTGCGACCGTAAAAACTTCTAAAAAGATATACAGTAAACCCTCGATATAACGAACATATGGGGGGAGGGCAGGGTCGTTATATCCGAAAATTCGTTAAAGGAAGGCTCTGGAGTGTAAGGTATATCCTGCAGGAGTGACGATGAACTGCCGCTGGACAAATTTGGCAGATTAGTGGAGGAGGTCGAAGTCACAGACACATGCTGGTCTCAGACTCTGTCCTAGACCTCTTCTCGGCTGGGGAGGGGCCAGCCTTGAAGAAGTCAGAGATCTTCGTCTGCGTCTTCTTTCTTCTTCTGCTGCACCTCACGCATGAGTTCAAACCGCATGATCCGCAGCAGCTCATAATTCGGGTTCGGTAGCCTTAAATATAGCGAACTTGGGTTCGCTATATATGAGGCTTGTTCGGCCAGCTCCGAAGTTCGGTATCCTCAGATATAACGAACCTAAGTTCGTTATATCTGAGGCTTGTTCGGCTAGCTCCAGGAGGTTCGTTGTATCCGAAGTTCGTTATACAGAGGGGCGTTATATCGAGGGCTTACTGTAGAGAGTTTATTCTCTTCATCATTCATAGATTTTATCTCTAAGATCAGCTTACGATGACGTCGTAAAAATTACTTTGTTTATTTTGCACACACAGAAACATTTGAACGCTGTTCTCTGCCATTGAAGGGAATCAGCTCTCTATATATCTTTAATCTCTATGGATGCGATTAGTTTTCAAAAAAGGAGAGGGGAAAAATATATATTATCCAGTAAATCCTGATTAAGTTCTTTCCTTATAACTACAAATATGTATAATGTTAGTGATGGTCCGTTCGCGAACGATCCGGCTCTAAGAGCCGCTCTTTGAAGTGAACGATAGGAACCGGCTCCGCAAGAAGAGGCCGTTTAAGGATTTTATTTGGTGAGCCGGTTTTTTTGCAAATACAAGTTCAAAACTTGTGTTAACATGCTTTTTTTAAATCCTTTTATAGCCACTCGTAGTCCTAGTGATATTTGTATTATGGTGTGCATTTTTGTTGGTTTAATACTTTTTTTAAAACCTTAATAGTTTTATTATTTAATTTAATAGCATTGTAGGCCTTTTTGATATTGTATCTGGTGCCTTTTTTGTTATGTCTGCTTTAATAGGCTATTTATTACTATTGTAAATTTATTTTTTTGCAAGTGTTGCTATTTTGTAATAGTTTAATAATTGGTTATAATAAAAAAGTTCTATTTATAAAGCATTGTTATCCAGCACTTTTACTCATCATAATGATTAAAAATGTCAATAATGAAACAAAATGTTGTAAAATTAGTTTAATTTATTTAATTAATTAATAATACGTAAAAAATATGTATGGGGAGCCGTTTGGGAGCCGAAAGAGCCGGCTCTCCACAGTACGAAGAGCCATTAGAGCCGAATCTCAAAATAGAACCCCGAAAATCCCATCCTTATATGTAGTTTTTTTTTTTGTTTTTTTCCCCTTTTCTTACTTAATAAAAAACTTTGGCTAACGTAAATACATAACATTTATCGCTCTTTTTTAAAAAACAAAGATAAACTAGAGGCATATATACACTCAGAGAGTGCAAACCTCCGCCGTCATGAGCCTTCCGAGGCGGATTTTTCACGACTGGGGAGGGCGTAGAGAGACGGGGGAGGGTTCCCCTAGACGGAAATTCCGAGAGGAAGACGCTCCCGGCACCCAATTTCACAGCAAAACGACATGTATTGGCAGAGTAGGCTAACTTGGCAAATTTAGTAGTATTTAGCTCATTTGCGCCTTAATTCTGCACTCAAAGATGCCAAATTTAATCACTTCTTCCTTTTTGCACTTCCAACAACTCCACAAAATTTCATCCCAAATCCGTTCAGTACTTTTGAGTTATCCTGCTGACACCAACAAAACCAACAAACTAACAAACCAACAAACGCCAGTGAAAACAATACCTCCTTCGGCGGAGGTAATTAAAAGGAACTAGAGGCATATATACACTCAGAGAGTGCAAACCTCCGCCGTCATGAGCCTTCCGAGGCGGATTTTTCACGACTGGGGAGGCGTAGAGAGACGGGGGAGGGTTCCCCTAGACGGAAATTCCGAGAGGAAGACGCTCGGCACCCAATTTCACAGCACAGCGACATCTATTGGCAGAGTAGGCTAACTGAAAAATTTAGTAGTATTTAACTCATTTGGCGCCTTAATTCTGCACTCAGAGATGCCAAAATTTAATCACTTCTTCCTTTTGGCACTTCTAACAACTCCACAAAATTTCATCCAAATCCGTTCAGTACTTTTTGAGTTATCCTGCTGACAAACCAACAAACAAACTACACCACAAACGCCAGTGAAAACAATACCTCCTTCGGCGGAGGTAACTAGAGGCATATTCATATATACACTCAGAGAGTGCAAACCTCCGCCGTCATGAGCCTTCCGAGGCGGATTTTTCACGACTGGGGCGGCGTAGAGAGACGGGGAGGGTTCCCTAGACGGAAATTCCGAGAGGAAGACGCTCCCGGCACCCAATTTCACAGCACAGCGACATCTATTGGCAGAGTAGGCTAACTTGAAAAATTTAGTAGTATTTAGCTCATTTGGCGCCTCAATTCTGCACTCAGAGATGCCAAAATTTAATCACTTCTTCCTTTTAGCACTTCCAACAACTCCACAAAATTTCATCCAAATCTGTTCAGTACTTTTTGAGTTATCCTGCTGACAAACCAAAACAAACAAACTAACAAACCAACAAACCAACAAAACGCCAGTGAAAACAATACCTCCTTCGGCGGAGGTAATAAAATATATATAAACAAAGAGGAAAGAATGAAGAGGCAGTGACATATCAACATAAAGTTCAAAGTACTCATGAGAGAGAGACAGACGCCATGTTTAAAAAAAACAAAAATACAAAGAGAGATTGATATATCATTAACAAAGGACCGAGTACTTTCCTTTTCTTTCCCCACAACGGTGTTGATGAGAAATAATAAAAAGGTAAAGAACTACAGAAATATAGAATATATTAGTTGAATGATTTTTACAGTCAGACTCAAAAAAGATGATCAATGATTCAAATGTCAACAATGTCTTGTAATAAGAGTCATAACAATATCTTTATAATCTCATTTTATAAATAATATAGATAAATATGTCAACAGTGATAGTATTTATATGTTAATGTATTATCGCAGTGCCCTTCCGTCAATTCCATCATGTTTATGACGGGGATCATAAAATGGTGACCTTTCATCAATTTTCTTTATTTATTTAAAATATTTTCAATAAAAATACTCCTGAACATGCTTGAAGGCTTAATATATTCCAGGGCCATATGTTGCTTACATAAATATAAATAAAAGATCATGACAATAATTAAGATACATTTTTTTCTTTAAATATTCACTTCATAAAATGATGTATTTTATAAAAAGCTCCCATATCGTTTGAAGCCTTATTATATGCATGAACAACATTAACATTTATAGATAGACCTTCAATAACATCAATACATAATACTTGTTGCGACAGTAATGACAAAAATATTCAAGATGATAAAGTTATTTTAAGGTAAGACCTTCTTCATGATTTGGAGGGAAAATCGACATTTCCAACTTTGCACTGGAAACCATTTTCATGATGTTATCGTATTCATGTGTACATGTCAAATATTTTTATTCATAGAGCTTCTCCCTTCTTTCATCATACTTCGGAGCGCGTTCAGCTGCGTCTCCTGTGAGAAAAGGGGGATGAGTTTGAAGTATTCAAACTGGTTAATAAGATTGGTGAACCCAAGGTTGGGGCAATACAAAAACAAACATGTAGCAGTGTGACTACTCAATGACGTCACTGGAGACCGATTATATCTATATATATATTTATCAATCAATCTCTATCTATCTATAAATAATGTATATATATATATATATAATATCTATGTGTGTGTGTTTAAATAAATTAATAAAATAATATATATGAAAATATAAATAACATAAATATATATATTCGTTCTCCAGTGACGTCATTGAGTAGTTATACTGCCAGGATTACATGTTTGTTTTTGTATAGCTCAGACCTTATTATACAGACCTTTGGTGAACCGTGGTGTTAATTTATGACGTCATATGGTGCCGGATATTTTTATTGCGAGGGCTTCATTTTGTATTTTATAATTTAAATACCAATTATGCAGTAAAAAGTCTCCCTAGAGGTTACATTAGATTCATAATTAGAGCGCCCCCTAGGGAGCAAAAAAGAACTAACATTATAGCCAACTCCTATGCTATATATATATATGTAGCATATGTACTTATGAAATAATGCTTACAAATAAAACTTTTTTGTTTTTCATCCAATTTTAAAAATTTCTTCACATTTGCATTAGTCTCCCCAATTGGGAACAACTATATTAACAAATTTCAAAATTTCAAAAAATGCAAAAATCATGGGTTAAGTTAAGTTTTTGAAAAAATCAGTTTTTTGGGTTTTCTGAAAAAATATTAAACACTTGAGAATGATTTATTTTATAGTTTGTTGTCAGCCTTTTAAAGCTCCTTCTTATCAATCCAAGTTGAAATCTGTGGGTCCACCAGGAGCGGAGAAAAAACACTTTTTATTTTTCCAGTTTTTATGCCAAAACTCAAAAAATTGTAAACTAAAATTCATTTTATTCAACACAAACTGATTAAAATGCACACTCTATAGATACTATTTTATAACTTGATGCGATCAATCTAACTGACAACCCACAAAAGGCCCCCCAAAATTTAGGATTCCAAAAATATTCCGCTTCGTCCATGTAATAGGACCTAATATTCAATCCCGGATTTGAGGGTCTTAACGACCTCGGATCCGGATACTTTATACATAAAGTTGCTCCCTTTGTGAAGCTGAATATGATTGTGCAAAAATATATTGCGAAAACTTGCAAATTGAAAAAAATCCGGATCCCGGCCCAAATATGTCCCGGAGGCCGGACATTGACTTAACCAACCTAGGCTTATTTTGCAAGGCCTTCATTTCGTATGTTTTGTTATGAACTTTTTTTCGTATTAAAAAGTCGCCCCAGAGGTTTTTTAATTTCCCGACAGGCCGGTCCGGTTTCCGGAAAATTTCTTTTGGACCCGATTGTAAACCCTATTCTTGATGTACTTTCAGAGTAGCTTTTTTTCGAAATGGGAAAGAATCAAAAGTTAAGGAAATGCCATAATCCAGGTCCGGGAGTGTCTGGATCCGGAATTTTTTTCCGGATCCAGGTTCTTTGGGCAGAGATGCAGATAACTTTTAGTTTGCGTTCTGTCTCTAAAACATCTCACTTACGAACTATGGACAACCAAAGTTTCCAAGCCTTTTTTCAGGCCTTTGAAGGCCGCTAGGTCTTAGTTTTGTTTATACCAAAAGATGCCTACGGTTAAAGTCCACAAAACATTTAATTACATCTCGAGCCTCCTAACCCTCAAAAATCCATACAAACCGCAAAATCCTCTCACAGACGCAAATCTGGTCTGATCAGAACCTAACCTAGCCCAAGACCATCACATGGTCAAGATGCATCTGTGTGCCAAATTTGGGCTCTTTAGCTTCTGTAGTTTCGGCGTCTATAGAAGACAGACAGACGGACAGACAAACTCCAATTATAATATCTTTAAAATGTCAGAAAAAGTCGAATAGCAAAAATTGATTGAATGGAACCAAAACTAATATTCACCTCGTCTACAAGTTCTCTGATCGTGATTCGGCGGTTCTGCATCACCAGGTTCCTCACTTGATCAATGATGGCATCGTTTTTCGATGTTGAGGGCCTCCCTGAGCGTGGTTCACTTTCAACTGACAAGCGGCCATCTTTGAAGCGGTTGTACCACTCCTTTATCTGTGTGGTGGCCCATCGCTTCATTTCCAAAACACTTTTTTAATCTTGCGAATTGTTTCCACTTGCGAATCACCAAGATTAAAACAAAATTTTATGCAATAACGCTGTTCGACTTTTTCTGACATTTTAAAGAAAATAAATCCGACGACACTCACTTGCACCTGTTCAATCATGAATGGCCTGACGCCGACTGACTTGTATTGGAGCTGTAGAAAAAAATGAGCATGCGCAGTAGTCATGCTCCCAACCACACAGCAAGTCCCGCCCCCATAGCTGTGTTCGTTTGACCAATAAAACCAAAAGTCGGATACTTTTTGATCATACCTCGTATACTAGCTCTAAAATAGAGGCCTGCAGGTTTTGAATCGTGAACCATTCTGTCTGACCTGCGAGTTGACGTAACTAGCGGACAAAATAATTAACCCCATATTACTTTTTTAAAGTACCAACGATTATCCCATAAATTTCGAAACATTTATTGAAGTATAGATAATAGTTCTAAAACGCCATAATGACAGGTCTATGCAGTTATCGTACAGGTCCGAACGATACATTAGATACACCAGGCTACATACAACCAGTACACATATGCATATAATTGTATTAATCGAATTATATACGTTCAAAAAGATACATAATGTTTATTTAATTTTAACTTAAGAAAATTGAATTAATTTAAAGAGTTGCAAATAATTTAATGGTTGATATATGCTCAAAAAACATGCATACAAATTAATCTAAATATTCCAATCACTTTGTGTGAACTTTCAAATGCAATTTTGTTCAAGTTGAGCCATCAGCTCCTATCAGATAATGGATCTGATGTAATCTGAGATATATTTCATAAAACGGGGAATAATACAAATATACAAATAGTAGCAAGAAATAGGAGCAAAGAGACATAGAGAATCTGCTACAGATCAAAAGTGGTTCGAGCCATTCCGCAATGATACATGTATAATCATAAGCAACTCCTAAAATCAGTGTTTTCAAATCTCAAGTATTTTCATTCGCTCATACGTCAGACATTTGAATTCTCACATCTTTATCTTGATTTCGCGAATATAATTGTACCTTTTTCACACGTTTTTGATTTTATTCTCAAAGAAATGTAACCATCTCCATTTCAAAATAGCTCTTGTCGTGGCAAATGCATCATTTTAATGGAGTTTCTGTTTGTCGAGATAAATATACCATTTTTATGTCATTTCCGTTTGTTGCAGCAAATATATCATTTAAAATGGCATTTCCGTTAATACATCCCATGTTAGCATTCTATTAATTAATGTACGAGTTTGACCTTGTACATTTCCACAGAGCGACGCCAAGAAGAAGACTCAGTTGTCGGGTTGTGTCTTCTGTATGCATTCTTGGTATTGAATGGAGGAAAAATGGTGTCTCAGAGGGTAATTGGTCTCAAATGAGTCGGATGGTTTATAATAAAGTGAGGCAATGGCGCAATCTTTCTCTGCAGAAAAGGATCGACCTATATAATACCCGAGTGGTGGCCAAGGAATTAAGCCCACACGGGATTCAGCCCACGGAATTCAGCCCACACGGGATTCAGCCCAAGGAATTTTTTTGGGGGGGTTAATTTTTTATACATTTTATTATTTTTTTTATTTTTTTTATTATATCATATTACAATTATTAAATTTATTTTATTTGTTTTTATTTTAGTTGCTAAAGATGTGTGCCACTGATCGCAAGTAATGCAACTTGTCATTTACATCATTATAGCAGTCCACCCTTGCAGCCAGCCTCTCTGATAGAACAACGTAATATTTGTAAACCTGGTAGGTATAGTAAAATTCAAGGATTGAGGGTTCGGTTCAACAGGGTTGGTTGCGCGCCTTTTTGCCCTCACGTTGTCTTCCAGGGTTGATCTTTTGGATAGCCTTTGGAGAACATCTTGTGAAAAGCCAGTCATTTTTTCTGCCAAAATTGACCTGGTGGAATCTTGCCCAGCTGCCGCAGCAGACCTGATGTCTGACTGCACTTGCCTGACTACTCCAGTTAGAGGATCCCCAGGGTGTTAATGATTAAGGTTTCCCTGACCATCAAGAACTATCCCATTTACGGTTCTTATACTGGCTGGACACTTGAATTTCACATTTTCTCTGCATCTCCAGGTGAGTTCTCCATTTTCCCCCATACGGTCTTTCCTCAGGACCTACTCAAAGCCCCCAACCCTCTTCACTTGATTTCCTCTTTCCGTCAAGTTTGCCATTTTATCTAGCTTAGGTGGACAGGCAAGTGCGTATGTGGACAAAGCAGAGCAGAATATGGCACTGATGGCTGTTGTGTTTAAGTACCTTAATGATAATAATAACCTATGTTAATAAGGGTATCCCATACTCGTCGGATTGGGAATAGGAGGCAGGATGTTCTCGGATATTATACGATGTACTTTATTATATAGGAGGGGTACATGTAGGTAAGGGTTTACTGTAATTTCATCGCGAGTAAATTTGTCACCGAGCTTTTTATAGCCGTTTTTTTGTCGCGGGTAAATACATCGCTTGCTCTTTTAAAGTCAGTCAATTTTGTAGTTCGTTTTTTTGTCGCGGGTAAATTTGTCACCAAGCTTTTTTGTAGTGAAGTAATTTGTCGTTCTTCTTTTTTTCGTAGGTAATTTTGTCGCCAAGCTTTTTTGTAGTGAAGCATTTTCCGCGCTGTTTATTTTTACTATGTGGACCTTATCATGGGGACTCTGTCTGGGGTCCCATGGGGTTTGAATCTACCGCTGACATTTTAGGGAGAAAAGACACGCGGCTTAAGGGTTGTGCACACCTTAGCCTCGGGTGTTCCGCCGCGAGTTGAAATCTACGCAGGGTCAACGGTGGATTTCAACGTTATAGAACCCCCGGCTGAGACTGGCGTACCCCCCCCCCCCCCCCAAGATTAGAATATACAAAACTCTTGGGCAAAATGCATACAAACCCACCACCAATGGGCCCTCGGGTTCTGCCGAACACAATCGGGGTGTTTTGGGGTTACAAATCCCCCACAATGGCCCTTGGGTTCTGCCAAACCCAATCGGGGTGTTTTGGGGTTACAAATCCCCACCAATGGGCCCTTGGGCTCTTCAAAACCAATCAAGGTGTTTTGGGGTTAAAAATCCACCGCCAATGGGCCCTCATGTTCTGCCGAACACAATCGGAGTGTTTTGGGGTTACAAATCCCCCGCCAATGGGCCCTTGGGTTCCGCCAAACCCAATCAGGATGTTTTTGGGTTAACAATCCACCACCAATGGGACACTCAGGTTCCGTCGAACACAATCAGGTGTTTTTGGGGTTACAAGTTCCCTGCCAAGGGGCGCTCGGATTCCGCCAAACACAATTGAGCTGTGTTTTGGGGTACAAATCCTCCGCCAATGGACGCCTTGAACGTATAACTTACAATGTATAAAGGTTTAAAAATAAAGGTTATGTGTGACAACAAAAATATATTCATTTATTTCTCATGAAAAGGCAAGCCCAGAGCCATTTTAATGAAACAAGAAAACGAAAACTATATTTTTAGGCTATGCTAGACATTTATACTCTTGTATGTGGTAGTGCAGTAAAAAACTATTCGCAAAAATGTTCAACATAAATGAATGCCAGCAGCATCAATTGCAAAATTAGAATATTTGATTCCTCAGTCACAATTATTAATAATTAACGGCTAAAAATTAATTACCCCATGGAAATAAAATCCAACTGATCATTCATCCATACTTAAAAGACCCAAATAATGTATTAACACAGGATAAGACCCCAGATCTTTAAGCGGTGGTTTTGAATTAGGTATAATTAGGGAAATTGACGTGGGATTAGGTTTTAAAACTCACTATGTTTTATATACACTTGGCATACCCCGATATTTTGTTTGGAGCTTGTTTAAAACACTCATAGTCGCAAGATAAAAATCTAAGGTTCATTGGCGGTATGTTATGAGACATTTCTTATGGAAACAGCCCGATTGCGTTTGGCAGAACCTGAGGGCCACATGGGGGGATTTGTAACTCCAAAACAGCCCAGTTGTGTTCGCAGGTCCTGATGGGCCATTGGCGAAGTATTTG
>CP045899.1:8131373-8193335 GCA_013387185.1 Caligus rogercresseyi
CTTCAAAGACTACGATCTTTCCGCTATACTTATCGCGCTAGCTCCGGCTCAAGCCGGGGGGGGGGGGGGGGGTTTGTAGCGGACAGCAAGAGGTTGTAGGCGGTCACTCCAAGAGCGCGAACCTTAACGTGTCTGCCCTCCCCTTCTTCCCAAGACAAGGAAAGAGGGAGAGATGTAATTACGCTTTAATATGGGAAATATAATATTTATAGAGAATAAAGTCAGTGTTACACAAGCCTCGGTCCAGTCATTTAGTGGAGAGAAGGTTCTCCACACTTATATTGAAAATAATATTAATATGTTGTTCTCTTAGTTACTGCGCAGTAATATAACTAATAACTATATTACTCGCACGCGCGTTAGCGAAAAACATGAACATAAGTAGAAGAGGAACGCGGTCTGTCACAAAGAAAGCTTCATATCACTAATTCAACTGTATTCCAATAGCTTATGATTCCAGAAATTATTAACTTAGCAATGGTTAGGTAGAAGTAGGTGACTAATTAAAAGTTTGGTTGATGTTTTTTCAGGGCTTTATAGACTGTTTGGCTATCAACCCAATCAATCCACTGAAACAACGCATATTTGGGCGCCTACGGCGTGCGCCTCATAGTTCATATTAATAAGTTTCTTAAAATTAGAATCATGGATTTTGTTGAGATAAAATAGGTTTTCTAAATGTCAAAGAGTTACAATATTTTCTGTTTTTGTACAAACATTCCTCCTAAAAAGTTGGATTTGTACAACAGAATATGTTTTAAGTCACATGAGATGCTTTGGTTTTTCTTGTTTCCTCTCTTACCTTGAAAAGTAGGTAGTTAAAATCAGAAATGTGTGTATTTTTTCATTTCTGATCCATCACTTACAAATAGTTTTATTAGGTCCACCTTGACCCAGGATTCCATAGGTACCTTTCAAAGCTCAAATGTGACCATAAATGTGGGAGGAGCGTGCGGACATACAGACGGACGGACAGAGATTGGTGAATATTATATAGATTTGCAGGCACTTCTAAATGTTTATATATATAATTGGAATCTATAATATACAAAAATTCACGACCAAAAAAACAAAATAATTAAAAATAGCATTGTTTTATGAAAATGTAGTAATTTGTTTATGTTACTTCATAGTGGGAATCAAAAAAAACCTATAATTGACCGTATATAACAACATTTTAAACCAATTGAGCAATAGAAGACGTGGTTTGAATCCATTCAAAAGCACTCAATTGCTGCATAAATTTTGTACAAGGACATTTGACAAGAAATAATATCATATAAGCGGAAGGATACAGAATAATAAAAAAATAGTGAAGTGTATCACTAATAAAGAAAATAAATAATGCCTGGATGTATTGAAAGTTCTCCTAATGTTTCTTTACATTAGATAGTATTCTTGTGAATAATATCTTTAGAGAACTTCTCAAAGTCTTTGCAAAAAAAATGCCCATGATTTTCCGCATCGGAAAACACAATTTTGGAAAAGACATATCAATGCATTGTATTGAACGCTCAATTATCAGTATCTCATATGAGCATAGTACTTGAGTACTGGTATTAGCATATGAGCATGCACTTGGGAGGCTTTTTTTAATAATATTTTTTCATGCTTGAAAGAAGGCAAGAAAAAAAATTAACGGTAATCGTCTTAAAAAGCAGCCAATGAATGCTACAATATAAGAGTGAATAGAGGGCAGCACTATGCCAGGTGACATAACATAAGCAGAGCTTAATATGTTAAGGTTGCTACTTTAAGGGGATTATAGTTATTCCGTACTTTTTTAATGTTTAAGGAACGAAAGTTATTACTTTATTTCTCCCATACAATAAAGCAGAATAAAAAGATAGAGTCGTTTACTTAGAAATGATTCAGGCGCGTGAACGGTTCGGAAAATGGAACACCGTTCCGTGGAACGATCACTCAGTGATCAAAACGAAAAAAAAAAATGCTCAGGGGCTTAGAAATATATATTTGAATATCTAAGGACTCTTTTCAACTAATATACAATATCTCATTTATAAATTGGGACTTAATTAATCAATTATTATTTTGTAGGAAAAATTTTACTAGAATATTGTAAATATCAAATCTAGACCCTCAACTTTGAAATACAGATATGCATATCCTCTTATAAAGATTTATAGTACGACATTTTCATTACGGAAGCAGATAATAGATGTCCAAGGCATTGATTTTATGTATAAGGATTTATCACAATAACATGATAAATATATATTTATGGCAAATGTATATATTCCTTTACAGGCTCTAATACATCAAGCTTCAAGGCGTATGCTCTCTAGTTAAATTCTTATTTCGTTTAACGAAGTTATGCAAATATTTGGTTCGATAGAATTGCATCCGTGTGGATATTATAAGCAATCTAGCGTGTAAATTAGTCTATTGAACCTCGGATCTTATCGATGAGGTTGACCAAAAATGACCATTCCTATTCGAGATTCGAATTTGCGTCCCCAACAGTGATAGTTGGACACAACTTAACGCACTGAGCTATCGCACTTCCTATGATTTTGGTAAGCTGTCGAATAAATAAAAGGATAGGATAAAAACTAATACACCACCAACAACTCTACATGGAGTCTTGATCCTTAGGTGTTTTATTTTATATCCTCAAAATAAAATATTATTATGCTAATAATCATTTTTAGACATATATTAAATCTGTTATGGTGATCACATCAACAAAAACTCTACATATAGTCTTTAATCGTAATGCTCTTTACTTTAAGTCCTTTATATACTATATTATATATATATATATATAAATTATATATATATATATATATATATATATATAAACATATATATAAACATAAGCGTAGGGGAGATGTTTGGTTAGGAGGGCAGCATTAAATTTGTCCGAATTTTAACAAGAACTGTTAGATCGGTGAAAAAATAATCGATTGAAGAAAGCTATGTAGATTAATATTTTCTTTATAGTAATTACATACTATTCATTACGTTATATTTATTTGGTTATATTCAAAATCCGGTTGCTTTCATAATTTTATTTTTTTTCAACTTAAATGCCCGAATACTCAACCAGTTTGCCCGAATTTGAGAACTCACCCGAATTTGGGGGGGCAGTTGCCCCCCCCCCTGTCTCCTACGCCTATATATATATATATAATTTTGATACTTTTAGACTTATTTTATATCTGTTATGGTGAACATCAGTTTTCCCCCTCTCCTAGATAGCTCGTCGATATCCCAATCATACTTTTTTACAATAACCTTTAAATTGACCCCAATGAGTTTTGATGAGTAAAAAACAGTGCTTCAATCCACTGTTCCAGTAATATGTTTTGATAAATAAATAAAAAAGACAGGTTTTGCTATGCTTTGTTTATCTCTAGGAAACTAGATGAAAATAAAACAACGCAAACATATTATTATTATTTAATGGAATTCAACAAGGACTCTTTAGTCCGTTTTTGAGTCCATTATGTATACATTTATTTTATACACAGACACACAATAAAGTCTATTTTATAATACACATCAATCTATGAAAAGTAATATTTATAAATAGGCTATGAAACACAAAATAGGGCTACAGAGAATATATAAAGTACACATATAACTAGAATTACTGTTTTATTAAGTTAGTGATGGATAGAACGAATAAACTGAAGGAAATGAGTAGGAATACTGAAAATGACGAGGATTCTGAGGCTGCCAAGCTACAAATGTTGTCGTAGTTGCATTCCAGGGACATCTGTAGGAGAACAAAAAAACCGTTCAATAAGTTGCATGATTAATTTCATATTATCCAAAATAAATAAATAAAATAGCCACATAATATAAAAACAGAAAGATTGGCTTTAGCTGTTGAATGTAGTAGACTCGCCTTTAAAATACGGTGCATTAGTATATATGTGGATAAAAACTCTATATTTAACAATTTTTTCTTCCATCTTCAAATATTTTGTCTTATAATCTAACTCAAAGCTATAAATCAAATTATACACATAAAAAACCGACGGTATAATTTAAAAAAATACTATAAAAATCATTGGTTCTAGACCTAACATGCTTTGTATAATCCATTTTTAACTCTTTAAATAATCCCACATAATCCTTGAAGCTTAAAACCCCTAAAATAGTGAAATATTATTATTACGTATTAATGGGGAAAATGGACAATCAAATCACACAGTCCGATTTTTCTACGACTTGATTGGCTTAAATTTTGAAAGCTGTGAATGAATTTTTCTCTATATTTTATACACACGAGAAAAAGAAAAACGTAAATAGTGATTTATTTTAAAATTGTAATACTTATCAATCAAAGGTTTTAACTTAAGGTTTTTTCAAGGCTTTGCAATAAAGTTCTCAATTTACATAGAAGATACTATCGCTGTTTAATAGTTTCAGGGTTATAAATTATAATATCTACTCTCACGAGGTTGACCATCATTTTTAAGTCATTGTTCTTTTAATTTGAAAATAAAAAAATAACCTTTAGTGTATGGTCCTCTTTCACCCACATATTTTTTGGCCACTTAAATGACGTGCATAGTTGCAACACTATTTGGATATGGTTATTAAAAACTTACTTATCATATATAATATTTTTTTACACAATTATAAACATAGATTACAAAATCATAGATTTTTTACGATATCAAATACAGTAGTTATTGCATGGAATTGCTATGACAGAAATATTGAAATCATATTGCATATCCAACAAAAACTTTTGATGCTTCAACAACCAGTTAAGCCTTAATGCTATTTAATTTGGCAGTGAAATTTTTGCATTCCTTACTTCATAAAAATTTAAATTCTTCCAGAATTGCGGACATATACTAAAACAAGTTATTTATTTTGTGATCCTCTTATATTTGATTGTACCTAAATAATTTGCTGAAGAAAATCATTGTCAATAACGATATAAATATTAAATAATTTATGGATCGATAATTAGCAACTTGGAATGTTTGGTATATATTTCGAAAGCCTAACCTTAAATTTTTCCTTGAATTCCTCGTAGTCACATAATTCATCTGAGCATCGGGGATTTTGATTACTTTTCCTTGATGCATTGCAAGGACTTTCTTTGTGGATTTTAACTCTGGAACTTCGGAGGGGCAGCTAAAGAGGGCCAAGGCCACATTGGCTGAAAATGATCCAATGAGAGACGTCTTGTATTCCCTATCAAGGGCCTGTTGGAAGTTGGAGTGCTTGAGGGGATAGGGATCTTTGTAAAGGCCGAGTAAGCCCAGGAATGGAGAACGGTTTGACGATGTGCAAAGTTAAATTTGGCCTTCAAATCACCGTCATATCTGAGGAAATGTATATAAAAGGTAATATTATATCATAACTTTTTTTTAATATGAGGTAAACAACAAGTACTTTATGTATATATGTAAAGAAAAGGGTTACTTAGGTTTTAGTGAATCTGACTGATGGCTTTTGGCTTGTTTCTTGCCTCTATATTTCGATTGATCCGTGCAGATATAAATAGACATTTCAGCTAAAATATAATCTAACACTTAAAGTATTCCTGAATAAAAAAACATAAGATTCTCAACATAGGAGGAATCTACAAGAATAACGAAACTCGATAATTTGAAAGTAGATAAAATATAAGCCATTTCTTTTTATAGTTTTGATTCTATGCTTAAACATGGGTTAGAACTATAAATTTCATACTCCACTTTAGACAAATAATACATTGTTATTGAATACTTTTTTCGTTCATTTTTACAAACAAAACTTAATTAAAGTATTGCTCTAAAAATAATTAATTGAATTGAACTTCAATGAAATAAAATCTAAATCATATCATCTTCAAAAAAATTTCAAAGGACCTAATAGTCCCAAATGGTTCATTCTTACTCGAAGGTATGCTCAATGTCCTTCATCAATGGCAGGACATCTCTGACGTAACCTTTTTCCAGTAGCCATTGCTGTACCAGTACTTAAGATCTTCGTAATACTCCAGAATCTATTTCAAAAGAATTTTATTAATCAACCGAAATAAATATTCTATGATAAGCAACCCACCTTCAAATCCAATTCAGAAAAGAGCGTGCACCAAACAGCTACATCATCTGGTGTCCAGGCCTTGCTAAACCTACAGATGTCGTAGGCAATCAAAACGTCCTCCATGGTCCAGGCATTTGAGCCAACGACAGAACGTACGTTATCCAAGACGGATGCCATTTCTTCTCCGGCAAGAATTTTTCCCGCTCTTCGTACTTTTCGGTTGATTCGTCCACGGTTTGCTTCCACTTTGGACAAAAGTCCTCAAACTAAATAAAAAAAGTTAAGTCATGTTTTGTGGATCAGTCTATTAAAATTATTTAAAATTGCGAAATTATACAAGTTTCAAACTAATATTTTAAAATCAATGCGCGAAAATCATTGTGAGATTGCTCGCTATAAATTCCAGTTTAACCTACTGTATAGTATACACACACACAAGAGTTGTCAGAAGCAGTATTTCCTGCGAAAAAGATGAAAGACATATCTATTATCAGGAATAGTTATATTTCTTTTGTAATACCAATAATTTCAAAAATATATGCGTATCCGCGTGTGCTTTATTTGTAAGCTCTCGGTCGAAAGAATAATAATTGTATTAACTCGGGGTCTGATGGCTATGTAGATCTTGATAGGATTTTCAAATGGGAGACATTTGTTTTTCTTATTGAAGATAGTGAAGGAGTGCTAACCTGAAATCTATTATCAGGAATAGTGATATTCTTTTATAATACCAATAATTTCAAAAATATATGCGTATCCGCGTGTATATTATTTGTAAGCTTTCGGTCGAAAGAATAATAATTGTATTAATTCGGGGTCTGATGGCTATGTAGATCTTGATAGGAATTACAAATGGGAGACATTTGTTTTTCTTATTGAAGATAGTGAAGGAGTGCTGTTGGCATGAAAAAAATGGCACTGGACAAAAATGTACTCTCTTTGCATGATATAGGCTCTGGGTCTCTTTTTGTTGATGGAAGTTCTTGTTTCCTCTCCAAAGAAAGACAAGAGGATTAAACACTCTATGCCCATGGCATTTAAAAATGTCAATGGTTTCTGAAAATGATAAAGAAGAAATGTGTGCTTTTAACAAAATAATATCACTACATCCAAATATGAATAAAAGGATTCTATCCTCACTCAATGACATTGTGATGGAAGAAAGTTCACGGCTCAATTTCAAATTTCGGCAGGACTCATAAAATCTACAGGCCCTGTAAGGACTGCAGAATGTTATATTATCATACAAGCCATGCTTTCGTGATTGCCCAGCCATTGTACAACTAAAAAATGTGTTTTGCTTTCTCAATGTTGGGGGCTAGACGATAGGTCGTCATGCAGCTTGAGAACCATTTATGTTTGGGCTCTCCTCAAGAGGGATGAAAACCTCTGACAAAACGAAGGCGCTAGATTTTGCCTTCTAAACACAGAAGCCTTGATAGCAAAGAAGCTTGCAAAATATGAACCAATAAGACGGGAGAGATCAGAGGGATCCTTCTTGGAGCTGCAGGAAGATACACGCCTTTTCACTCAAAATCCCATCGTTGGACGGTTCATCATGGACATTAGCGCCCTGAATTGATAAAATAATCAAGAATTATAAGAATTAGCATGATGTAACTTGTTTTTAAGTGTTTTACAGCTAATTCTTTTAATACTTGTTAATTAGATAAAATTTTATTGTTTGTTCAAGTTCTATGCTAAATTTTAATTATAACGTTTATTTTGTATTTTATACGTGTTAGCATCGTTTTTATATACCTGTACTGTATATACATATGTGAACAGTTTAATAAAAACAAATATAATCTAACAAAATATAATGGAGAAAAAGTTAACATTGTAGTAAGGCTTAAAGGAATGAAAAAGTATCCATAGACAACTACAAAAAAAGTTTTCAATCCCTATGGTAAATCATTCAAGCGAATGGATGAAAGGAAGGCGGTAGAGTGGTTTTAGCAATTGGGGAAGTGCTCCGTCATTATCCCAAAAATAATCCCCTTGACACGGATGTAGATAAGAAGTATGGGAATTACAAAGACATTTGGAGAGATGGAGATTATATAGTGGAAATTCTAGCTAATCGGAACTGATACCTCAAACAATGCCTTTTAACGGAGTTCTAATCAAGCAGGAGTTTAAGCAGATTCAATTGCAATGTCAAAATTGTTTCAGTGAGGTCATACAAAGACAAATTGTAAAAATAAAAGAATTAGAGTACATGATAAGGAAAAAGGTCATAAAGCTATTTTGATGGAACAGCGAGATTCTATCAATAATGAATCAACACCGTTGTTGGAACTGAGGAGGATACTCCTCTCGATAATGATCACGAGGGAAGTAAGCTGTAGGAAGTAATTCGCGAAGTCCTGGAGGAAAACACGGTGGATTGCACAAGACCAGACCTTCAATGACCAAAAATGGAAGAGGAGAGTACAAAGAAAATGTCCAAAAGCCACATTGACCCGATCAAATTTGGAGTTCAGAGCTCGTTCGGGTTCGACAGAAAAAAAGAAGGCAAGACCGACTGTGATAGATGAATGCAATAAAACATCATAGATGTACCAATGATATTTAAGTGATTCTAAAGGTGATTTAAACTGATTTTACTTCGTTTAAATAAAAAATATAAAGGATTTGGGATTAAGTTTTATGATAAACTTTATATAATTGATGCTTACGCTGATGATGCGACAATGTTTGTAGAGGAAATTCAGAATCTCAGCTGTTTAAGAGGGTCAGTGTCATTTTGAACTTCTTCCGTAAATACGAGAAGAGATCCGGATTCAAATGAATGAAAATAATTTTTTTGCCTATTGGGTGTTGAAGGTCCGAAGAAGGGTAGGGAACTGTATTTGTAAAAGTAAAGTTGAAATTCATGGCATTGTCTGGGAGAGGCAAGGAATACACAAAATTAATTGGCGGATAATTATTATTAACAGCATTGATTATAATCAATGCTGTTATCTACAAAAATATCAGTGCCTGGCGAAATTGGAAACTTACAGAAGAGGATTGACGCTTACAACTAAAAAGTTGTACCTTTAGTACTATATAAGCAATGCTTTCTGTATTTGCTGACAAAGCCGTCACTGAGGAAGAAAATTGGCTAAATAAACTTTTCCACAGATCTTATTTAGAGACCATAAACAGGCCCTGCAATCTTCTAGGGGATGGGATTGGCCCTTTATAAAGTTATCCCGAATATATTATATATATTATAATTTATATAGATATATATATATATAATATATATATTATATATATATATATATATATATATATAATATATATATATACTATATTATATATATATATATATAACGATTTTCAATTGTTTTTCTTCCAACCCTCAACAGGAGTTGAGAAGACTCTCAGCCTCTACCCCCTCTTATAATAGATTTATGATGGGGACAGTCTTAACTAATGATTAAAAACCTCTTGTTTGTCTTCAGAGTGGGGGAGCAGCACAAATATTAAGCTTATCCAATCTTAAAAACGACTCCGTGATTGATATCATTTTGCAAAATGAAAAAGCCTTTTTTTTCGCAACCTGTTCCCCGGCTTCTTTGGAAAAGAGGGCTCTTGGAGAAGATATTTTTAGTCTTCACGATATAGGTAGAGATTCAGTTTTTAGAGATTGTAGATTTTATTTTCCTCTTAACAGATTTCTAAGAATTTACATACCCGATGCCTTGGCTTCTTAAAATCAATTTACTATAAAAAAGAAGCACTAGGAATTTTATTTGATGGGATTTTAGAAAGCTTAATCTCCCCAAAAATGGCGTTTTATAATTTTAAACTCATCAAAAAATAAAGTAAATGGTAGGAAATTTACTGCGCAGCTTCAGATTTCTGGGAGGTGTATAAATTATATCGATCGTGCAAAGACTTTGGCAAAGTAAAAACGATACAGTGCATGCTTTTACTGGTTGTCAGGTCATCTCTATCTTAATAACTTTTATAAAAATCAAAAATCCTGGAATGGAAAATGGTCCAAGAAATATAATACAAGCCATTCTTCTGTTTGGTTTGGCCAGCAGGAAAAAGCAATCATTGATGGAATCGAAAGTAGATTGAATTCGCCATCTTAAATTCAAAAGCTTTGATCTCCAAAAGACTATCCACCTACACAGAATTAAAACCAAATGACATTAGAGCTATTACACTGGCCGCAGCTGCCAGGTATACAGCTTCTAAATTGAAGATACCACAGAAAGATAATACTAATTGGACGCTCGCCATCAACCAAATCAAATATCTCCCAACAACGGCGCTGTAACCTTAAAACGTTTTTAATACAAAATATCAATTACCTTAAAGCGGAAGATTAAAAAAATTACATGATGATTAATTTTTATTTGCTTTTGCTATTTCTTAGTATACTGTATTAGTACGTTTATATACTATTGTTTGATAAGAATTTAGTTGTATAACCTGTGTTTTACTTGTTTGTTGCTATGCATAGTTTTATAGGAACCACTATATGGTGTGATTTTCACTAATCAATAGTTTTAAACTATAATGCTTATTTATGTATTTTACGCAATTGCTTGTCTGAAATACATGCATTTATTTAAAAAATTATACCTCCACCAGTTCGCTGTACTATTTTTTTGGGTTCGTGTTTAAAACGGGTCAACAGATTAAATATTGAAATCCAACTACTCCGCTATCAAAATTTATTAGTAAAATCTTAATTCGAAGCAATAAATTATTTAAATTTACCTCTAAAATAGGATCGTTGTTCAGGGGTTTCTCCATAACGACATTTGCAACACCTGGAAAGAGTCCCTTGGCGAAGCCTTCAGCACTCCGACGGGTACGTTCTTATTCGTGTGACGAAACTAAATGAAAAAAAAGAGTTATGATCTAAGATTATTTAAAAATATTGATTAAAAGCATTTGTAACTGCATAATTATATTTACTATGATTTAATTGCTTTTGATTTGTTTGTGTATGTTCATGTGGTTTTGTTTGTTTAGATGACATATATTAAGAATATCAACGATAATATAAAATGCTTATTTATATATATATATATAACTACCTTCAATGAAATATGTACATAGAAAATGATTAAATATATATCCAGAGATGAAGGAATTGAACATTTTTTTATATACTTTATATTTTCCTCCTTCTCTAGTCTATATCGCTAAAAATATGAAGAATTTCTTTTTACGAAGGTAGTTAAATTTTGACATAAAAAGGAGGGAGTTCTTATTCCAGGTTATATAGTATTCCCTGCCTTAGTTAAGTGATCTTGGAGTACATATTTCAGGTTATAGATAAATATGGTTCTAGGATAAATTTACCTTCCATATACTAATATAACACACAAAAAAAATTATTAAGTAACTCATGAGCTGCTTTTTAATTATTACAAAAAGAATAAATATATCAAATTATTGCTCCCACCATAGAAATATGTTTATAAAATTACAATGAGATAGCTTATTGAAATGTGGCAGGTAGAAAGAAAGGAAGAAACATACATTCAATTTAAGGGACTAAGGTGTCAGTGCTGTACAATTACTACACTTCCTTCGTTTATTCGTTATTACTTAATTACAACAACTTATTTAAGCTTTGAACAATCATAACATATAATATAGACTGATTCAATATAGTACTTTATTTATGTTGCGTAACTAAACTTTTGTCTTATAGATTAGAGGGTTAATTGTATTGTCTTTATTTGTTCTCTGTCATATTTTAGAGAGCTTTTGATTGTGAATTATAAGGGAACTCATAAGAAAAATATATTAATAAATACAATTCTTAATAAAGCCATCCACTGGAGGTTGCTATTCATTTTCGAGAAATCTAGATTATGATAAATTATACTGATAGCCATTTTCATGCAGTCCGTAGTGGTATGCGATAGTTATTTTTTTCTTTTTGGTTTGATAGAATTACAGATTCATCCGACTGGATATAAATAAGGAATTTAACGTGTCAAATACTCTATCAAACATAGGATCTTATCAACGAGGACGACCAAAATACACATATGCACGTCAAAAAGGATGCATGCCTCTCTCGTATGAGTAGAGTTTTTTTTTCTTCTAATACAATCTTTGTAGTCTTTTTTGAAGAAAAAAAAAACAGTTCTTATTGATCCATTTAGTAAAATACAGTTCCATATATAAGATAAAAGAATGATCATGCAACAATAATATGTTCTCAAAGACAAAATTAAACAATATTTTGCTTTTATTGACATTCACTGAATATTGTTTATAAGCTGTACACCACCTTGAATACAAGGTTGATTATACTGACGGGCTTTAGATATATTTTTCTATAAAATAGATGTTCAACAGATACAATTTAATTTTTCGGGTATCACATGACTTTAACTGTAAAAATCACTCGAGATATTGTGATAGGAACAAGAGTTCTGCAGGCTAACTAGACACTCAATAAAAAAATTGGTAATCATCTCTTGTTAGGGAATAAATACAAATAACAAATACTTGAATGATTGCACAAGTTATGAGTTCGGTTTAACAAAACCCAAAATATTTCGTTCTCATATTTCTTTGAGTAAAAAAAAAGTACACATTACCCCAGGCTTGACTAAAAGACAATTAGAATACAGACACCAAAATATAATAAGTGTTTAGTGTTATGACTAGGGATCGGAAAAATATTTAAAAGAAAACACCGAAATATTTAAATATTTATTTACTAAAAATGACAAAATATATAAAGAAAACATCAAAATATTTAAATATTTATTTACTAAAAATGACAAAATATTTACTGACAACGACAAAATATTATTCTGCGTTACTGGAACATACTACAAAGTTTACTGACATTCTAACTATAAACAGGCATTATGACCTGAAAACAAAATCCAGTCATACAAAACGAAAATCTCACCGATAAAAGCAGTGGTTCACCAAATTTTTGCAAGATTTTCTGATGTGAGCCGGCGGCGATTGTCGGAGAGAGGAGTCTTATACATAGAGAAGGAGCGTTCAACATCGACACTTGTGACAGGTGCAAATTTGTATTCAGCCGCCGTTTGTGGAGACATGTCCTTGGGGATAACTTCTTTGCCTTCTGAGATCACGGACTCAATAGAACGTAGAACAGCGATATCGGGATTGCGAGCATAGACAGATTTATACTTTTCTTTTATTGTTTCACCTTTTATGCTTGGTAAGATGTAAATAGCAGCCTCAGCCGTAGAGACGGATGCAAAAGATTTTGTTAGGCTCGATCCTTGTCTCTCAAGATCTTGAATGACTCGTGGAAGGAAGTGTAAATTAGTAGCAATGTATGATAGGCCTGACCTCATTTCATCATCGCCAATAATAAATGGACATCTTCATGTGGGTTAAATGATTCGATCACAGTCTTCACTGCGTCAAGGTTCTCAGCATAGAACAATGCGGCGTTCACCCATGTTCCCCAACGGGTTAGTATTGGATCGAGAGGCAGTGGAAGATTTGGGTTGAAATTTTTCCATGCTAGAATCCGTGATGGAGCCTTCAGGAAACCTTTCTTAGTAACTGAGATTAATTCGTTTACTTTCGGAAAATGTTTCCGAACACATTCAGCGATTCGATGAAAAGCGTGGGCGAGACATGTCACATGCAGAAGATTAGGATAGAAAATTTTCAGTTGTTCACCACATTTCAGCATGTAAGCAGCAGCATCAGAGAGCATCAGTTTGACGTTTTCAGCCTTAACTTCAAAAATATTCATTACAACATCATTTACGGCACGAGATACTGTCTCAGCATTGGTTCTTTCCAATATCATCGAGTGCGCCAGTTCGGCTCAATTGGATGAATCTGCAGCAAGTTTTCCGACAGCCCTGTTTAGAATGTATCGTCCTTCTACGTCCGTAGTTTCATCGATGGCGAGCCAGATGGGTTGATCTTGAATATTAACTTAATTTTGGTGAGCACATCCTGATAGCAGATGTCCAGGTAAGTCTTTCTCAGAGTGCTTTCGTCAAGAATAGATACAGCACAATGCTCTTCAAGAAATGGACGAAACATGGGAACCTGCAATTTGTGCCATGGGATGTTCGCAGCCAATAAAGCTTGACAGAGTTTTTTGTTGAGGTCAAACGACTTGGACTTCTTGGCGCTTCTCTCAAAAACGTCTTCAAGCTGTGCTTGAGAGCTGCTCCTTTTCGTCTTGAGTTGCATATTCTTCTTGTGTTTTGCGGACTCAATATGTTGTTTCACTTGACCTTTCTGCCGAGATTCGAAGCAGGATTCACAATGGCGGTAAAAAAAGCAGTCTTCATGTCGACAAACTTGACGTCATCGTTGCTTAGGCTAAGCTATTGAAGCCACTTGTGTTGTGAACTGCTTCCTGACATCTCCGCTTGATAAATGTTTTCTCGCCTAAACAGTCAAAATCTTTGCAAAGGTTACAAATACAAATGTGGAAGGCCAATTGGCTGAAGATGAGTTCCCGCAGGCAGACAAAACATTTCATTTCCGAGCCCTATCTTGGGAAGAAAATGTACCATATAGGAGGGCTTCTATGACCCGAATTGTCTCCATGGCCAGTGGCCACATTAACTTAAATGGACATCTTCACCGAATGGGAAGGTCTCTGCGAGGAGGAAGATGAAACTCCAATTCATCTCATCTACGATTGTCCACGGACACGGATTGGAATGGACGAACTTATATTGGAAACCAGAGAGAGGAAGAAGACGCTGGAGGAATTTCTTTTAAATAGTTACAATTATTTGTCCAAATTTAATTTGTTTTATTAATAAAATTTGTAGTTCCTAGACAGTTCACGACCGGCTGATACCGGATTAAGTTCCGGTGTGGTGGGGCTGATCTAGGAGCTAAACAAACAAATACAAATATGAAATAAGAAATACAACGCAATACAAAACTCCTGGCGCCATTAGAATATATTTGGATAACATCTGTCTGACTTTTGCTCGTAGAGCTATCGTGAGAGGTTGAAGTCTCCACAAAAACGGATGAATACTGTATATCAGTGGTTCCCAACTGGATTCGGCTCGTGGACCCCTAACGGTCTTCGGGCACTTTCCGTGGACCCCGCCTCAATTTTGTCAAAAACGCGAATTTCAATTTCAAGGCGAGACATCTGCGAAGTACAATATTTTATTTTTGACTTATATCCAGGCTTGTGAGCGTTCAGCGTTAAAAAAAATAGCGTTCCTTTCAATGTTTTTGCGTTCAGCGTTCCGTTAGCGTTCAGTGACGACGTTTTTTTTTAGAAAAGAAACTCCAGAAAAAGTGATGACGTTTTTTTTAGAAAAGAATTCCAAAAAAGTGGACGTTTCCAAAAAAAGGGAGGACATTTTTTAGAAAGTGAAGACGTTTTTTTTAGAAAATATTTCCAAAAAAGGGAGGACATTTTTTTAAATTAGAAAAGTGAGGACGTTTTTTTGAAAAGAATTTCCAAAAAAGTAATGACGTTTTTTTAAGAAAAGGAATAGAGAAAAAAAAATTGATCATTACACGTGAACCCCCGGCCAGGCCTTCGTGGACCCCCAAGGGGTCCACTGGACCACTGTTGGGAACCACGGCTGTATATTGTCAGGTTTTCCTCCAGCGTGAAACTGGAGACAAGAGTTGATAAAATATTTTTATACCCATGTAAAATTGGTATTCAAGACAAAAATACGTGCACAATGAGCATAACATGTTTAATAAATAAACTTTTAAATAACTTTTTTTACTAAAATTGCTTATTAGTTAAAAGTGAGATAAATATCGCTAAATATTTAAAACAGTATTAAAAAAAATAGGAAAATATTTAAACAACATAAAAAACAGGAAAATATTTAAACAACATAAAAAACAGGAAAATATTAAAAAAATATTTTGCTAGTTATGACATATGCATCTGTTTGCCGTGACGTCAAAAATATATTTTTAGGCCAAGTCATACAGCGTGTGAACAAGGTGTCATTGAAGTCTCTTCATTGAATATTATTTGATTATATGCTAGCATATATAACAATAAAACACTATGTTTAAAGAAGCGACAAAGATAACATAATTCATCCATGACTTAACAGTTTCCATACAATTTAACAGTAGAGCATCAAAAGAAAGTAGAGAATCTACGAAAATGTAAACAAAAAAGTTGATGGCCTATTATACAGACAACTCGTATTGATGTAACTAAATAATCAAAAGCAAATAAATATTTACACAGTCATCCGTCCATGTTTGATTAATTTTAAAAACATTCATAACTCAGTAGAATTGTGCGTTTGTAAACAGACTATCATTGGATGCCAAAGTATTTTTGTTTGTCCTTTTATGATCTTTATTTTGCATTACCAGAACAATGATAATTTAGAGTAAAAATGATGCCAATTATTCATGCAAATATGCTTTAAATAAATAAAATATGTAAAATAGTAATAAAAAATATACTGAAAAAATGTTACACAAACTCTCAAATCCTAACTTTTATATCTTTCTTTATAAGTTATGTATGTAGATAATAAGCAAGTAATTAATGAACTTACCCTAAAAAATCTAGGAACGTATGGAATGTCCAGAATGGTTGAAAAGTCCCTTTTATACCGCTGTGCCAATTCTTTGAGTTCCTTAAATCCAGATAGCGTCAATTGCTTTATTTTTGAGTTTCAGTTTAAACTCCCAGTTCTAAATGCAGCTATATCCTCCGGGCATACACTGCCTAAAATAAGAATATTAGCGAGCTTATATATAATAGCAGAGGGACTGGAAAATAAAGGCCACTAAAATAAATAGCTGAAAAGATAATTTTAGATTGCGATAGCTGTGTGCGTTAAGGCGTGTTCAACTCTCAATGTTGGGGCGCAGATTCGAATCCCAGAGGAGATGGTCATTTTGGTCTACCTCATTGATAAGATCCGAGGTTCAATAGACTAATTTGCACGCTATAATGCTTATTCATATCCTGTCGGATACAATTCTATCGAACCAAATAGGCAAAAAAATGCTTTTACGCGGAATCAAAACATCATGACATAATTGTATGAAGGGAAATGTTATAAAAATATAAATTTGGAGCTACTAGATTTTTATATTTTTTGCTTTTATACTATCAACACATCTGACTATATTTTATAAACTTAATATATATTACATACAGGAATATCATAAGTGAAATTATGCTTAAATTATAAGTCACATACGTCATTTCCAGGCTTGTGGGTTATCGTTCAAAAGTGCTATTCGTCATCGTTCAAAAAATCGTTCATGAACGATGAACGATTAACGAATTCGAAAAAGTGAACGATAAACGATGAACGACAAAAAAAATAACTTTTAATCGTTCATCGTTCACTTTAATAACTATCAATATAAACATACATGTTTATTCATGTAAAATAATTCCCGCGTATTCCCGTTTAATCTTGTTCACGTTGAGATCAGTTTTTTTGCTAAGCAGATATGGTATCAAGAGTATGATTGCAGTCATAGAGATACTACCATATAGTAGAGTGACTACTTCCCTGCTAGCTTGCCTGAGAGCGCGCGAGCATTTGGTCTTTTTCTTAAGTGAGGGCAAAACAAATGTTTCTATTCATGATTCATGATTTTTTGTATAATTTTAAAGTGAACGATTAAAAGTGAACGATATGAAAGTGACGATTTAATGAACTGGACGATTAAAAGTGAACGATATGAAAGTGAACGATTTAATGAACTGAACGATGTAAAAAATTTGAACGCTAAAGTGAACTAAACGATTAAAAAGTGAACGACCACAAGCCTGGTCATTCATAGATGCATCCAATTCTCTTTGATTTAGAAAATATCCGTGAGTTCTTACAAAGGCAAAGATGTTATAGACCCAAAGTTCCATTCTTTCTGCTTCCCCACTATTTATTATAAAACAAGACGCACCCGATTATTATTATAAGGTTTTACTTGAGACTTTTCGTTCATAGCTATAATACTTTCTTGCAGTCGAGGGCCGTTGTAAGCTATTCAATGATACCATCGTCTCCAGGATTCCTTGTTTCCATGCCGTGCCAAGAGCCAAAATCGGTCCAGGGTACAATCTTTAAATACATTAAATTGATTAATTAAAATAATATGATGGAAAAAGTGGTCAAATTGAAATAGAAGATCATAAAATGTATAAAATAATAAAAAATACGCAATCAATCTATATTAACCACTTTAAAATATATACTCAGGGGTACTCTTCAGACTAATAAATTACATTTTGAGAATATATATAATTATCAAATTATAATAACTTAACTTGGTTTTGATGTCTTTCAAAATCCTGGAAATATTTGAAAATTTGTTGTTTTAAAAACCATTTTCTAATTAGTACTCATTTGTCTCCTTCAAAATAAAGTGCCTCTAATGACATCGATTTGTTTAAACATTTTTTTTGTACGAACTCTTCCAGACAGCCCTACAACAGTGACAAGACGGGGTCTTACTCACCTTGTGGGAAATCAATGGGATTCGTATCTCCGACGGCAAAGTAACTCGTTTTTGTAGAAAAGTGAGTATAGGGATTGCGTTGCATTTCCAAAGGTCCCCTTCGGCCGGACATCCGTGCCAAAGAATGCTCCAAGTAAGCAAACGTAAGCCACATTCCGGTACTCCTCTAATAAAGTAGATGATAAATAAAGTTTAAGTCTATGCGTCTTAATAAAAATTCGTCCTATTAAGCTGCAGTAATGAAGTCAACTGAGTAAAAGTGAAATATTGGAAGAATATATCTATGTATTATTCCCCTCCAAGACTAAGATAAGGAACTCATGAGTTATGTAGAAGCAATGGATTCACTCTACCTACATATAGGACCCAATAAAAGTATATTGGCATTAAAGTATTTTATACAACAAGATCGTAAAGACCATATATATATATATAGATATATATATATATATATATATATATATATATATATATATATATATATATATATATAATATATATATATATATATTACAATCATAAAATATATTTAGCGTCAAGAAGAATATTTTTATTTTCTCCTAAGCGTTATATCAAAATATGCGAACTAAAATTGCGTCATGAATAAATTCAATGACACTTTTAAGGTAAGGTGAAGATTGTATATAGACAGTCATGTGATAAGAGTATGATAGTGCAAAGGGTTCATATCAACTGACTGGCTTAAAGGAAATTAACAACATATTTTTGTAATTTTATTTGTTGACACCGATAACACTATGTAACAGGATTTTGCCCCCAGGCTGAAATTTCGAAGTGAGTCCCATTTTTTACGTAGATTCCAAAAATACCACTCAAAATATCGTTCGAAAAATGGTTCGGCCTTTATGGCCTTTTTGATAATCATGATTTTCATAATTTTCATAATTTCACGCCCAGTTATCTTCGTGTAAGTAAGAATACTCACAAATATCATGAATATTTAATTTCTAGTATGTCAGTGCACTTCAAATTAGTTTTAATAATTCCAATATCTTGCGTACACTTAAAAAAAAGGCTCTATATTTCAAAAAGTGATCATTTTTTAGTGTTCTATTTAAGCGGATATTTTTTTTGTTTCAAGTTTATTGACTATAAAATAATAATATATTTTTCGTATATGTCAATGCATTTCAGAAACAGTTTTTATAATTTCGATATCTGGGATGAAAATAACGAAAGATCAATTTAGTATGAAGAAGTATGATCAAATTATAAAAATAATAAATCATGAGGTTGCGTTACCTATTATTGGGATGTGTTACGAAGAAAAAAAAATGTTTGCCTTTTATTTGCAAGTTCCTTTTTTATATTCTCCTTGGTTTAACCTCATCGCCTTCATTATAATTTGGGGTTCAGTGCGAGTTTTTTAATTGAATTAATCCTTACGCATAATTTTCTAATCATATGCATACTCATTACAGCTTATCTTTTCAAATATTATTATCTTATTAAACACGATGAGTGACGGCATGCCTTTTATATATTTTCCTAAGTAGTTTTCTACTTTTACTGTCTTGTTAAACAGTTTTTCATGTGAAATAATAATAATAATAGTTTTCCATCTCTACTGAGCACTTCAAGTTTACTGTTAAGACTGTATTTACTGTGAGGTCAAAGATGAGGTTCGGACTCTAAAGGGATAATTGGCTTTTGTGGGTCTTCAATCAAATAAACATTAGTCTAATACAACGGCAACAATAATATATTTCATTTTTGACTTCATCTATACTTATGAAAAAATAATTCCGTCCGTTCGTTCGTTACCCTGTATCTCCCGAACAATTCAGTAGATCTTGACGAAATTTTCAGTGAATAGTTTTGAGAGCTCAGGGAGTGTTTTAGCGGGGTTGTGAACTCCCGGAAAATTCGTAATCTTCATGTTTATTTTGTTCACCAAAACGTTTTTTGTCAATTTTTAAAATTGCCATGTTAGATTTTTATCAAATTTTCTTTGGATGATTTCGAGATGGTAAGACGTGGTTTTTTCTCCTATGATAACTTAAAAATAAGTTATTTTTGTTCCTGTCTTTCCAATTTTAGTTTGCGGACATAATAACAACTTTTTATAAACCACTGATTTTAACATGAAAAATCACAGTTGATGACATCACATTTAATTATTTGTATGATTTTTTATTCCAAAGACTATTTTCAAGTTGGAAAATCCATTGCAGTGCCGGGTAACATCCTCTAGTAATAAATAAATCCATAAGCTATAACAACAGACCACTTATGTAGATTAAGTCGAATCTTTTAAATAATATATTAATTTGTTCAGACAAATATTTTTTCATGAATAAAAAACAATTATTGTTCATCAGTAAGTATCTTTCGTGATGAAAAAGTCAGTGCTTTCTTGAGCTTTAATGGAACCACTTATTAAATATTAGTACATGAGTGCTTTGTATCATTAAAAATTTCGTAAAGATCTAATGAACCGTTCGGGAGATACAGGGAAACGAACGAACGGAATTCTTTTTATAGTATAGATTAGACGTATTCAAATTTTATTCTGTTCTTAGAAAAATTTAATATAGACGAATTCCTGGGTTTTCAAGACTTAAGAATCGTATAAAAATATATTTTTTTTAAATTAGGAGTGCTTGCCATTTTGAGCGGCATCAATGAAATTCGATTTACATAATAACCTAATGTCCATATGATATTTTGAATAAATATTACTTATAAAACGGGGTTTGTCCAATAAAGTTTGGTATTTTTTTTTTTTGTAATACGAAAGTGTATATAATAATGTATATGAGTATTGTGCTGTTATTAAATGAACTTTTAGTTGCGTTAATCTCTCTTGTTGAGAGTGCAGGTCCGCCTCCCGAGAGGAACGACCTTATTTAAAATATTCTAGGTTCTAAAGAGTTATTTTAAAAAATGATTATTCATATCCTCAAAGATGCAAACTCAATCGAATCGACAAATAAACAAATTGATATTTTTAAATAAATAAAATTTTATTATTAAATTACAGTTTTAAAAGTAATACTTTTTCAAAATTTTCATCCGAAATGCCCCGTGTGGAAGGCATTCCCGGAATCCAAATTGGAAACAAAAAAATATCTTCGATTTTTAAGCCTTGAAGATTCTATTTGAATAGTTTCTAGGAAAAGAGTGAAATTTGAATATATAAATAGCATTTACAATAAATTCAACGCAACATTTATACCTCATATGAAAATACAACCTCAAAATAATTTTTTGAAGTAAGTGATTATATTTCAATTGCGAACGTAATAGTCGTTGATCGATTAATTTAATAAAATAAATAATAAATTAAGTAAATTTTATAATGAATAGAATATTCAATGTTATTTATCAGACCTGGTCATGAATCCAATCGGCTTGAAGAAGTCACTTCTTATAATAACTAATGCACAAGTATATGTTTAATGTAAGCCATGCAAATATTTGCTTTTGTCCTTAAAGTAAGTCCCATTCTTCTACCTGTATTACTCAGATGCAATACTAAATACATTTACCAATGATTCGTACACACAGGAACTGAATTAATGAGCCTGACTGTGTTAGTATTATTCTTTTTATTTATGTTACTTCATTTTGTCCAGCGACCTCTACAATGAATATCAATATTGACTCAAGCAGACACGTCGTTGCCTAAGCTTTTGTTCTTGAACACATGACGAAGCAAAACACTCGACATATTATTTTCATTGAGACGAAGCTTTACCTATGAGTAAATTCGAAATCTACTAGCCACTCAAATGAAATACGTAGTTCTCACACTAATTTTCAAGTGTTGTACATGTGGTCCTTCGATAGATAATATAGAGTGCCAAAGTAATGTTATGGTAACGATGGATATCGGAATATTTTTTAGCACTTCATTGTTGGGGGAAATACCATAGAGATATTAAGGCATAGAGGGCTTATTGGATTATTAAGAGGAATACGTTTTGTGCTCAATATAAACAAATCTTTCACTCTCTATGATCAGCTTAAGATGACGTAGTACAAATTACATTGTTTATATTGGCCACAGGCGACAGCTGAACGATGTTTCTTTGCTATCGAAGGGAATCAGCTCTCTATATCTTTACATCTCTATGGGAATACAGCAAGAAAAATAACTTAATATGAAGTGTGATGTCACATCACTCTTCATATTTCATGATAAAATATGATGCCTCACATTTAAATTATTTCTGTTGCATCCTTTACTGCCTCAGTCCTCACTCTATACTCTATATAAAGCAAAAAGACAACAAAAACAACATTCATTTGCTGTCAACCATACAAAAGGATAAAAAGCGGAACTTTTTCTCAAACATGATTTGTATAAAGTAAAAAAGTTAATGATAATAATATCCATAAAGAATTACTCCACTTATTGTTTTTGAGGCGCAAACATCAATTTTAGAGATAAGAGCTTCCTAATGAACACAAATTGTCTCGTCTCATGGCCTGTATCCCTGTGAATTTACAAATGTTTTGAATAGACTCCTTTTCAATATTATCTATGAATCTTTACATGATAAAGAAACAGCTCATCTAAGGAAAATATAAATGTCTATTTTGTTATATCATACTTGATGTTTAAGGCTGATTTTCGGGTCTAATACGTTCTTTGTATATATTTTATCGTTATTTTAATATAAATATATTCAGAAAATATGTCAAAGAACTTTAAAAAAAACTTATATATATATATACATTTCTCGCAAAACCTTTATTATGTTAGAGAAGCCCATATTATAGGTATAACCGTGTATTAACCTAAGGCTAAGATTTCCTATATATATTTAATTATAGATTTGTTATCGGCCCACCCTCTGCGATAACCAACCCCATTTGAATCAATATGGTTACAGTAATAATGTTTTCAATTAAATTCAACAGCATCACGATTTTCTTTTTTCCTTTTTTTCAAATCCATAAAATTATAATCCATTTATGTACGGACTCATCAATTAATGGTCAATTATTTTAAACTTTAATCCAAGTGTACCGAATCCAATTTAATTATAGAAAGGATAGCTCATATAATATACTATTGAATAATTTAAGAATACATAATTTTATTGCAGGATAAGTAAATTATAAAGGCTATTTTACTTTTCTTTACAAGGAAATTATTTTGATTGTTTCTGTTTATTGATTTCATTGTGTTGCATTGCGTGCTTTAATTTAGGAGTCTGGACAATAAATATAACTTAATTATAGTCAACTTTCATTTTATGAAAGAATGCACAAAAGATAAAACTTTATCAAGAAGTTTATCAATCTTTTCAATCTTATTCATAAGTTTCTACGACAGTGCATTTCACCATGACGATGCTAAGTACTGGCCATTCAAACGCCTGTTTCATAACAAGTAAGGTACCATTTGGTGAACAAACAAACAAAGAAGTATCCTTGTTTATATTAGGGTGTACCACCATAGTGGTCAATGAAATAAACAGCTCAAAAGAGAGGTTAGGTGAGGCCCCACAAGTGAAAATAAGAAGTCGACTAGAGCACCATTTCTATTTATCATCATTTTCGCCACTGGGAATGGAAATATCTGATTATTGATCGTACTTCCTCATCCGAATTAAGTTTGGAATGAAAATTAAGGAAAGAGGATCCTGATAGAGTTTGTGTGCAAAGGTTTTTTTTTTGCCTATATGGTTCGATAGAATTGCATCCGACTGGATATAAATAAGCATTATAGCATTATAATTAGTCTATCGAACCTAGGATCAGGGTTTTCGGAGTCTCCATCCAGACACTAGCTCCCGGGACTACAGACAAACTGCAGACCATGATATAGGGTCTGAAGTGTAACAGGACGACCAACCCACCGACATCCCCCCCCCCCCCCGACAATCACCCTCGTGTCATTTACCCCCGTTATTAATATTCTTATCCCTTAAAGTCCACTTATGATTTAACTATGTTTTCTTTTGCATTAGTGTTTGAAAACTATGCCCTTAATATCGGTCATATAAAAACATATGTCCGATATTAGGAACATAGGTTTCATACGCTAATACAATTTTGTCATAAAGAATACATAGCTAACTTCATAGGTGGACTTTGAGGGATAATAAATATTAGTAACGGGGGTAAATGACACGGGATGGGGGGCAAAAGCCCAGGGGGGTTTTGTCTCGGGCTCCTAAACTCGGTCTGAATTTTATAAGTGTTTTATAATTTTGATGACATTTCAGGATCAGGCTCAATATGGATGCTAAATAGTCATAAAATACATTTTAAAATCAATAATTTATTTTAAATGTTTTATCGTCACGTTGTATATTCTATTTTTAAGGTCATGGTTGGAATTCACAATATTGAAGGAACAAAAAAGTTTTAAGAGTTCCTGTGGTTAATTTTGTGTCATCTTCATTGTTTTGTTATCCGTTTTTTTTCTTTAAGTCAAAATTCCGATGGAATATCTGTTACCCCGCAATTTGTATTTGCAATTTTACAGAAACTCTTACTTAAAGAAACTAAATATAATATTTAAAATTTGATTTATTTCCTTAGGTTTGTAGCATTTACATTATATTCAACATTTCTTTTATACCCATATATATATTTCAGATTGTTTAGTTCTTATGTATCCTATATTTTGGCCTTTTTAAATCCTCTAGTATTTATATTTTATTACCTCCGCCGAAGGAGGTATTGTTTTCACTGGTGTTGGTTTGTTGGTTTGTCAGCAGGATAACTCAAAAAGTACTGAACGGATTCGGATGAAATTTTGTGGAGTTGTTGAAATGCCAAAAGAACAAGTGATTAAATTTTGGCATCTCTGAGTGCAGAATTAAGATGCAAAATGAGCTAAATACTAATAAATATTTCAAGTTAGCCTACTCTGCCAATAGATGTCGCTGTGCTGTGAAATCGGGTGCCGGGAGCGTCTTCCTCTCGGAATTTCCGTCGAGGGGAACCCTCCCCCGTCCCTCTACGCCTCCCCAGTCGTGAAAAATTCGCCTCGGAAGGCTCATAAGGACCCCGTGACGGCGGAGGTTTGCACTCTCTGAGTGTATATATGCCTCTAGTTTCTTATGTTTTTGTAGTGACTAAGTCTTTATATATATCTTCTTCACCAAAAAAGTGTAAATATGAGCCAAAAGACATGTACGTACAACTTAAATTTAATTTTAATTCCTCTCTTACTAAGTACAAGTCTTTTATTTTGAATCCCTTTCTATTGAACTTGGGGGTAATCTTAGGAATATATATATAATATATTATATATATTATTATTAGCATTTATTCTTTATTAAAGCTATATCATTACCTTAGATTCCTGGAATTTACTTAATTGAGGTCAAAATAATGCTATAGTCAAAGTTAATTAATTTTATGTTCTAAGAAGACTTTTCTTTCAGTTAGAAAAATATTTATCAGGCTTCATATCATATCAACGTTGTATAAATTAACTTTTTGTGACCTTTGTCTAGCCGTGCGTGTTAAAACAATTCAAAAGAAATATTATTTACTTAGAAAATGTATCTACCGATATTTCTTTTCCTTCTATCCCTAAAGTAAGAATATTTTTATTTATTAGTGGGAATTGGACGACATAATAAACTGCATACGTAATTCAGACGCTTTTTTTCATAAAGAGTAATATTTGAGTTATCAATTATATGAGTCATGTCAAACTTCTGTCTGAATGATTGGCTTTACTTTCTCCTTTCCCTTTTTCCTAACAAACTGATTTAAAAATAATAATGGCGCGTAACCATGTGACGTCACATCATAATCGATATCCCAGACTTGGGTCTGATCCAAACTCCTAGAACATAATTATATAGGCTTAAAGAAATTCACAATTTTGATATAATAAAAGCCGTAATCGGAATACCACCCCCCGGACTTGCACCCCACAGACAACCACCCTCCGACTAGCATCCCCTGTGCCATTTACCCCCTTTTACTAATGTTTCTTATCCCTTAAAATCCACTTATGAATTTAACTATGTTTTCTGTTTCAATATTGTTTTGAAAAAAATATGTTCCTTATATCGCGTCATTTATTAACATGATGAACGATATTAGGAACATTGATTTTAAATAAATAATTCAATTTTCCACGAAGGCCTGGGAGGGGTCCACGTGTAATTAATCATTTTTTTCTCTTTCTTTTCTAAATAAACGTCCTCACTTTTTTTGGAAATTATTTTCAAAAAAATGTCCTCACTTTTTTGGAAATTCTTTTCTAAAAAGTCATCACTACGCATTACTTTTTTTGGAAATTATTTTCTAAAAAAACCGTCCTCACTACACATTACTTTTTTGGAAATTATTTTCTAAAAAAACGACAAAATTGAGGCGGGGTCCACGGAAAGTGCCCGAAGACCGTTAGGGGTCCACGAGCCGATCCAGTTGGGAACCAATGGTCTACTTCATTGATAAGATCCTAGTTTGATACACTAATTTAATGCTATAATACTTATTTATATCCTATCGGCTGCAATTCTATCGAACTATATAGGCAAAAACTTCTTTTCCCTATAATCTAATAGGCCAAAAATAGCAGAGCTTTGGTTGTGTATCACATCTTAAATTATTCTTGTGAGTGGAAAAAGTATAAATCCAGGGAAGTCATTCACGGCTTCTATTTTTTTAAAAAAAAACATTTAATCTAAAAAATATGAATTTAGTGGAATGTCGCATTGAAAAAATTAAAACAAAGGCAAGTTCATAAAAAAAAAAATAAATGTTGTACGTTTCGAACCACCATATAAATATGAGAAATACTCATATTTATAATATGAACTCAATAAAACATTTATTCTCGCTGGAGTTGATCCACATTTCTATCATTTCTTTTAATAAGAAATATTATATTCAATCAACTACATTTTTTTTTTAAATAACTGTGAGAGGCAACCATTGGTTGAGATCAGAAAAGTACATAATTTATCGCTATAGAGGATATGCACCTTCCTCGTAAGGGATTATTTGTCAGTGTTGGGGCGTGTATCTCCGGAGTTTATAGGCTTTGTTCTCAGCATTGATTGAGTTTTAAACTATATGTCAGTAAACATAATTACAAGTATTTATTGTTCATATATTTCATGCATTAAATTGCATATATGTACATTTAAAACCATGTGTAACTAAACATACATGAAGATTTGACTACATGTTTGCATTTCATCACGCTCTAATTATTTTTTTCTTAGGCACTTTTATTTACTTACAAGGAATGAAAGAGTAGTTTGTATTTCAAATGATATCAAGGACTATGAATACAAGGAATGTCTGTAAGCGATGGTAGTAAATAAGGGATACCTTCATTTATATGATCAAATGATGTGTTTCAATCAACAGGGAATTATTTACATACAAATATATATAATATTTATATATATATAAATTGTTTCATTGAGAAAAGAGAAAAAACGTCTGTCGCCCCATCTGGTGACGTATTTATATAAGAAAATGAAAGAGGGTCAGAGAGAAGGGATAAGAGCTAATGTCCATATTGTCAAGAGAGGTGACTTTTCCCTTGCCGAACTGTTGTCATTCAAAATCACCGATAAGCGGGAAGAAGTACACTTCTATATATTTTTAATGACGTCAAAAATCATAATAAATGTTATGACATTTCACTATCCCTGACAACATGAAACAAACATACCTTGATGTATATAAACATCTAAGAAAAGGAAATGCTGTGAGGTTCTTAGAATACCTTACGAAAACCAGAGCCCTATAAGGCTTATTGGGCCTTATAGGGCTCTGATGAAAACAACCTAAAGAAAGGAAATAGTATCTTCCTTCCCTCACCTAAGAGGTATATGAATGGTACACAAGTTCAAGGATAATCCTTGTAAAAATCGAAAACCACTCATATAAACAAAGAAAGGATCAAGGACGCTCTATGGAAAAAAATAAATTAGCAGAATAACGATTATACCTTTCGTTCTTTTTTTTCTTCAATTTAGATAAAGTATATCTGTATTCCTCCTGTTAGGGAATGGTGAAAAAATAATGATTGTATAATAATTATGAGACTAATGGACTTTTACTAAAAAAAAAAGTTAAGTTAATTCCGTGCGGTGCATAAGAGACTGTTAAAACTTATTTAACCTAACCTACGATGACTTCTTATCATATGCCATGTGTTATTTTTTCCTCTTTAGTAGTTTATAACCATAGATATATAAATATCTAGAGACCTTATTGGATTGTTCAGAGGCATACGTTTTTGTGCCCAAAATAAACAAAACTTTCTATCTCTATAATCAACTTACGATGACGTAGGGCAAATTACTTTGTTTAATTTGGCACAGGCTACAGCTGCTATTCTATTTTTTATATCTATATGGTAATAACCAGGGCGGTAGTATCTGGTAATCAAATTTCTGGGCATAAACGATCGTTTAACACATATATGGCTTTTTGCATATTTATTGCATATATGACCTTTTTGCATATTTATCGCATTTATGACTTTTTTCTCATATTTATTGCATAAACGACCTTTTTTTGCAGATTTATGGCATGCAGGAACTTTTTTGCATTTTTATCGCACATTTTTTCAATATAGAGAATGTTACGACTTCTTTTATAAGAAAAAGTCTCCACAAGAGCGACTAGGGCGGCCTTTTAAAAAAACTACGTTCACTTTATTCACAACGACTTTACCAAAAAAAAAATGAACTTTTTTTCTTCTAAAAAACATTGTCATTTTTGCCAAGAATGTACATTCATATACTAACTTTTTCCGTATATTTCTGGGCAACTATGATATAATTTGTTCCTAGAGTCCTGGTTATACATCTTTAGATAAACCTATGGATATTTTTTGCTATTGTTGGGCTCAACAAGAGGAAATTAGTTCCTCCTAAGTTTTTATCTTATAAGAGCTCGTGAGCCTTCGTTTGACAAAGAACTCGTGAATTGTATTCATAAGACCAGTCTATAGTTTTATTGGGTCTAATATTTGTCAATAATAAGATGCCGCGCTGGGAAGAGTCTAAAATGCCTTGTCTATAAAATCTTTGTCTAGAAGCGTCCTATATATATATATATATAATATATATATATATATCATATATTTCAGAGTCATATTTCCATTTGTTACGAAATCTACAAATGTGAGATGTAGATCCATTTGATTTGATAGCAATATCGTCTTTTGAATGTTCATTCTTCTCTTTGAGATATTTAGTTACGTCAACCCCGGGGGTGAATCCATGGCATATTGCATTATTATTTTTATTATATCATATATTTATTTTACCATTTATAAAATGGTACTTTTTTTGTTTTAAAAGTTGATAATAGAAAGAAAAGGAGCGTGACTACAAAAGATTGGGATTCTTCACCTGTGACTATGATATGTGAACATGAATTCAAAGAGAATAATATTTTCTTTAAAACAAAATGAATTCATTTCCTCATTGGCCTCATTATTTACGAATAGTTTTGATAGACTATTCCACAATTCCCTATTTTTATCATTCATTAAATAAAGTAATATGTAATGTAATAACTTACAGAAGGAATTCATTATTATTTATTCAGGGAGTAGGGCAAGAACAAACGTAAAAAACATCTCTGGACGTCATACTCTTCATTTATTAACTTCAGATTACGTCACTAGAGCTCAACCCCTTTCTCTCTTCCGTCATCCTCATAATATTAACATTAATAAACGAAGTTTCGTATAAATGTAATTAATTAAATTTCAAGTATATTATTACTCTCACTTCTTGTTTACAGACTTAAGCTCATTATGCATCGTTGCATCATCCAAGTATATCGAAGTTAAGTCGCGGCATCATTATAAAGTTATAGTAATACGGTGGCAAAATTTGCAAGTTGGACCCAAAAAATTATAAATAATCAAACCTCATGCGGGTTTGAATATCTGAAATGGTTTGATTAAACAGTAGAAGAACCACAAATAGTTGCTCTGTTAATTTAATTCCTTATTTTTTTACAATTTTGTTTAGTTTAATATGACGTAATATTAAGAGTATGATGGAGAATAGAAAGGAGTTTGAGCATCCAATAACGTAATTGATTAATTTTTAGTAAGCCGTCAATGGCAGTTTGGTAATCCTGTACATCGGCCCCCAGTGCCTTTTTGAAAGGTTTCGTGAGGGAAAAAGCTCAGAAGACCAACAGTATTATGATATTTTATTATTGAATATTGACTAAGCAGCATGTGAATTAAGATAATTTTATTAATAATCTTTTTTTATACACTACGTTCTATGGACACGTGTTGGTCATTGCGCCTAAGACCGTTTTACATGGGGTTGAGGCCTTTGAGCCCAACGGCTTCAACCCCATGTAAAACGGTCATTAGACTGCGATTGCCCTATACGTACACTACGCTCTATATAAACAGGGCCACTTACTAACCCTAACTTCCTCAGAAGAAAGCAAAAAAAGCAAAGCATTTACTACTATTGGACCCCCTGCGTGTTTTTGTATTTTTTTCACTCACGAAACCTTTCATAAGAAAAATGTGGGGGAAGATGTACAGTAATGTCGGCAGTTTTTCTAGGTTTGCTCTCTACCCCATTCCATAGCCTGAGACTTACTTTCATTATTCACCAAACACACCTACTTATGTAGACATATATGATTGGATTGTAGTACCGGACTGGTCATTCAATTGTGGGGGCAAGGCTTCCAGGTGGCAACATTCCCGGCGAAAAAGACTTCAGTGGCAAACAAACCGGGGGCAAAAGTTCCTACAGCAAATTTAACCGGGGTAAAAATTCCTAGAATCATATTAAATATAAATAAAAAAGAAACCCTGAAGTTTATTTTTAAAATACAACAAACACTTCTTCCCTTCTGTTTTTATTACTTGACCAAGATACATCTTGATACTCTCGGCTAATACTTTTAAATATGTCTAAGGAGCCTACAGACAAACCTCCGAATCCAAATACAAATGATTCTTCTATTTCATCTAAGAGAATGTATTCTAACGTTCTCAAAGGAGATAAACGCACTTTTAAGGGTGCAGGTGTTCAAGTTAATTTGACAAGAGACTTCAAATGGGAGATCTTTGTCCTATTGATGGAAACAGAAGATGGAAAGGTTTGCAAAGGAGAGTTTGTTAAGCATATTAATATATACGATATTGCAATGTTGTACGGACTTAAAGAGTTCGAAATTGCAGGGGCTAACCCAAGATTTGGAATTGGGCAAGCATGTATTTATACCAATTATCCAATTGATGTACGGAGCCGTATTGAGTTATTACAAAAGAGCCATAAAATTAAAGTGAATAACGAAAACAATACAATAGATGAAATCATCTTTCGTTTAAAGGGTATTGAAGGAATTACGGCCGTTAAGAAGAGGAGATGAAGATAACTCTAGTTAATACTTTCAAAAGAGTGGATGAACCCAGAGTAGTCAATTTTATGAAACAATTTGGCGAAGTAATTGAGCATTACCCAAAAGAAACCCTGTGGATAAAAGTGCCGAAGAAAAATATTCGAAATCTAAAGAAATATAGAGAGCCAGTGACTACGTTGTCGATATGGTCACGGATCCCTCTACATTGCCACTAATTCTTCCTTTCCAGGGGAATTTAATAAGTTGAAATTCCAGGGAGTGAGACTTCAATGTCAAAAATGTTTTAGTTTTGGACATATGAAGCACCACTGTATGGACGTGCGAGTCAAAACTTTTCATTATGAAAAAGCACTCAAACAAACTTTATTGGAGCGTAGTTCTTCTGAAGAACAACCAAAAAAGCAAAAAAATATGCCCTGGTGGTACTGACATGGAAAGGTTGGATAAGAATGACCCTAAAACAAGCGATCCTGTCCCTATTATATCCTTAGATAACGTAGCACAGATGGAGAGCTCAGAAATAGAAGCCATTAATGAAGATAATGAATCGGATGGGAGACTTGCTGATGAAATGGAATTGCGTGGAGCGGAGGAAACAAATATTCAAGAGATGGTAGTAACTTCAGAAGAAGGAGCTAGTGTAACGGCCTCTACTTCAGACCATACAAATTCAATCCTTCCTTCCTTTAATCTTAATGAAAGAGAAATTACAGTCTCGAAAGTCCCATGAGACCTCGCAAATCTCACTTGGACTTTAATAAAATAATAATGGCGAACCCGATCAATGTCGGCAGGCAAAAGAAATAGGCCTGACACCGATTTTTCACCTAGAAAAGGCAATAGGCACTGGGGTATCCTAAATGAGAGGAGAGCAAAATACATTTGGAAAGCTGTCCATACACAAAAATTCCAAAAGCAAAGATCGGTGAAAAATATCTGCCTCAGGAATTAAGAAGATCAACCATAATGGAACAGTGCTAACAAAGCCTCAAGATATTTTAAATTACTTCCACAAACGCTTCCAAGAGACGGTTAATCTTAATGTTTACAAGTTTCCAAGAAAAATTAAAATATCGTATAAAGATAATAATTATTTATTCACTGAAGAAAAATATCAAACTACATCTCTAATAATTACAAAGATGATAAAGCTTGCGGTCTGGATGGGATCAGTGGGAAGTATTCACACATTTCACTAAAGAAGTAGTGCCTTACTTACAAAAATCGGAAGATACATGGAAAAGCAAGGTAAACTTCCAAAATCCATAACTAAAGGACGAATAGCTCTCATTCCCAAAAAAAGGGGATGTCCTGACTTTAGTCACTGGCGCCCAATAACAGTGCTCAATGAGTTTTATAGAATTCTCTCAGGTGCTGGTGTCCACATCACCTACATACGAGGAGGCTTACGAGATCGAACATCTTATATCCACGGTACAGAGGGCTCTCTACGCCTCAAGAACGTGGGGAGGTGGCTTCCTATGGGTCTCCAAGATCTCGTCAGAAGAAGTATGGAAATTCTACGCTCCATCCCCAGGGATTTTTCAAAACAAACGGGTCCTCTCCCCTTCAAGTGCAAGTGGACTGAATCAAATGACGCATTGGATCTCTCATCTCAGCGAGTCAACTGGTTTTCTAAATCACTATTTTATCTCAAGATATCTCATAAAAGAAGGATGATAGGTTGGGAGTTCTTTTATTTTTCTTCCGACAAGTTATAAATGCATGTGTTTTTTTAATGTTATATTTGTTTTTAACGTAACTTTATCAAATTTTTCATTTATTTATTCATCCTTTATACGTGCATTTTATTCTGTTCGAGATATCTTTTAGATCATAAATAAATATTTTAATAAAAAAAAAAAATATCTCAGGTGTGCTAGCCAAGCAAATGGCACCAATCCTCAATGAAAAATTGGAGTCGAACAGAAAAGGTTTTTAAAAAGTCGTAAGATTTCTGATATATCAAGAAACATACAATCTTCATTGAGTCAGTTCAGATGAGGGGGAAATATGGAGCTGTGATTGCAGTGGATTTCTCAAAGGCCTTTGATACCATTATACATAGTCGAGTTATGAGGGCTGTGAAAAACCTCCTCCCAAAGAAGTTTTTTAACCCGGTGCGAGCCTTGTTAAAAAACGGAACATCTACGATTTCAATTAATGGTATCGAAAGTAAACCTATAATTCTCAAAAGGAGCTGCTCACAGGGGTGCCCCTCAGCTCCCCTTCTATTTATAGCTGCAGTCGAGGATCTCGTTAGAGGAGTTAATAGGAAATACGGAGAATTTGGCATTGATTTCGGTGGGTCTCGACATTTAATCGATCTCTATGAAGATGACGTTACCCTAACCCTTGAAAGTAATTCAGAGGCACAACTCATTGCAAGAATTAAAATCCTTGTTAATTTTCTCGAGAAGTTTAAAAAAAGTCTGGGCTGGCTGTCAATAGAAAAAAACTACTATTCTTCCTCTTGGTGCATGGAACCCTCAAGAGGATTAATAATAATTCCATTCCAATATCAAACTCAGTTGAAATTCTAGGGATTAAATGGGGTCGAAATGGATTTCATGAAAAAAACTGGTCGGAAGTCTCAACAGTTATCGGCCATAGAATCTCTAAATGGAAGACTTTAAACTTGCAAAAAGAGTACAAATGTACAACATGCAAGTGGCTCCATTAGTCATTTACAAGGCTTCTGCAAACCCTTTATTTGCAGAAAAGGCCGTGAAAGAAGAAGAACGATGGCTGAAAGGTTTGTTCTTTAATAATTACGTGGAGATAATGAAACGCCCGAAACGCTTTCTTGGAGGAAGGATTTCTCTATTCTCCAAAATTTTACCCAAAATCTATACCAAAATTTTTGTGGACTTTTCAAGAAATCCAACAGTGGAAAGGCGAAGGACAATTAAGGATGATCTCTACAATATGCTTATGATGTGCACTAACTTATCAAATAAGTGAATTGATGATATTTCTCCAGTTTGGGGAGCAGCACATCGAAAATTTGGATGAGAGAACCGTCATATTTTAATGATTCAGTTACCGACATTTTAAGAAAAAAAATAAATAAAAAGTTCTTTTAAAAAATCTTGGCGATCCTTCACTTTTAGAAGAAATAGCAATAGCTAACAGTGTTGTATCAATTCATGATATAAACTCGCAGTCCGTTTTTAATGATGGAAGATTCCGATTTCCCCTAGCGCGTTCATCAAAGAATTATCTTATGCCTATCCCGTGGCATATCAAGATGGATGAACTAAGTTATGAGGAAGAGGTGGATCGACTTTGGAACATACACCGTGTCCGATTAATCTCCCTTTCAAGTGGAAGAAAAGGTTGAATCATCGTTACGAGGAATCTTCGACAATAGGAAATTTACAGTTCAACTGCAAATTTCAACCGATTGCATAAAATTTTACAGGCCTTGCAAGGACTGCGGATTATTGTACAACACCACCCTTCATGCGTTCGTGGACTGCCATGCAGTGTCAATACTAAAATACTTCTTGAAAATAAATCTGCCAGGTCTTGAAAGAGGAAATGAAGGCTCCCTTAAAGGACTCATTTTATTTGGAGTTTCGAGGGACAAAATTAGTGCCTCACCAAAAACGAGGGCAATGGACTTTGCACTTTTGAACTGTAAAGCTCATATAGCTCAATAGCTAACTCTATATCAACCACTAAAGGAAGAGGATCTGAGAGCCATTATACTACCTGCGTCAGCTAGGTATTTAGCTCCATATGTTAAAGTTCCTATGGTCGAATTCAAATCGTGGAGCTACGCTGGAGAATTGGTGCGATTCCTTCCGTCGACATCTTTAAATCAGAAAAATTATTTGCATTAGATTTTAAAGAATTTAAGTAATTTCTTATAGTTACATTTATAAACTGTGAATTGTTGGTTTTATTATAAATGTTATTTTAATGATGAGCTATAATTCCTTTCCAGAGTATTAATTTTAAACTATAATGTTTATTCATGTATTTTATTTTTCGTAACTACTCCTGTTTATATATTTATGTATACTTTTCTGTTTTGATGTACATAATATACTTTAATAAAGGAAAAAAAACCACAACATATTTTTGGAAATGTTGCGTCACTCTTAATTAGTTGATGAAGTGTGATTGTCAAGCCTTCACAAACATACCATTTTTACCGAAATTATGATGCAAAAAGTTATAAACATTTTCTTTTGTCTGCTTCTCCACTAAAGACAAGGTCCCTTGAAGTAATCATCACAAAGAATTCCGAAATTAATAAATAATATTTTCATTTTTGATAAATAATATAGAGCTTGCATGGAATTGTAAGAATCTTTGTTATGTTAATATATATATATATACAGTGTGCGGAAGCAAAAAACGGAAAATTCTGATTGCTAATGAAAATGGTTGACTTCAACTAGAACAACAAGGGGTAGAACATGTAGCTTTAGTTATTCTTAAGTAAGACAGTATTAAGTAATTAATTTTCAAAATGATGACCATTGGCAGCCACCATGGCCTCGAGACGAGGTCGGAAGGCCCGGCACACTTTACGGATGTGCTCCTCTGACATGGCGGCCCACTCCTTCTCCACGGAGGCCTTCAGGGCGTTAACACTCGGGTGATGATTTGCACAGGCTTTGCTTTACACAATGCACCCGATTCCATAGTCCAAAGGCGCCGCATCGGGTGAGGATGATGGCCAGAAGTTGGCAGACCAAAATAATTCGAAGTTCTCCTGACACCACTGTTGCACAGTTTTAGCTTTGTGCCCCGGGCTCCATCCTGTTGCCAATAGTGATTGCATTCAGGGTAGGTTCCATCCATCCAGGGCTTTACAAAATCTGTCAGGGTTTGTTGTGGCCACCGCTACCAAACTTCCTCTCAAAGCTGTCCCCGGCCTCAAGCTTTTTCTTGGTGTCGTACACCATGGTTTAGCTGACTCCCACAATCTTAACAATCTCCGCCACACTTACTAGCGCACGGAGTAGATCTGACTCTCGTTGCCTTTTTGCATCCATTTTAAAAACTAAGCAAGCTACATAACTCAGCTGCATCTTGTTAAAAAGATAAGATTCGGAACTTTCTGCACAAATTAAAACAATCTCGATATCTTTCTTAATTAGTGAGATATAAGCATTTAAAGTTGATTCCGTTTTTTGCTTCCGCACACTGTATAATATATATATATCAGCTGCAACTTTAAAAAAAATAACTCTGTGAGATAGCCCTGCTTCCAATAAAAATGGCTTGTGAACAGAAAAACGTGACTTGATTTTGGCCTCATTTCGTAATGGAAAATCTACGGTTACAATTATGAAGATTTTATAGGCCCCAGTGAGCGGAATAACGGTATACAGGACCGTAAAGCCTTTAGTAGTCAGGCAAGGTTTCAAGGAAGGTTCAGGTCCGGAAAAATATTGTGAGGACACTGGCTGTGAAGAAGAGGATCAGGGAGAAATTCAGGACAAATCCAATCGATCTATGAGACGGATGGCTAAAGAGGAGTGCTTGAGCAATACCAGCATATGGAGATTGGTCAGGAAAGATCTGAGCATGTTCCCTTATAAGAAGAAGTCACGTCAGATTATCTCCCAGGCCATAATGAACAAGCCTCTTACCGTGTTGAGAAAAAATATTCAACAGCTCTCCCAAGACCGGTCACCATCAGTTCTCTAGACAGATGAGAATATTTTCACGGTCCAGGCCACCCACAACTGTCAAAATAACGGGGGTTGGCTTGGAAGAAGGAGGACATCCCCGTGGAGCTGAGGACAGCCTTCAGAAGGCAGAAGCCACCCTCCGTCATGGTCTGGGCGGGCGTGATGTCGGACAGAAGAAGGCCCCTTTTATCTTCGTCGAGGAGGGGGTGAAGGTCGACCAAGTGGGTTATTTTTACCTTCGTTCCGAGGAGGTAGTCCCATGGGTACAAAAAGAGTATCCAACGACACCTTTAGTGTTCCAGCAAGATGGGGATCAATCCCACACCAACAAATTGGTTCAAAGCTTCTGTAATATTTTTGCAGAATTTTGGCCTAAGGACTGTGGCCACCATCCTCCCCAGATCTGACCTCATGGACTATGGAATATAGTCCATTCTGGAGAAAAGGGTTTTAAGCAAGTCGGGCCATCTGTTAGGATTCTAAAAAGAAACTGCTTCAGGCATGGGCCTCCTTATCTGAGGAAGAAATATCTTCCTCTTTTGCCTCCACCGTTAGGAGGTTCAAAGCTGTAGTGAAGGCCATAGGAAGATATGTGGAAAATTGACAAAATACATTTCTAAATTACATAGTATACATCATTATTAGGGAATATTTATGATAAATTTATACAAAGATTATACATCGTAATACGTGTGTCTCAATTTTAGTGAATCAGGCTATATATATAATATATAGGAAATTGTATTTGAAACATGTATATATAATTTGTTCATTCGATTTATCAGCGTGCTTTTATTATTGATTTTTTATGTGAAAGTTAATTTCGTATATATATATATATATATATATATCTATATATATATATATATATTTATAATAAGGTTATAAAAGGAAGGAGTTCATAAGGAACTTTTAATATATATTGCGGATTTCTTCAGAACATAATTTTAAACTAAATTGAATAATAAAGTTTTGTATTCAAATACAATTTCCTTTTTTATAACAAATATGACTTTTATATTTTATGGATAATAAAAACCTTGCTTGTGAACAAAACTGGTAATAAAACCTTGAAGCCTTTTATTTATATATTTTTATAATCTTCATACTTTGAATATGATAAGTCGTAACACTTCATTCATGAATCGTGGTAATAAATGTCAAACCATAGCAACCATAAAAATATTTGTAGTAGCAGAGTATGTGGAACATTATTTTTATTACTTAATCATATACCGCGATTTATTTCTTCATTACTCCAGAAAGATGTTATGAAATCTTAGTCAATCGTTTGAAAAAAGGAGCATGGCATGAATACATCATCAGAAAAGTGAAGGAGCAATAACTTAATCAGTTATCATGATAACTTTCAGCAAGAAATCAGTTTTATTTTCAGACATGAGTAATTTTAATATATATCATTATTCTTAAAAATCTTCTTTTATTTCACTCGATGCTTCACATTTCATTCTTCAAGGATATTCATGGATTTAGAATATTTAGATACTAAAATATCACACATTTAGTGCCTTAGCTTTATGCATGCTTATAATATAACTATTCTTTGAATAAATATATATTAGATAATGAATCAAGCGCTCTATATACAAATTGATAACACTTATTTGATCCGAAAAAAAACTACAATGTTTAAGTATGCTTATATTAAATATTTGCTATGGATTGTATGTATTTATTTTATTGACATAATACAAAGGAAAAAACAAATCCGTTATGCAAGTCTGGTCATAAAAAGTCTGTTAAACGCTTATGTTTATTATGAAAAACTTTTATATATGGACTTATCCTAACTAATGTACTTCCTTGAAAGCACAAATATGTTAAAGAGGCAGTCAAGTGTCTTAGTGCAGTAACAAAGCTGTATTCATAACATATGCTTTATGTGTTGACTGTGGTCTCTAAGCCTCTGAGAAATAACACATTTTCTTCTTGATCTTCTAATAGAAAAAATACATGGATAGAGGATAAAAATTATAGGTCGTAAAGAGGGAAATTGAACACTTAATACGATGTCATCAATATTATAGGATGAGTAGATATCAAAACAGTGAGGTACAAGAGAAAATGACCTGTGCAGAAGGTATGTTTTTAATGAACAATTTAGATGTAGTAATATCATATATTTTAATAATTAAAGACTAATCATTTGGAGTAAGATTCAATATCTTTTAATATAATATTTTAAAAGCTGTACTCTAAATACAGTTTAAGAATTAGTGCTTTAACGTTTGAATAGTTCTAGTTTAAATAAATATTTTGTAATGTCATTTATTTCCCTCTCCTTACGTTCATATGAGGCTCTATAAGCTGTAAAATTCAATATATGCATTGGATTGAAATAAAGACATCTCAATTGACACAGAAAATAGGTCTATCATAGGGTTGTGGATTTAACGATAAAAAGAACGCCGTTCTCGAAACGCACGTTCAAAATCGAACGGCTGAACGGAATATAAATGCACGGACGAACGGATTATTTTTCGTTGGCTTTCGTCTGTTCAATTATAATGTATTCAAAAATGTGGAGGTTTTTTTATATATAAGAAGTTCAATCAATGTTTCTTATATCACTTCAGAAAAAAATGAGGACTTTTTTTTTACAAAAAAGAAGTGCAATTGAAATTTCTATCAGTGACTCTAGGATAAAAGTGAGGACTTCTTTAAAATAATGGAAGTTTTCAAATTTAAAATAGGAAATAATTGATATTTTTTTCAACAAACGGACGAACCTTAAAAAATTGAACGGACGAACGCCTGAACGGATTTTTTTCAAATCAAACGGGCGAACGGACGAATGTTAAGGTTGCGAACGCCCCCAAGCTGGTTTATCATGTATAATACAATTAACAAAGATTATTGATGTTCGACCCCCAAAAGGTACTCGCCTTTTCTGAATACGTGTGTGAGTCATTACATAATATGTAACTCATTTCAAGTAAAATGTTTCTAGATTTGAGATATAGATGCTGATTATTCTTTGACTTCAATATATTACTTATCATAGAGAGGGAGAGAGAGAGAGACGTTATCCATATAAAGTATTTGATTATTTATGATGAGTATACTTTATACCGTATTCATGCCTCGGGGTTCATTTACAGCTGTTAAATCAGGTTTCCTTCGATTATTTTAGAGCTCTGAGAAATAAGTTTATCGAGACTTTACTACTGATTTGTACTTGTATTATAGATAAAACTAGGCTTGCCAAAGTGAGTTTATTTTGTAAGAAATCAGATTGTTTTTGATATTTCAAGTTTTTTCAAAAAATGCTAAAATATAGTAAAAGGCTGTTGTCACTAATAAACATGATTTCTTCATTTTGTTATACTGCTTTCTATCTTTCTCTACGTTCGATAATCGGAGTGAGACGATACATTCATCGTCATATGTCATTTGACCATTTTATCATTAATAACTGGGTTTTTCTTGGTCCATGCGGAAAGGCATTCCAGGAGATGATATTAAAAAAAAATTCTCATCGATTTTTCATTGTTTTATAACAAAGAACTCATCTATTTGATTTTTTAAGAACTAGCTAATGTTACCCGGCGCAGCCTGGTTTTTTCAACTTGACAATAGTCTGGAATGGGGAAAAATGTGATTTTTCATATTAAAATCAGTTCCTTAAAAAGTCGTCATTGAGTCTTCATTGCCATTTTTCCGTTTGTATTCTTTATTGTAAAGAATAAAAAAGTAAAAAGAAGGTATTTTGTAAGTCATAAAGTTCCGAATATATGTATGGTAGCACTGAATATCAGAGTATTAGTTTAATGTCCATTGATGGAGGAAAACAGCAAGATAAAAAAACTTAAATGGGAGTGCAACTTCATTATTTAATCGAGAAAAGTTGAGAGTGATTGACACCACTCTCCATCTCTAGGCATTATTAAAATTGATCAGCGCAATGTTGCAATATAAAAAGTTGTTATTTTCCACAAACTTTAAATTTGGGGGCAAGACATGGACAAAAAACTTATTTTTAAGTAATCATATGGAAAACGAAATTTCTGGTATACACAAAAAAAAACACATCTTACTACCTCAGTCTCATCCACAGAAAATTTGGTCAATATCTATTTGGCAGTTTTAAAGAACCGACAAAAAAACGTTTTGGTGAATAAAATAATCTTGGCGATGACGTATTTCCGGGAGTTGACAACCCCACTAAAACACTGTTCACTGAAAAATATATATATATAGGTTTGAATATTCTTAAGAAAAGAACCATTTAAATGTCATCCTCATAAATAAACAGAATAATAGAATAATTGTCACATTTTAAAGCAAGATAAATTAACTTTAAATCTGGAATGCGATCTCCGAGTAAAACAAATATATAATTTATTTAAAAGAAAACTAATGACTTCTAAATTAAAGTGATGTACATTAGACTCAATAAAAAAGGGAAGAAAAATACTCGACTCAATAACTAACGGGAACCATATTATGTACATAGATGTAGTGACGAAATATATATCGCTAAAGTCGATAAAACAACAAAGAGGAGGTAAGAAGCGTTGTTGTTATCCCTGGAATTGTCAAAATCTATATAGCAAGTCTTAAATAATATAAAAAGAGAGGAACGACAAAACCAATACCCAGCAACGTCGCTTAAAGGGAGCCATAACAATAATTTCCATCACTGGAAGTTAATTGCAAAATTATTATTTATATTTACTTTTTTGGTTCGATGGAATTGCAGTGTCCAACTGGATATAAATAAGCAATCTAGCATGTAAATTGGTCACTCGAACCAACGATCTTATCAGTGAAGTTGACCCAAACCGACCTTCCCCTCTCGGGATTCGACCCTGCGCCCCCAACATTAAGAGTTAATCACGCCTTAACGCACACGGCTATGGCACTCCTTCAATTAAAAATATTTGCATGGATAAATTGCTTTACCACGAATTGGGGAGCCATTTTAAGTCGTTTTGCGTCATCAAAGAGTTCTAGAGTGATTTTTTCTTCTCTGTTGAGTGACCAGTTATTATATAAATCGGGGGGCACTAATTTCCAAACCCCTGACTTCCCCCTTCCTACAAAAGATATCGTGAGCCCTTTGACAGTTGACCCATTTGTCTTCACACAAAGGGGGATTGCCCACCAATACACATACATTCAAATATTCATGCTTATTATCTGCGTAAGTTATTATAAGTTCTCTTCTTGAGGGAGAAAATCAACTTTCACTTAAAAATTGCCGTTGCAGAGCGTAGAAAACACATTTTCTATGTCCATTGTAAAAATGAATATATATAATTTTCTTTTTCTATTATAGAATTAATATCATACTTGTTATTTTCACCTTATGCTATGAAGTGGGTGGAGAAACGTATGTTGTTAAGGCCTTGCTGGAAGAAACCGTGTTGCATGCGGAGAAAAGATAAATATTTTTTTCATAATTTAAAATTACATAGTTCCTCCTCCCATCAGTCTATACGTAATAATGTCTTTGAGAAAGTGTAACATATGCAACAACATGATATAAAGCTGAATAGTCAGTAGACAAATTGATTTATGTATCACTCTTTCATCTATTAGTTATAATCCCTACCATTCACAAAAAGTGTGGTTGGAAAAAAGATGTTGAAAATTATAGTGCATCAATAGACGTCTATAGGATAAGAAATGAAGTACCTTTTTCTTGGACGTGATTGGTTAAAAGAATGTAATAGTAAATAATAAATGAAGCATTACTTCAATCGCGGCTGTTGAGAAGCAAACTTCAATTCAATGATAAAATCCTTTAATATGGTTCTTTTCATGGGTCCATGCCATTTGCAAATCTTTTGAATGAATCCTCTAACTGTACATACCCAGGAAAAGATTTAACATTGATTTTGTTTCATCATATCTGAATGAGTAGTGAGTTATCAAGTGAAAAATATATGTTTATCCACCTTTTTTCAAACATATTTTGGAGGTTTCGAAATCGGAGTGAAAAAATATCTTCTCCTGGGAGTTTGGAGAACTAGTCGGCTGCATGTTCCCGATCTTCTCGATAGGACACACCTCTCTGTGAAGCAGGCTGCTATGCCTGCATGGAATACCTAAAGCTGCCCCCTGGAGAGGACGCTCGAGGGTTTATCGAGCGCACCCGCAGTGCTTCAAGTAGTCTTAAGAAGCCTGTATCTATTGATTATGCCCTTGCTGTCCACCTCTCTAGGGCCCAGTCCAGTCACAGAAACTGAGAGAGGCATGCACGATATCAAAGGAGGACGGCAAAGTCTCTTGCAGAACACTCTTGTTGGTCCCTCTAGTTCTGCAAGGCTGAAACTTTCAAACTCTGTTAAATATATTAAATTAGAAATTAGAAAACATAACGTAACATTTAGGGTACCTTATTGTTTTTATATTTTATACTTTATTCATATTCAAGTATTAATAGCCAAGACGGCTAGAGTTATGTTATCTTACTATTATAACCGTAAAACAACTTAAAGCCCACAGCTTCTATTATTACACCATAATAATACAGTCAACGTATTAACTCAAGGGCTCGTGCTTTGTTATGAAATTTTTGTCCTTCACCAAACGAATAGATGAAATAAGTACCGAGACTTAATGGATACTAACAATGATCTCTTTTACAATCATATTGAATACCTCTTGCATTACTTGATACCAATTGTGTGAGAGACTGTGGGACATCTGTGGATTAAGTGGTCTCAAATTAAAGATGCAGGGTATTCCCCCCCCCCCCTATAGTTATCTTCGCAATTTTAACCTTGCGAACGAAATAAAACGAATCATTTCCATGATTCCATACATTTGATGGCCATCATATCCAATTTGTACATTTAAAACCTTTTAAGGAATAGTTTATTAAAAATATGCATAATTAAATATTCTGCTTTTTATTATAAATACCATTTTTGTCAACCAATCACGTTGCAGAAAAAAGCTCCCTGGGTCGTATCCTTATCAAATAGAAGAGATTCAATGCTTATAGGAATAGTACTTATGATACCTAATACCTAATATGTCCGTGGATTAGCACTTAAATGAAGAAAAAAAATGGATTTAGGTAATATTGGGAACAATTTAGAACAACTTTAAACGCTTATCCATATAAGAAATGATGGAATTCAATTCAATCATATTATCAAATCTCCTCCTGAAGCCTTATAATCATTGAAAAGATTTGATATTTCAGTTTCTGGTTATAAGCTTATAGTATTTAAAAATATCAGAATCGCTTGCATTCTATTCTACCACATCAGCACAAAAAACTGTCCCACGAGTGGGGAAATATAATAGGTCAAACTCACTGATCCGATCTTCTATTGGCCAATTGTAACGTTATCATGCTTAATTATTTCAGCATTGATCCAATTCAATCAAAGGGTTAATGCAGAAAGAAATGAAACATTGATTTGCATCTATTACCATCATTTGCCAAATGTCCTTTCGTCTCTAAGATTAACGATCCTTATAATTATAGATATATCATATTTTGACGGACTAATTAGCGTCATAAGTATTTCCATCATCATAATTATCAGTTGCATAGATATTATATCGTAAAGAAAATCCTAAGTAGATACTATATGATTAACAAACCATATGCTTTTGTTTGCACAAAATATTTTTTTGTCTGATTAGATTTCTTGTTCAGGGTCCCCCCCCCCCCCCCCCGTCAAATCAACATTGTGGATTGTTATGTGTATGCTATTATCTCAATGCATCACTGTGCATTTTTTTCCCTACCTCCTAAACGTTCATTCTCTGTTGAAATAAGGTAATCATAACTTATAAGTAACGTTTATTCATATCATACAAAAATATTTAATGTTATAACTTAATGCCAATATTTTGGTCCAGCGAATCCTGAAAGCCAATTGGCCGCAGATTTATAACCCCAATATGCCATAATTTTGGCATCTGGCGATACCTCAGGACTCATTGTCAGGGGATTTATAACTCTACAATACCTTAATTGTGTCCGGTGGAGCCTTAGAATTGCGGTGGATTTACAACCTCAAAATACGATAGTTGTGTCCAGAACAGAGCTGCGACTACCAAATGTAAATCGGTATTCGATACTACCGACGGTAGATTTCAAATACCGAACCGATTATACGATATTCGGTAGAATACCGTACCGATTGTCAATCGGTACGGTATATTTGAAAGTATGACTTTTGTGACATTCTCTTAGAGACATAAAGATATAGAGAGCTTATTTCCTTTCAATAACAGAGAAACATCGTTCAACTGTCGCCTTGCCCAACATAAACAAAGTAATTTGTACTACGTCATCGTAAGCTGATATTGGATAGAAGTAGATTATATATCGTGTTTTTTTTTTTAAATGAAACAATATTTGAATGAAATTTATGTTTTGTTTTTCTACGTGAATACAATGTATTCATTGTGGGGTTCAAAAATATTTTTTTAAGAAATAAGAATTAAGTTTTAAAATAACAAGTTACCTTTAACAATGACTAGATGCTTCTCTTTATCAGTTGAGAAAATATTTTTTGTTTTATTATTATCTGCAAAAGTTTATGGATGTAATCAAACGTCATAGATTATATTCTCAACATGTGAGGAGTTACTGTATGAAATTAAGATGTGAAAAGTAAACGATTAAAAAATAACTTAAAAACATCAACATGAGTACCCTCTTTTTCTTTTTCCTTCTTGAAACTATAAAATAATTCTTACATAGAAGGAGCTGTTATTAAAAAATGGTGGGTGCGTCAGCACTTATGTTCATTTATGGCACTATATTATTTGACGAAAATTTGCAAAAAAAACAAAGTCATAAATTGATCATAGCTAAATTTAATAAAACTAAATTTTTCAAAATAAGTAATAACAAAAAGTTTTGAATCATAACGAAACTTTTGAACGCAATTTGGGAGTTAAGGGGGGGCAAACCAAAATCCATTTTTCTAGAATCATTTAGTTTCTTATGACGCAACTTTCGCAGGGGGTGATATTTTGATATCTTAATATTAAGTTTCTATAATATCCCCTAATATATACGAGGCTGTTTCGGATAATATGCGGAAAAAATAATCAAAAAAAAATTTCAATTATAACGAAAACAACTTTAACAAATCTTTTCCACATGACTTCCGCCGATTCGAATACATTTCTCCCACCTCTCAACCCACTTCCTGAAGGCCTCACGGAACCTGTCTTCCGGGATGGCCCTCCGACCCGGGTCCATCCTTCTGGACGCTCTTGTCGACGATCTCCACGCCCTTGAGCATCTTCTTCATGACGGGGAAGTAGAAGAAGTCTGCGGGGGCAAGGTCAGGAGAGTAGGGTGGATGATCGATGACCTTGATCCCCTTCTTGGCTAAGAACTCCTTCGTGCTATTTGCCGTGTGGCACGGAGCATTGTCGAAGTGGAAGTACCAGTCTCTTTCGACCATTTCAGGTCGCTTCTCCTTGAATTTCTTTAAAAACATGTTCATAATATCCTTGAACACGGCCGCGGTGACGGAGGTCCTCATCGGGAGATAGTGCTGGAAGATCACGCCACAGTTGTCGAAGAAGCTGAGAACCATCTGTTTGTTCCTTGATTCTTGACGCTTGAAATTCAGGGGCGGGTTGGAGCCCTTCGGGAGCCTTTGAGATGACCCTAGTTTGGACTCAGGAGTGAAGAAAGACACAGAGGCTTCATCGTTCGTCACAATCTTGTCCAGAAACCCAATCCGAGCTCAAAATTGAGTTTCAAGAAGGCTTGTGCGCGCCTCACTCTCTTGATTTTGTGATCCTTTGTGAGCATCTTGGGGATCCATCTTACTGACTTGATTGAGAGCCCAAGATCGTCATGGAGGACGCGGAAAATGGTGTTGATCGACGTCTAGAACTTGATAGCCGGTTCCTCCATTGTCACCCGACGGTCGGCCTCCACGTACACCTCACAGCCTCAATAAAGTTGTCGGTACGGACCTTCCTCCCCCCGTTCGTGCTCCTCTTGACTGAAGAATCCTTCCGGCCTTAACTAATGCTGAAATGCGGTAGATTTGGCTTTGGGAGATGCTGTTGACCTCAAGGGCCGTGTCGACCATAGTCTTGATTTCTTGGGAGTCTTCCTGGCCTTGACGAGGTCCTCGACGAACTTGTGGATGTGTGACATTTCTCTTTTTTGAGAAAATTTGTCCCAATGTTACGAAATAACAAAAACAAAAGCTTGATTTTCTTAAAAAACAAAGTTCTAAACCGGTTTTGATACATAAGAAATAAATCATTCAATTGGTCTGAGCTTTAATTTAAGTCTATGATTTAAAAGATTGATGGAATATTTTGCAAGATATAAACTGATTCGCATCATTATCCGAAACAACCTCGTATATATAATAATAATAATAAATAATAATAAATTCTGGAACACTCCTACATTCCTGTATGAACAACGTCGACCTTCTAGCCTTGAGAATGATTGACACACCTTTCATGCTCGAAACTAAAGTCAATGAATAATGAATTGGAATTAAAATTAAGGATCTTTATTCATCATATTTTCGTAAGATATATGTAAATGCATTGAAAAGGAGAAAACTTGCAATATATGGATGTTAGACCGGATTCTTATTGTCTCTAAGGCTTAAAATATGAAATATTTTTTTTTGAATTTGGGCCACATGTGTCGTTTTGAGCGCAGCAATTATTATTTTGTAATATAGGGTTGAAATGATAGTTTGCAAAGAAAAATCATGAAATTAGTGAGAACAAATAATTATTTTAATATTTAATGAAATAATGATTTTACAGCAAATGAAAAACTAGAAAGGATGAATGTTTTAGAATGGGTTAATTTTAAGCAAAGGGAGTTTGGTCCAAAAATAGTTTTTACAATTTTATTAAACTAATTAGTAATAAGGAACTCCGACATTTTTTAGTTGATAAACATTCAAAAAGTAATTTTTTAAGTCAAATTGAGAGGAGGAGGAAGACGATTACTGGCTGAGAACACCAGCAAATATATTAATTCAAAGTTTAAAATCTTGTATGTTAAATCACTCTCTCTATTGGTTTAAATACAGAGTACTTCCTTACACATTGACATTTGGGTAGATATATGGGACTACAGCGAAAGAAAGATTGTGTTTTTTGCGGGATTCGCTGGAGACATCAATTTTTTTATTAGAATGCATATATGTGGTAGAAATCTAGAATTGTATTTCATGATTTTTTAAATTTACAATTGCTAAGTAATGATTTATTTACTTTTATACTGGACCATACCAAGAAGAGATTAATTTATTACCACTAAAAACTCAATATTTTATGTATAAAATGAGATCTACTAGAGTTACTTTGCCTAAAATTTTACTTTTCTGATTGACTATATTGTTAATAACAAGACGTTTTAATATGTTTTTTGTATATTTTAAGACATAATATCATGTGAATAAAGTTTACCTTGGTATAAAAATAAATAATTATTTTTAAGCATCAGTGGGTTTCTCATAACAAAATTTTATTTAGTAAAAAATAGATAATAAATAAATAGAGAGAAATAATTTTTAAAATCGTCCTTTTTGTCATTTATTTTTATGGAAAATACCCAAAAATTACCAAAACCTCAATATCTCGTTTAGTTTTGGGTGTATATAAAAACTAATAGGGAATACTTGCTATCATACCTTCTTTATTTAAATAGTGTAATATTTAGGACATAAATGGTGATCAAATGAAGAAGAAAAATGACTACATAAGTATACAACATAGCTTTTGGGTCTGTTGAGGAGACTCTTAGCGTTATTCTATTTCCTTCGAACTTTCACAAGTCTAAGGTAAAATTCTAGGGGGAGCCCGACTCTCAAATCCGAAAACGTGAAAAACGAATCACCCTTACATGCATCTATCCAAGGTCTGTATAATAAGGTCTGGGTAATACAAAAACAAACATGTAATCCTAGCAGTATAACTACTCAATGATGTCACTAGAGAACGAATAATATATATATAATTTATTTTATTTATTTATACAATAAACTATATAATATATATATATATATATATATATATATATATATACATATACAGAGTGGTACAGCAAAAATTAGAATGGACTTTTAAAGGCCCTAGCTCCATTGTTATTTGTTGTATGATCTTGAGCTTGGTGCCATTCGAAAGAGTAAACAAAATCCTACAAACTGGTATCTGTTGTGTTTTTGTATAACCAAAAATGTCTGAGCAAGAGATGAAAAGGCAAAGGGCGATTGATCTCCTCTGCGCCCAAGTCGACCCGAAGGTGATCACGACCCAGATCAAGGTATCCTTGGCCACGGTCTACAACATCAGGAAGGCCATGGAGGGCATGGATCCGATCTCCAGGAAGCCTGGGACTGGGGGACACAACAAAAAACGAAGTGGTGAGTTCCTGAACCTCCTGCAGGAGAACATCAAGAAGGACCCCACCAAGTCCATGAGGAAGATGGCCGCCGAGAGAAACGTTGCTCTCATCACCGTCACCAGGGCCGTCCACGAGGTCTTGGGCCTCAAGAGCTTCGTCAGGACACCAAGGCATCTGTTGGCGGCCACTATGAAGGCCAGAAGGTTAGAGAGAGCCAAAAAAGTCCTCAACTTCTTCAAGCACAACGGCGACACGGTCAAGATCTACTCCGACAAGAAGATCTTCACAGTGGACGCAGTGCTGAACAGAAGAAATGATCGATTCTTGGCAGAAACAAGAGGTCAGGTGGAGGGGTATTACAGGACCAAACATCCAGCCCAAGTCATGGTCCTGGGTATCGTGGCCTCCGACGGCAACAAGAGGCCCCCACACTTCTTCAGGCCCAATGAGAAGGTCAACTCTGATGTCTACTACAAGGTCCTTAGGTACAAGGTCTTGCCATAGCTAAAGAGCACATTCCCAATGAACAATTATGTGTTCACCCAGGACGGAGCCCCGGCTCACACGTTCAAGAAGGATCAGGAGTTCTGCAAGGGGAACATGGCCTCCTTCTGGCCGGCGGACTTCTGGCCCTCCTCATCGCCGGATGTGAACCCTCTAGACTTTGCTGTCTGGGGCTTCCTGGAGGGCAAGACCAACAAAACCTCACACACCAGTGTCGAGGCCCTGAAGGCAACATCACCAAGGAGTGGGACAACATGTCGGAGGACTTCATCAAGACCAGCTGTGCCTCCGTTCGTCCACGTATTGAAGCCATCATCAGGAATAATGGAGGACACATTGAATAAAAATTGTAACTTACTGTATCCTTAACATATTTTGTTTCACGAATTTACCATTAAAATGGCTCTAAAATAAACTATTCCAGCCTTCAAATTGGCCTTTGTCATTTTCTAATTTTTGCTGTACCACTCTGTATATATATATATATATATATATATATATAGATAGATAGATAGATAGATGAGATAATATATATATATATATATATATAGATAGATATAATCGCTCTCCAGTGACGTCATTGAGTAGTCACACTGCTACATCTTTGTTTTTGTACTGCCCAAACCTTATATACAGACCTTGCATCTATCGACCTATAAAAAAAAAAAGAATAAAAAGGGAAGATCAATGTCGGAGTCAGCACTTAATGAAATACGAAGAGAAGAAATAGTATTCTTATTATCCCTTGAACAGTCAAAGTCTATATACCAAGTCGTAAAGAAAAATGCCAATAGCATCCAGTTACGTCATTTAAAGGGACCGCTTTTTTTATCAATGGACATTCATTGATAGATTTCCTTTTTTTTAACTCTCAATATTACTTCATTTTTTTCACCAAGTGAGGCAGCCATTTTAAATCCCTGTATGTATTAAAACAGCTTTTTAAGTGGTTTCAATATTTCTTCTCTTTAGAGTATATGTACAATTAATATTAAAGTGGTCGGTATATTATTTTCTGAAACAAGACGAACATATAAATAAGGAAAATATCATCTCTCAGTTAATATTAGCATGCCTTAAAAACGTATAAACGTACTTGAATTCGAATCATAATTGATTGATGTCTTGAGAACCAAGCGGAAGAAGAAAGAAAATAATCAACCAGTAGAGCTAAAGATGTCCATGATGAATCCTCCATAAAATATATAAAAAACATCTTATAACGTCCTTGATGTCATCATCATAATTTGACAATCCTTTCTTGCTTAAGAATTTCTAGGTCTTTGCTTTTATATACATAGATAATTATGGAATAATATCTAGTTAAAAATATAAATGAGTTCAAAAAATGTTTTTCTTAAAATCCTCTTTTTGTTTTAACTTTTTATTCATATGTTTTTTATAGAAAAATCTTATTTTTAGGGGTATTTATATGTACATAAATTGTTAATATAGAAAAACCCAATCATTGGATGGTGGAAGACTTTTTGAGGGTTCATTATTTGAGACGGATTGTTAATAATCTGTGGACTTTGTGATCAAGGTTTTTTTCCGTTTTTGACTCTTTTTCCATTAATATTCATGATCTTAGAACATGTAGAGGGAAGATGGAGAAAGTCTTGGGATCCCACTCACGTCCACATTCAAAAACATATTCAAATGTTGGCCTATAATTCATTCATTCAATGTCTAGGAAGTAAACAAGCTGGCTTAATGTTTCGGGACGGTCATATTTATTTGGAAACTGGTGATTAAATCAAATATCACAAATATGGGAGGTTTGTTGTAATGCCTTTGATATAAAAGTTAGATATATATATACCAATAAAATAATAACATTAATTATTACTTTGGGTTAGAATGGTTAAAATGTTAGGAAACAAAAACAGGAACAATCCTATAAAAATAAGAGCAATCAAAATGATATGAAATACGATCCGTATTTTTCAAACATGATAAACAAAATTCAGACATAGCGGCTTCTATTGATATTTGATTTATTTTCCAATGACTTCATTTCATAGTTGCAGTATCTTACTCTTAATTGTATGTTTTAATTTTATTGTCCGGTCACCTGAAGTTAATAATTATTTAGTTATAATGATATTAATATCAAATGTTAGACAGTTTTTGAGATCAGTAACTTGTAAGTCTAATTGATTCAGGTTGCATTAAAAAAATACTTAGTTCAAGAAAAAACACCTCTTAAATCATCATTTAAAGTATTAAATAAATTATTAAATTATATATGGCTCAGGAAGAGGACAAATATATCGTCTAGACCATTGGCCAACTTTTATTTCATAAAAAAATTGTTCTTGGCTTCACCTCCAGTGACATATGATTAAATTACTTTTGTGTTCAAGGGTATGGTCACAGATTGTGTATTATATTCCACCTTGCATCAAAGACACGACCTTAATTCGTACTCTGGGATACATAAGGAAGATTCATGCTAATTTTAAAGACAATCGGTTAAGTAATGTGGCCGTATATAGGAGAAGAAACAAATCAGCAAACCGGGAACTTTATATATTAGACACATTGGATTAAAAATGAAAATAAATGCCTAAAGGCCCCAAAAAATAATTAAATCATTACATTTTTTCAATATTCACATTATTACCTCCGCCGAAGGAGGTATTGTTTTCACTGGCGTTGGTTTGTTTGTTTGTCAGCAGGATAACTCAAAAAGTGCGAAATGGATTCGGCTTAAGCTTTGTGGTTTTGTTGGAAATGCCAAAAGGAACAAGTGATTAAATTTTGGCATCTCTGAAAGCTTCTTTAAGATGCAAAATGAGCTAAATACTAATAAATATTTCAAGTTAGTCTACTTTGCAAATAGAAGTCGCTGTGCTGAGCTCTCAAAGAGGAGAGCACAGCACAGCGACATCTATTGGCAAATGACAAAAAGACCAAGTGATTCATTTGGTGGGGATCGGCGGAGGTTTGCACTCTCTGAGTCCTCTAGTTATTATTTAGTTCTTTTCACGGATCGCATCCTGTTTGTGAGAATCGTCGAAGGAATAAATTACATGCCTTACGCAACATAAACTTTTTATTTTGAGTAGTAGAAAATGAAGAAAAAATGTATTATTATCTGCCATTGCCTCTACTTGAAGAATATAGGTAGGAGGGTGAAAAACGTGAAGCCTACGAGGCCTTGAAAAATGTAAGGAGCGGAAATTGTGTGTGTGTGTGTTGAAGACAAAACGTAGGAAAACAAAAATAAGGAAACACAAAAAAGCAAGGACGTAACCCCGAGGTAGACAATCAAACAAGTAAAAATCATGGTTTTAAGCTAATAATTGCTATAATTGTTTTATGAATATTTATGTGTCAAACGTCCTTTATTGGGGTTGAAAGGGGTACATTTAGGCTTTTGTTTTAAAAATGGTTTTAAAAAAATGTCAAAAAACACATCTGTTTATCCCAAAATGAGGTATTTTATTAAATGAGAATTATGTAACTAAAAAAGTAATATGATTATTAAAAAAACGTAAATAGTGTTAAAAAACTTAATATACATATAAACGAGAAGAACTTCCAACTGTCTACATAAACAAAACTTAATATATTTATATTTTTAATGTTTCTTATTGAAGTGAACGAAGACCTTTTACCCATTCTTTATTTTTTTATATATATGAAAAAAATATGGCTGTTTATAAACACGGACCAATAGTTTTTATATTTTAGTTTTAGTTTGAACTTAGGGTTCTGGGAATGAATATAAGATATAATAAGTTATAAAACAGAAACAAATGGAGTAAAATCAACTAAACTAACATACAGCTTTAAAATATTTTTTCAAATCTATTCTAATATATAGAACTGATGGAAAAAATATTTGATCGTTTTTACATTTCCAGCGTATAAACTATTTTTGGGATGTAGAAGAGTAAAGATCAACAAGTGACTTTCATACATACACTGTTGTGTTTAAAACAAAACAAAGTACTTTTATTCGGAACTGCATGAATCCACAGTAATTACGGAACCGATTGATAATGTTAATTTGGCTATTTTTACGTATTTGCTCCAATTGTATTATTTCTCATTTCTCTTTTTTGTGTTTAAAAATGTAATAAAAACCTGTTTATTCGCAAATCATGATGACAATTACCTTGGACGAACTTTGTAAATGATCGTAGATGTGAGTTGAATAGGATCGTCTTTTGGGGGTTTGATGGTGGACGCGTTGAGAAGACGGGAAAGTAACTTGGTTCTAGGACTCTGGATTTCAATACGAGGAAGTTTCTCAGCTCTGTATAGGAAAAGCAAATATTAGTTATCTTTTACGTATCAATAAATATTAGTTCTCTGTTACGTATCATGTATCTAAGAACAAGCAGCGGCTTAGAGAATCGATGACATCGTTATGAGTATGGATACTTATCAGCAACCAACATTTTTTTTCTTGTTTATACACACCCACATCAGGTTTTCCTCAATTTTAAGTGACTCATCGGTGAAGAGACTCGAATCGTCTTAAAGGTATAAAATGCCATTACTTTGGCATTATTATTATTTTCTAGAAAACCTTAAAATTAAATTATTTGCTTTCAATTTTGAATATTTAAGCCTCATATTATTAGATAACCTATAGATTCATATGGAGAAAAACATTTGTTTCTTGATCTACTAGATATTATTATCTATGCGTCTTAGTTGTACTATATAGTATTTATTTTTTGCAACATAAAGGCCTATTAAAAGTATGGATATGAAAGTGAAGATTTAAATATTAATACTCGTCTCAATCATTTTTCATCATACAATAATATGACCGAGAAATCGTGTGATCAATGGAATCTGTTAGTCAATTGTCGGACGGTCTTTAGTAACTTTTTCTCATCAGCGAGATGTAACTTCATTATATATCGAATAATGTAAAATAAATACAAGGGAACCATAAAAAGTGGTCGCTAATCGCAGTAAATAAATAATGATACATTTTTCTTCTGCGGGGGAAATTGGATGGTCACTATCGGCCGTTATGGACAGGTGACTGCTCACACAGGTTTGACTTATAATTAAAAAAGGAAAAACATATGTTGAAGAAAAGTAGTTGAATATTATTATTTCATATTATGAATATATTTGCGATAAATATTAAATAATTCCAAAATACCACAATAAAAACTATCCAAACGTTTCATTCATATCTGACTGTGGCAAATGTAATATGAAGGATGTAAGATTAATTAATATGAGCCTTGCATTATGAAAGATATAATTATGTTATACCTTATTTTTCAGCCAATCAAACAACTGTTTTGAGGATATTTTGAATAAACTACATTTTTGCAATTGTTTTTGAAGAACTTCAACTATATAAGATATTTTACTCCTTCTGAAGGATATTTTGGGCTGGTCCCCATCTTATACATCGTGTGCATTTACATGAAGACACTACTTTATATATATATATATATATATATATTTTTTTTTGACTCGATTGATGTAAATGATAAAAAACACAATATTTTTAAAGTAAAGGTCATTTATATACATATAATTATCATATCTATTAAACATATTGCTAGTTAATTTAAAGGAAGGTTAAACAATATATCATAATTCCAAGTATTAATATCACACTAATATACAAGAACAATTTTATGCTTAATAATGAACAAATACAACAGTTTTTGGGGTTTTGGATAAAAATAAAAAAAGCACATCCGAGTATGGACTGGACCAGCCAATTAATGCCTTTTTAAAGTAGTGGGAAATGTTTGATGTGTGGTATATTTGACCTATTTTTAACGAAAATCTACTTTTCTTTCAGTTGTATTCAATAATACTGAGAGAGATCCAGGCCATCAGATAGCAAAGTTTATATCTTTATGTTTTAATTCCTTTTATTTACTCCCACAAACAAGCTTATAATCTTGGCTCTCACACTCGTTTCAACCATAGAGATATAAGCATATTGAGAGCTTATTTAAAAAAATAAAGATTCGGCAGGTGAGATGTTCTATAAATGCAATGACTGTATGAAACATTGGAGATCCTTCACATACTGTAATAATATAATAATATGTTGAAATTTATAACACGTGTTTCTCAATGTTTAACTTAGTCTATGTCTTTTTTTTGTAACGCATTCTATATTTATATTTTTATGATACCAAAGTATATTAAATAATTTTTCAAAGTTTGTACTTTTAAAGATTCTTTATAAACAAAAATAGTTATTATTTTAATTTATTCATGCAACGATATCAAATTATTAAAAGAATGTATACAACTGACTAAAGTTTTTCTTCACGAATGAATTGTAAATTGTTCCGTAACAGTTCTTTTAAAAAATGATAGAAAACGCCATTATAATTCTATTCACGATCTTAATGCATTATATTGTTTAAGGACAAACAACGATAGCCATGGCTTTCAATTTAAGACCAAGGAACACACAAATTAAGACCTTGAAGTATATATCGTTCTTTGGTGAAAAGATATGACAACATGAGTGTATGAGCCCTTGGTTGGGACAATTGTTGTTTTAGGTTTTAAGGAAAGTAAATATGTGTTTACACATTTCAATATGCTCCTTAAATCAGACAAAAAGATCCTCAAATACAAGAAAAAAAAAATCAATTGTGCATCATCATCGTTACTAAGGTCAGTCAGGTTAACCTTAAAAACATGAATTTATCATGAGAAAATGAATAAACTTGACCTTCAGACTTTATGAATAGTGAAGAGGAGAGTCCATACCACTTGATTCATGATTGTGGCTGCACAATGCGGGAAATGGCTGAACTCGTGGCCCCAAAAAAAAAATGCAGAAAATGGAGGACCAACTGATAAGATATATCACCTTTTAAGTATATATTTAATAATAAAATGCTTGCTCTTATGTAAAACTTAACGGCTGATACAGGATTAAGTAATTGTCTTATCTATGAGTATTATATTAATCAAACAAACCTTTCAATAAATATATAAGAGTTACTTCTGGGAAACTGTATATTGCGGGGTAATTCCCAAACATTTATAACATAACACAAACAAAAAGACAGCGTCGATTAATCTGATGGAACATTCTTGTCAAAAAATATTTGCCAAAAAAAACCTTTCAGAAAGGGATAAACGTCTTTTTCAATAAAAACTTTACTAATTCCTCATATGGTCAAAAAATATATATATATATATACATATATAAATATATATAATAATAATATGTGACAATTATTAAAAATATAAATGTACTTTCAAGATGATTTAATCAAAAATTACCTTGTTGAAGCTTTACTATGGCCAACATATCTATTTAACCCATTGTCAAAAAGTTTTAAATGCAACAATTGTACGTATATTATTTTCAATAAGTGTTATGTTCTCGAGTCCCTGATGTAAACCTTTGGCTATTTTCAAATATACAGGACGTCATTATTTCATTTTCCACAAAATTACTATTTTGTTTTTGTTTTGAGCAATATACACATGCATAAAATGAGCATATTTAACCTCAACAAAAATAAGAACAGTCTCATATTTTCAGCTTTTACTAAATGCTTTAAATTCCTCACCCAATTATTTGTTGATGAATGCTGTAGATGGAAGGTATCATATTTGACACCACCTTCAGAGTAGGACCATGATTTATAGTGGTATTCGTGTTTTTGACAAATGGAACTATATAGCGATCTAGAAATTCAGGGTAAGGGCTTTCAAGCCATTTACCTTCTGTTGAAAGGCACAGTTTTGATAATAATTAATTATTTTTTCCTTTACATATAAATTAGCTTATTTGCATTATATTTTCAGGAATAAATGTCACATTGAAGCTTTTTCAGTTTTAATATTAAAAAAACAACCTACAAGTCATATTTTCTCAGCAATCGTGAAAATATTCAAGCAAATATATAATTAGATATATAATATATATATATTAGATATAGATATATATAGAATATATATATAATATATATATATATATATATATATATATATATATATATATATATCCTTGCTGACGGTGAAGAAGACAATGAAGTCTGACAGGAATGGATGTGGACTTGGGTAAGAAGTTTTCAAATATATAAATATATATGAAAATCATTCAGTTGATATATTTAGAGTTCCGGAAGAAAAAGCCGGCCATCAATAAATTAATACACATCTCCCTCTCTGATAAGACCTGTCCAAGATTTGACTGCAGTAAGTGGTTCCCGTGATAGGAAATCTGGACAAAAATATACTAAAAATATTTTTCCTTTTGTAATTTGATTGTTCAAAGATATGTCAGCTTTAAATGGTTCCAAGATAGAAAAAACACTTTAATCCTCTGTGAAGTATTTTTTATTATTTAAGTGGGTATCAAAATAGGAATGCATTTTTTTCTCATATGTTTAGACAACTTTACAACTCACAAGTAACATATTTGGACAAAGCCTTCTTAGTGTAAAGGTTAAGGCTCTCCTGTGGGGAAATTCGTATTCGGCTTGTAAGAATGACGAAGCATTTTCTTTATTAGCAAACATTCAAGTAAAAAATAAACACAGAAATTGAGTCTCTTTTACATAGTTTAAGGGCTGAGTGAATTTGAAGGAAATCATCAAAGATGAAATTTTGGCGGCACTTCACTCATACTAAAATATACACTTTTTGGCCTGATAAATTGGCCTTTACCCCTTGTATATGTTTATCAAAAATTGTTATCATGCAAGATGGGGTTCCTTTTATTAATGCTGCCTTATCTTTTTAAACTTTAGTTGAAAACTTCTGATCTATTGGTCATAATGCTCCAACGACTAAAAAATAAGTATTTGACAAAGTCTGAAGTGAGTGGAATGTGTCTCTTACTGGGAGGGAGGAGACTCGTTTCTTGGTGTCCACGGCATTTATCTGGAGTCCCGGGAAGATAGAAGGAGAGATGGAGGAAGGATCAAGGGATCTCCAACAAGTTTGAAGTCTAGTCAGAATGCTTTCATGACACACAAAAAAATAGATTCCCAACTATGATCAGTGGAGGCTCTATTATTTGACGATTGTTGATGGTGACGTCACTCTGACTCTCTCCCCCTCACTAATGTTTATGCATGTGTATATAAGGCGTGCGTTTTAAGCTGTGTAAAATTTGTTCCTGTGAAAATAGCTCTATCGCTGTCCATGGGCACAATTGTATCATCAGTTCAAAAAAAACATTGCTAGCCCATCTATTTCAGCAACCATAACTTTTTAAAATACATTATTGTCTGTTTGGCATACATAAAAAGTAAAAAATCATTGAAAGCAGTTGCTTGAAAAGATTTTTGCCTAAGTAATATAGTGTTGCTCATCGTGAACAACCAAGAAATTGCTGAATATTAGATTCAAGCTTTGTATTATAAAATATAATAAAGTTTAGCTCTCATGTATATAAAATAATCATATTACATGGAAGTAAACAGAAGAATACAAAATTGTGTGTGGTTATGCTTTACCTGGATCATGCCTGTACTTCTTTTAATTAAATATCGATGTTAAATGCTTTTAACACACAATATATTATTAATTATGTTAATGCTGAATACTAAGTTGATTAAATTACAGATATCCCCAGGGTTGCTTGAATCAACAGTAATCAAAAAAGCCTTCAAGCTCTATATGAAAAATGAGGTAGGAAATGAGTATATTCAAGCTCTTATTTCGTATTTAAAATGTATTTTCAAATAATGATTTTACACGAGAAAAAGGAGATTATTATTCACTCTGTGAGTGAATATTGACACGGTCAAATTCCACAGTACTTATTAATAAAAAATATATAGTGCATTTTACATTTTACTCCAGGCAACACAAACAATGACCACATAAAACAACCTTGTTGTGTCTAAAATGAGGCTTAATTTCCATGGAATAATCATGATAATATTATATTTATAGATTTCCTCTAACCACCTTCTCCCTTCTAAAAAGAATATAGTCTAATACAATGAAAAAAATAATATATAAACAAAACTGGGATCGGTAGAAAAATCTACCGTCGCTTCGGTATTCGGTAAATACCTTCTACCCTTCGGTAACTGTATTCTGTAGATTTTATATTAAATCCACCGTACGATCGGTATCAGAGCAGAGATAAGAAAGAGAGATAAATTTAGTTATATATCTACTTGTGACTTCTTCATATGCATTTAATATCGGACAAAAGACAATTAAGTAACTAATTTGCTACTGTCTTTTATTAGAGACTACTTGAAATTGAATACATAGGTATACATTATAAAATCATATACTCGGATTTGTAGGAAATTGAAAGCAATAGCAAAAATATTTCCTCAACTGTCTTTTGTGTTACGTTGTCCGATATTAAATGTACTTTCTGGTATTCTAGTATTCAATGCATAGCATGTGCATACATTGAATGTATCTTTATGTATCTGCTCTATAATAGTATAAGTTGTTATAAATTAAATGTTCACACATTTAAAAAAATATGTGAAGGCTTAGATTACATTTCCGAAATATATTAGCTATATGTGTGATATTCCGACTTAAGTTTTGTCTTCAAAAAGGGAAATACAATGGATGACAATTTAACATTAAAATCATCATAGCAGCCTTCTTACTTATATTAAGATTATTCCTTCAATTTAATTGGAGAAAATGTTTAAATTAGATGTAGTACATAGAGAGTGAAGGAGGAAGACATATTATATTCTACATTAATAATTATGTGCTATAAACATACATAATAATTATGTACAATAATGTCAATATGTGTCTCCCTCCATCACTCTCTCAAAAAACATACTCATTACTTTATTCTTATAAGATTGATGATTTTTATGTTTAAAACTGATGTAAATATATAATTAAATAAAAGCTACCCGCGAGGAGACGAGCAATAGATATAAAAAGAGAGAGATGAATAAGTTATTATTATTTGGTCTAATTTCGGACGCATGTAATTCCAATCGACAACATAGCTACATTCATGATTGTCATAAAAGTCATACTTTTCACATCTCCCCTACCGATTGACAAACGGTAGAGATATTTGGTAGTTTATACCTTATACCTTTAATCAATATTCGATATCTACCCTCGTAGTACCGACTTACCAAATATCAACTTACATTCGTTAGTCGCAGCTCTGCATATAAATATTAATGAACTCTCATGTTCACACATTAAAAAATATATGAAGGCTTAGATTACATTTTCTGAAATATTAGTCATATGTGTGATATTCCGACTTAAGTTTTGTCTTCAAAAAGGGAAATACAATGGATGACAATTTAACTTTGAAAATCTTGCTTATATCGATAGTCTTTTTTGCAATTTCTATTTTAGTAGCATCCGTGATTTTTTCTGCTCTCATCAATTTTAGAGAAATTTATTTTCTTCTCCTATTTTCTTATCTCCACTATCTGTTGGTCGCTCTTTCTTTTCTTATACGACTTAAATACTGCTCAAGGGCTAAAACTAAATAAAAAGAGAAATAAATGCTATTAATAGAAGCCTGACCTCATTCGGAACTAAAAAATAATAATGGTACAGTCATAACAACTAAAGAAGACCAATATTACTCAGCGAAAAATTGACTATTTAAAAATCTTATATAAATGATTTATTTCCTCGCCTTATATAAAATATAACATATCGAACAGCAACAATATTATTTAAAACACTTTTATAAACGAGATTATTTTCTGTATGAGGAGTGGAATTGAAGTTATAGCAAGG
>CP045899.1:8193435-8288649 GCA_013387185.1 Caligus rogercresseyi
GGTCGCTGTGACCAAACCCGGGAACTGATTTTTTAGGGCTTATTTGGTTCGATAGAATGACGCATCCACACTTTTAACAGCGTGTCATAATCTTTATAAAATAATATCGATAAACGTTACAGGCACATACAAAATATTCTTTTTCAAATATATAATTAAATTTAAGCTTTTGAACTAAGTAAACTGATAGTGTATCTTTTTATTCTTTTATTGTATTTGGTAAAATGGAAATTGCAGCATCTGACTGGATATAATAACATTATATCATTATAATTTGTTTATTAAAAAAGGATATTTTAATGAGGTTGATCGACCTCCCCCTCGGGACTTGAACCTCTGCTCTCAATATTGATGGACGAATACGGTTCAGGTGAGCAAATGGACTCTATCTTAACATCTTTAAACTGAGGTCTACAATGAAAAGTGGATGATGACATCAATGACAGGGAGGAATGATGCACTTGTAGGCTAATAATGAGGTAATATTATGACAATAAAATATTTCGCATTTCTTCTTCATTGCCCTAATCTCTTGATTGATCAATTGCATTCTTCGACTACGAGCCTACATCAAGGGCAGCATCTCTGCAGATAAAAAAAGACGACAGAGCCTTTTATTCCTTCATCTGTAAATGTGATTTTTTCATTCTTCAGTGATTTGCAAGGAAATAAAGACTTCCTTCCCAAAAAAGTTATATCCTTATGTTGCTCAGGCTTGACGTTTAAGAAGACCTGTGAAACTGACTCTCAGGGCTCATCGACTGCTTTGTAGTCAGGTTTATTATAAATATTTTTGCTCTAGTATTTGAAAATAATATCTCTGACTTGAATAAATCTTCTCAGGACTTGAATAAATCTTCTCGTGTGATAAAAATATCATATATTGCCTCTCGTTAAATCAGCAAAAATATGAATTCAACTTATTTATATTTCTAATATAATCTTGATGATGATAATCTATATTATCAAGTATATATTTTATTGATCTTATTAATTATTTACCCAAATTCCAATAATTTTATGTAATCTTGTTAAGAAATAAAATAATTAAACAGGCTTACTTTAGTCTAATACCAGGTATCTAAGATGCTATTTATTTTGTGGTCTAGACAATACTAAGTGTTGAAAGTTGCAATCTGATATTTCCAGAGTTAAGTTTGACATTTTTGTAGTGTAATCGGTTTATAAATGTTGCAAAACCATCATTATGATGTGTACAGTGATTTGAAAAAATGGAGTTGTGTTGTAAACATTTTCTTTTTTTGTTATGAAGCACCATTCTAAGGCATTGTGAAGAACTGGTTCAATGAATTTAATCATGGCGACGCTCTCTCAAAGGACGAATCCCGTGGATGTCGTTCAAACACAGCGCTTGTGCCAGAGAACATTGATGCTCTGTGTGAAGAGATGATGTAAATTCGTCATGTAAATTTCTCCTGGGAGTTTCTCTTACCAGCATACATCCAATATTGCATGGGCACCTTGCCGCAAAAAAGTTTGTTCTCGTTTGATCCTGCACGACTTAACAATCGCTCAAAAGAAGGCTCCTGTCGATTGGTGTAAAGAAAATGTAGAAAAATACGGCTGCAGTGCTTTAAAATACATTTATAAGACCGTCACTGGCGACAAATCATGAAGCCATGCGTATGCCAAAAAGAAAACACAATCTTTGGGTCTTAGAAAATGAACTAACTACAAAGAATTTATTCATGTAGGAAAACTTGAAAGCAAATGGTCGACAGTTTCTTGGGCAAAATCGATCATTAGACGAACATCGTCATTATGAATGTTCATCAAAATTTTGTTTGCCAAAGAGCAAAAACAAAAAAAAGAAGACTAACCTTCATTCACATTGACAATTCTCAGACATCTCAAACCAAACGGTTTTAAACACCAAATGTCGAATTGATAGTTAATACGCCGTACAGCCCTGACTTGACACCAATGGTATTCACATATCAAGAAAACCACACACAAGTTGTCAACGACTTTCGTCGCCAGGAGATGTTGCTAAAGTGTTTAAAAACCATCTTTTGTAGACGTCTCAATCGGAGTATTAAAAAAGCACATTTCCACAATGTTTAACCGCATGCAAGTGTATACATCATGCTGTAGAAGACTTTGAAAAAACAATAACACCATTTTTTATGATAGGCATTTTCATTATGTCATAAATATATGTATAGCAGGCCTTGTATCACATTATCACCTGTTGTATGTACAAAATACAAGGAGTCTCAATTTGTATTTTTGCTGTTTTCGTAATTTTATATATTTGTATGTTTGTTAAAGGATGCAGAAGATTGAATGTTCCGGATCTTAGCTTTTCCTTGTTACACAATCCGCATTTAAACTATGATGTATATACTTTATTTACGATAACCACCTAGTTGACCAATGTAACGATAAATTACTGATATTTGAGCATCTTGGGAAACAACTTAGAGGGATTGAATGCTCTATAAGTCGTTATTATATTTTTTTACGTTAAATAAGTGTGTGTAATGAAGTACATTTATAAAACACATTAATTATATAAGCTATATTGTACAATATCTATATAATAATTCACCAATCTTGTCCGTCCGTCTGTATGTCCGCACGCTATCTCCTCCCACATTTATGGTCAATTTGAACTTTGAAGGTACCTATGGAATCCTTGGGTCGAAAACCTAATAAAACTATTTGCAAAGTGATTAGACCAGAATGAACCAGGAAAATCACTTTTCTGATTTTACTACCTACTTTTCAAGGTAAGAGAGGAAAAAAGAAAAAGAAAAAAGCATCATATGTGACTTAAACATATTCTTTGTACAAAGTCAAACTTTTATGAGGAATGTTTGTACAAAACAAACTCCATGATACAAATTTTATGAAACTTATGTAATATGAACTATGGGCACCGTAGGCGCCCAAATATGCGAGTTGTAATAATAATAATAATCTTTTTAATGCATATATGTAATACTTATACTTGAGGTCCTTGAACATTAATATTTACTAAAAAGTGTAATTGATGTTCCCAAATCTTGGATCATCTGCTATATAAACAAATATCATATAATTAAGCAATCAAATTATATCCAATAATTTGAAATAATTCTGTATGGAAATGGGCAGGAGACCTGGTCCGTTTGGTGAGTCATCAAGTTCAGTTTAATATATGACTACTATCAAGTCTATGATAGAAGACGTAGACAATTTTTATCGTTACAAGTAGGATTTATATTAGGTTATTTTATCTGTGGATAGTATTTTAAACTATAATGTTTATTTGTGTATTTGTATTTGCGCAACCGTTCATTGAGTTTTATTTCATTGATTTCATTTTATGTCTACTTTGTTTTTAATGTATATATTTACGCTTTTATTGTAGAAGGAATAAAAACATATAACCGAAAAAAAAATAGATTGTGACATCAATTTTACTAATATAGAGCGTTTCTTTATTCACCTTAATATTTTTTTTCTATTTTTATTTTACTCAGGTTAAAAAACCTCAGAGATCTCATGTGGTGATACTTCATTAATGTCATGCCATCATGGATGCCTTCATGAAATGTGCGCCCTTTTTGTTGTCATTCATTCATCTTTAAATATTTGTCTCATTTTTCTTGTAATCAGTGACCTAAATAATTGGGAATCAATATCTTTTTTACCATTCAAATAGTCCTTTGAAATATAAATATAAAGGATTCTACTTTTGGAGAAGTTTAAGGTTCTTCGGAGATACATATTTTATGTATTCTGGAGAAATAAAATATATATTCCTTAAGTTTATGAGACATCAGTTTGTATTAAGCGACAACTAGGTTCAGGCAAATAGTACGTACATATTCGAATATAGAAAAGAGAATACCATTTTTGATATATATAATATATAAGTTTGAGAAATCATTATAATCTATTCAAGTAGTCATCATTCAGTTGATACTTTTCTGCAATTACAAAAACCATCAGGTAATGTCAAAATCATATCAGATTATCAGTCATCAATTCTCAATCCTCTAATCAACAAAATTGATGCGAGGGAGTGCAATTTTTTTTATTTTAGCAAAAAGTCAGGAAAATAATCATCACTTTGCATGGTGTAAATGTCACAATGCTCTGAAGGTAATTGGACATGCGACTTCCTTGTAAAAAGTGTCACAACGAGCCAAACCGCAAATGTGCTGAATATCTCCAAGTTTTGTCAAGAAATCCATTAATGAAGTTTATATTAAACTGTTTGTCTATTGAATTGACTTTTATTCTTTGCAATTTAATTTTAAACTAGAATGTTATATAAATGTGATTATATGTAACTTTTCTAAATATAATGAGGTCGAATAACAAAAGTTTATATTAAACTTGATTTGACGTTATTGTAATCCACATAGCATGATACATATATGGGGTCTGCTTGAAAACCCGACAAGAGTATTGTTAAGCTCGGCAGGTGCTAGTTCAAGCCTACACCGGACACGGAACTTTTTTTTTTTTGGCTCATTGAGTAAATAGAAGGATGCAACATGTAACATTTGCAAGGAAGAACCGCAGACAGCCGACCACCTCATCAACATATGCCTCTCCTTAACCCAAGAACGATATGAAGCCATTCAATACAAGACCAATTATGATCGAATATCAAAGCATATAATTTTTTTGGTATATATTATCGTAAGCTACATAATTACAAATCTCCCTTATGCATGGTCTTGCTCATAACTTGTTTTATTACTTCTATTTTAGTACATTTTTTGTTAACGAAAATCCTACATAACAAACTGCCTTTAATCAATAAAAATCTTTTTGTTTTGCTAATTTTTAAGACTATTGTGGGTAATCTAAACGACTGGGAGTGCGATAACTCATTGCTTTAAGGCGTGTTCAGTTCTCAATATTGAAGTTCGATTCCTGACCTCATCCATACTAATTGATTGACTAATTTTTCACGCTAGATTGCTTATTTATATCCAGTGGGATGATGCAATTCCATCGAACCAAATAAGCTAATAAAAACGATTAAAAAACATTCCTTATCATCATATCAAGGAACTATTTAATAATTAATTTTAATTTCATGAATGTAGATCAATACTAAACTTTACCATGACATTTGTAATATCTGCAAGCATTTCTTGGATTTGATTTAATATTAACGATTTGCGTTACATAAAAAATGTAACTAAAATCACCGTAGCATACAAAATAAACATTTTATTATATGATTATTATAATGCGTGTTCTGTAATATCTGCAAACATCTATTTTATTGAACTTAGAATATAAATATTTTCTTCGGATGATAAAGCGATATTTATTATCAAATGATAACATACATAATAGAAGTATAGCATATTAAAACTGAGATCGATGTATGATAATATATGTTATATATTGTATAAATAAAAATAAAAATGGAAGAATAGAGTTTTCAACTTATTACTATCACATAAACTATGCTTTGCTTGAGCCAATGATTAAATTACCTAAAACAAGAAAAGACTCATAAGAGAGTGCGATAGCTCAGATTGTTAAGGCGTATTCAAATCTCAATGTTGGGGCGCAGGTTCGAAACCCCGAGAGGGTATGGTCATTTTTGGTCTACCTCATTGATGAGATCCTAGGTTTGATAGACAAATTTACACGCTAGATTGCTTATCTATATCCAGTCGGATGCAATTCTATCGAATCAAATAGGCACAAAAAAATAATACTTATAATTAGGGCTGGGCAAATCTGGAGTAAAAAAATAGCTTTTAAAGCCAAAATATCTTGAACAAAAAATTAGAAAATATGCGAATAAATTTATTTTACAATTAACACTTTGTACACTTTTTGTTCATACAAATAATATATATTTAGTAACAATAAATATATTGTGAGACTAATTAACCATAAAATACAAAAAAAAAATTCATACGAGAGTTGGAGACTTACAGGGAATGATTCCATTGGCGAATTCCAATATCATCCGTCAGAATGATGCACTGATCTGTCAATGCTGTCTTAATTTTTGAAAAAATTATAAACACTTTGCAAACAGCTAAATAACATACAATTATGTATTATGTAAAGAGGACCACGTGGTACTCAAATATGAAAGTAGCGCCTGCATTTGTTACGAACAATAAATGCACAAGGGTCGACTGTCCATTTCTTCCGTACACTAGTCAATCAGCAAGACTGAAAATGAGCTAAACGTTAGTTATAAATGTAGAAAATAACAAAATATGCGAATATACTAGAAAAATTGCTAAATATAGAAATAATAAAAAAGAAAGTTTTGGTCCAAGATTTTATTCGCATATTTTTTGTTCAGCCCTACTCATTATCCTAGGACGTCTAAAGTACAAATTAAAAATACTTGAAGCGTGTATCCCATATTCCAACCCGTGACTGGCCCCAAAGGAAGGTTTTTAGCATATATCTATTTCCCTTTTCGAGTGCCCTTCAAAATGATAAAAGACAAAAGGATTCCTCCTACATGCCCTGGAATAATAATGCGGCTATACTACCTTCATTCAAGTTACTCCCCACACTCTGATTGGTTGATTTACGATGACGTATTTACTCAGAGAGATATTTGATTATTATTAACGATAAAATTTCAATTCACCCTTCCATAACGAACAAACTACGTCTAGTGTACTTATTTATTTCACAAAGTGTATATTATTGTTTCTAAAAGTTGGGTTGCTCTATCATTTAATAATTTATATATATTCATTTGGATTGAATTCAATCCGTGTGGATATGAGTTAGCGTTATAACGTTAAAATTATTCCATCGTTCCTAAGATACATATTTCCTTTGCTTTTGATTTTTTATTAAATCTCTATGTCAAGGATCACAACGATAGCGTCCCTTCAAAATTGTACATTCCTTAATTATTTAATTGTTACAGGTATGAGTCCAAATAGGACGGTGTGTGGGTACAAAGTCAGACCACAGTTTGCAAGTTAAGACCCTTGCCCTAAAGCAATCATCCATCGTATTTCTAACAAATAAAAAAACAACTCTATTTAGTCTTAGAATTTTCTAACGAACAACTAATTTTGTGAAATACACATGTGAGTTCATTCTCTTATTATCATTATTATATTATCTTCATTCATCTATTTTTAGCGAAATAAACATTAACGAAGGTGTCTTCCCCCCATAAAACTAGATATTATATATGACATAAACCCTCATTCCTATATATAATTTTTAAAAAGGAAACCCCTGTTCGCAGTCATTTAAATGGCACTAAAATTAACTCTTACCGAAATGAATGCAAGTTAAGTGAACTATTTAGTCCATAAAAAAACATACAATAAGTTCTTTTAGGTCCCTATCTCTACGCAGGGGATTTAACCGCTCTCTCATCTTCAATATACAGGATATGAGGAATCCAAGGACTTATGAATCATAATTTATAATAGCTTTTTCTTAGACAACCCACAACGTGATTTCCTCATCATTAAAACGTGTTTCTGGGGGGTAATGGCTTTTATCTTCTTCTTTTGGTTTCCTAATGCATGACGTACTCATGTCTGAGGAGTATCATGTCTATTCTTGTTTTGTGAAATCTTCCTTCAATCCTTATCTGAAATGTATAGCGATTTAACGGAAAACGTTTTTTAATATTACTTGCTAAATATTAACAAATAAAAGTATTAGATAATGTATGGAGGAAACAGTAAAAATCATTAAAGAAATATATTATCAATAAAGAAATAAACTGTTTAAGATTTTATGTGTAATATATTTGACCTCTTCAGCAGCAAGGGCCAAGAAATCGTTTTGAAGAGATGTATTTTTTCTACAATAGGCCGTATATATGGCGATATCATAGGTTTTTGTCAAACAATCCATGCTTGGCGTTCAACAGACGTGGAGACTTGATTCTTTGGCTGCTGTACTGGTCAATATGTCACTTCAATTTGATAAGTACCTCCGCCGAAGGAGGTATTGTTTTCACTGGCGTTGGTTTGTTGGTTGGTTGGTTTGTCAGCAGGATAACTCAAAAAGTGCGGAACGGATTCGGGTGAAACTTTGTGGAGTTGTTGGAAATGTCAAAGGAACAGTGATTAAATTTTGGCATCTCTGAGTGCAGAATTAAGATGCAAAATGAGCTAAATACTAATAAATATTTCAAGTTATCCTACTCTGTCAATAGATGTCGCTGTGCTGTGCTCTCAAGAGAAGAGCACAGCACAGCGACATCTATTGGCAAATGACAAAAAGACCAAGTGATTCATTTGGTGGGAATCGGCGGAGGTTTGCACTCTCTGAGTCCTCTAGTTCTTAATGCTATAATATATAACGATTAAAAACGTTAACGAAGCTGCTTTTCATTACAATCGATACCCATAAAATATATATTTGAGCCAGCAATTGTAAAGTCAAAAAATACCTTGGATGAACAATTGTTAATATATTCTGCAAGTCGCCTTGAAAAATAATATGATTCCTTAGTCAAATGAATTGGACAAATTTATGTTTCAACCATTTTGGACATACAAGTAGTGATTACAACACATCTAATAAAAATAACTCTATCAATCTTCTGTCTATGATATTTTCATCATATGACTGAATATAATACACAGAAGAAACAAAAAAATATATCCATGTACCAATATGAATGTTGTTACCCTCCGCCGAAGGAGGTATTGTTTTTCACTGGCGTTTGTTGGTTTGTTGGTTTTTTTTTTTTTTTTTTTTTTTTTGGTTAAAAACATTTTATTCGGTTGACTGCAAAATCGGTTTGTTGGTTTGTTTGTCAGCAGGATAACTCAAAAAGTACTAACAAATTCGAATGAAACTTTGTGGAGTTGTTGGAAATGCCAAAAGGAACAAGTGATTAAATTTTGGCATCTCAAGTGCTTTTTTAATATGCAAAATGCAAAATACTACTACTAATAATATGAAATGGGGTCTCTATTCAGGGAGTAGGAAAGAACAAACGCTAAAAAAATATTCATTGACGTATTATTGTTCATATATCAGCTCAGGACTATGTTAACCCAGTGACGTAGCTTAAACTTCTTCCGTCTTCCCATCTCTGAGTGCTTTTTTAATATGCAAAATGAGCAAAATACTAAATGAAATGGGGTCTCTATTCAGGGAGTAGGAAAGAACAAACGCTAAAAAAATATTCATTGACGTATTATTGTTCATATATCAGCTCAGGACTATGTTAACCCAGTGACGTAGCTTAAACTTCTTTCGTCTTCCCATCTCTGAGTGCTTTTTTAATATGCAAAATGAGCTAACAGAGAGGAAACAATGATTAGAGATAGAAAATCAGGGTGTGTGAAAGGGAAAATGTTTGAATAGGAATGTTGTGGGGATCGGCGGAGGTACACACTCTCTGAGTGTATATATGCCTCTAGTTACCTCCGCCGAAGGAGGTATTGTTTTTCACTGGCGTTTGTTGGTTTGTTTGTCAGCAGATAACTCAAAAAGTACTAAACGGATTCAAATGAAACTTTGTGGAGTTGTTGGAAATGCCAAAAGAAACAAGTGATTAAATTTTGGCATCTCTAAGTGCTTTTTAATATGCAAAATGAGCAAAACACTACTACTAATAATAATGAAATGGGTCTTTATTCAGGGAGTAGGAAGAACAAACGCTAAAAAAATATTCATTGACGCATTATTGTTCATATATCAGCTCAGGACTATGTTAACCCAGTGACGTAGCTAAAACTTCTCCTCTTCCCGTCTCTGAGTGCTTTTTTAATATCAAAATGAGCTAACAGAGAGGAAACAATGATTAGAGATAGAAAATCGGGCGTGTGAAAGGGAGAATATTTGAATGGAATGTTGTGGGGATCGGCGGAGGTACTTGAACTCTGAGTGTATATATGCCTCTAGTTATCAATGCATTTTATTGACAAAAGTATGATAACAATACGTTTATATTAGGTTGTTCCATAAATAATGAGGTAGGTTAGCTATCCCGAAAAGTTCACACGCTATCTCAAAAATTTCAACGGGAGCGTTCTTATCGTATATTTTTGCATGGGAAAAGACTGTATGGCGCCACTCAGGTTAGTATATAAGGTGAGTAATCGCGTCATTTCTATCATTCATTCTACTCGCCGCTGAAAATGGAGACACCCGACTTTCGCTTCTACTTCTTGATCCGGATCAAGCTCGCCAGGACAGTCATCGAGATCCACGGGGACATGCTCTCTAACTTCCCTGACTCCTGCCCTGGCCTCTCCACCCTCCAAAGATGGCACACTGAGTTCGATAAGGGTGTTTTTGCCCTGGAGAAGAAGACCCGTCCTGGACGTCCCCGGGAGACGAGGACAGAGGAGAATGTGGCCCGTGTGAAGCGCCTGGTCGAGAATAACCCCCGGATGACCTCTCGAAAAGTTGCTGCAGAGGTGTCCCTACCATCTTCAACTGTTTTCAGGCTTTTGACGGAGGATCTAGGGCTCCGAAACCTCCTCAGCGTGCTCGTCCCTCACCAGTTCTCTGAAGCCAACAAGACGCAGCGAGTGAAGTGCTGTCAGGACCTCCTGAAGCTGTTCCAGGACCACGGGGAGGACTTTCTGGGGTCTCATCTGTTAGTCCAGGACGAGTCCTGGTTCTACTGGGATTTGGCGGAGCGGAGGCAAGTCTGGGCGGTTCTTGATCCCCCGTGTGAAACAGACAGCGAGGAAGACGATGATTCTGATGGGGCTTACCTGCAAGCCGAGGTGAGTATCGATCACTGCACTACCTGCCGGGACCACAGCCGACCGGAACACCATGATAGAGTACCTGAGGACGACTGGGAAGTGCTTTTCAGACTCAAAAGGACAAGATCCGGCTGAAAGATTGTCTCCTCATGGGACAATGCACGTCCCCACACTGCCACCGATACCGGGAGTTCCTGACCCGGAGGGACGTGGAACAGGTGAAACAGTCACCCTACTCACCCGACCTGAGCCTGTGTGACAGGTCCCTGTTCCGGAAGTTGAAGCACCTGCTCCGGGGGGACGAGTTTGGGGGCCACGAGGAGGCTACACTCAGAGGGCGATGAGGAGGGTCAGTGAAGACGAGCTCTACGACCAACTCAGGAAGCTCCGGGGACACTACCACGACGTCATTGCAGTCGGAGGGGATTATGTGTACTGATTGAAAAGTTTTTTTGTTGATCTGATGATAATTTTGAGTTTTAATTCGTCGACCTCATTATTTATGGAACAACCTAATATTATTGGTCGATTAATGATCAACAAAAATAGGTTTTTTTTTCAATGAACCTCCAACACGATTTATACACACTTTTGCATGCGTTCAAACCTAATATCTAAGTTATTTTCCCACTCCAAACATGGTTTAAAAGTTTCAAATGCATCTTCTGTCGTCGATAATGGTTGCCAAGTTAGGGCTGTACGGCGGATGACCTCTCAATTCGAAGTTTTGGCCGGTCAAATAGCTGCTGGTTTGAGTCGATGTGGGAAAGCTTCAATTGCCATCGAGAACATTGATTCGTTTTCTCTTGTTTTGTTTTATCCAAAGACTTCAGGCAACAAATTATGGTGTACCACTCATGATTGAACTTCCTAGTATGCTCAAGTGTAACAGTCGTCAAATGACCTGTTTTGTCGAAGAACCAGTCTTCCATGAACAACTTTTGTTAGATTTGGCTCGTTTTCTAAAATACACATGGTCGACTGTTGTTTTATCAAACGCAAGTATTATCAACAGTGAAGATCTTATAAACAAGACCTTTAAAGCATCGACATTGTATTTTGAAATTTCTTTACGCTAATCGACGTGATATTTATATTTATAAATTTATATATATTTATATGTATATGTCAGGGTGAGTCTTATTTCACGTTTTTCGGAATTGAGAGTCGGTCTACCCCTAGGATTTTACCTTAGTGCATAGAGACTATCTTGTGAATGCTTGAACGAAATCGAATAATGGGAACTGTCTCCTCAACGGACCGAAAAGTTATGTATTAAACTCTGTAGTATTTTTTTCGCCATTGGATTGCGTCTAAGGTCCTCCAATTCAATGCTATTTTCAAACAATTTGCTGCAAAATATAGGTATGATTGCCTGTATTACAAATTAATTTTTATTTTGTATGTACATCCAAATCGAACGAGATATAAAGTTTTTAAATATTCATTTTTGGGGTATTTTCCATAAAAATTACTATTTCAAAACTGTAATTTTTTGTTTAATTTTAGATGTATGTACATAAAAATAAAAACTGATATAGAATTCTTGCGATCATACCTACATTTTGCAGCAAATGTTTGAAAATAGCATTGAATTTAAGGAAGTTAGAGGCGATATAATATATATATTATATCTATATATATATATATATATATATATATAGATTATATATAGATATATATATATATATATATATATATACAAACCATGAAAGCATATTAGTGACCAACCATTTTAACATTTTTAAGCATAATAAGCCACATATCTCGGTAACTTTAGTACTTGGTATCAGTATATCGATAGAATTTATATTGTTTTGGTATTGATATAGACTTAAAAAACCCTTTAGGTATATGTATTAAGATATTTTAGTAGAAAATGAGTTGAAAAATTACAAAAATACTTATGATACTTTAATCCTTGTAACAAATCTAATATTGCATTAGTTTTCTCTATTATTGAGTTTAAAAATATAGACTTATGTAACTAAATAATTTCGATAAAGTATACATATGAAATGTGAACGAAAGCATTCTTCCTTTAACTTCCAAAGTATAAGGTTCTACAAAAGTATATTTTTCCACTTCCTAAAAATGTAACATATCTTAAAATGAAAATCTGTTATATGGTTCGAGAGTTCTTATTATTTTTGTATGATCTATTAGCCATTATGAGGTTTCTCATAAATGTTTTTAACGTGTGAGAAGCTTAAACAATAAAAACAAGTTTCTAGGTACTATGGGCTTGAAAACACCAGGAATATAATAATAACTAGAGGCATATACACTCAGAGAGTGCAAACCTCCGCCGTCATGAGCCTTCCGAGGCGGATTTTTCACGACTGGGGAGGGGTAGAGAGACGGGGGAGGGTTCCCTAGACGGAAATTTCGAGAGGAAAGACGCTCCTGCACCCAATTTCACAGCACAGCGACATCTATTGGCAGAGTAGGCTAACTTGAAAAATTTAGTAGTAGTATTTAGCTCATTTGCGCCTTAATTCTGCACTCAGAGATGCCAAAATTAATCACTTCTTCCTTTTGGCACTTCCAACAACTCCACAAAATTTCATTCTAAATCCTTTCAGTACTTTTGAGTTATCCTGCTGACAAACCAACAAACCAACAAACGCCAGTGAAAACAATACCTCCTTCGGCGGAGGTAATAATGCTGATATACAATCATAATATTTTTTTTTCCTTCAAGTGAAAAAACACAACATTTACTTCTCTACTAAGCAACAATGAATAATAAAATATGTTCTTAATAACTTAACATTTTCTACGACTCCTCCCAGTCTGTCGTTCAGATATATGAAAGTTCCCTGGATACATATGTTTCATGAATTAATAGAAATTTCAGTATTTACTTAAGATGTATTATGAAACATAAGCTTTTATAAAAACATTATTAATATTTTGTCAATAAATGTTGCCGTTTTGAATAATGTAAAATGTTTTATTGCTAATAATGTAATAAGATGAAATGTAATTTTAAGTGATATATTATAAAATAATTTAATGTTGTGAAAAGTTTTTCATTTTTTAACGATAGGTTGAATCGTAGAAATATCATTGTTTGAATATAATATTCCCATTACAAATGTATAGCTACGCTACTACTAAAATAGACATTGTTAAATCTTGTTTATGTCTTCTACTAATTCAAAAATTCATTTCCATCACTATTACTCTTGGTTGATAATTACACACACTTTTTTCAACTTAATATTTCCTTTTTTTTACTTTCTTGATAAAAAAGACGGGATTCATTCAACAATATTTGTACATTTAAAACCCAATAATCGAGGAGGATAATGGAAATTTGTTCAACACATCGCACAAAAAGTGCAGAGGACATATTTCCCCATCTTTCAATGTTTTGAGTGAATTATTATTAGTATTATGTTTGCCTATTTGTCCGATAGAATTTCATCTGTGTACATATAATAAACATTATAACGTTAAAATTAGTCTATCAAAGATAGAATCGTATCAATGAGGTTGACCAAAATTGACCATCCTCTCTTTGGATTCGAACCTGTGTCCTCACCATTTATTAATTTATCTTTTATTTGCTGAAATGACAAATAACAACAATTTATCTCAAAATAATTTTTTTGAAAGATATTTATTGATATAGAGTTATTACATATAAAATATATACAATATAACATTTTAGCTTAAATCTCTAATCTAAAATCTAGTAGCACTAAAAACAAAAATTAATTATTATAAAAACATGTAGGAAACAATATTGTAATCAAACATATTGATATAATAAATAATGTCGTAAATAATAAATATAATATTTAAAAAATAGTTTTTCGATTTCCTAAAACCCCTTTTGTCTATTTTTTGACGCTTAGTAATTATCTAATGTCACACCAGTTCAATATTTTAGATTATAGGTTCGCATGACTAATAATAACGCTATATTACTTATTTACTCATGAATTGATGCCTTTCCCTTAAACAATATTGCTAAAATATTGTTTTTTAAGGGCTATTATGTTGCATAGCATTTTGTATTTATACCCTTATTTTTCTCTTTAAAATGTCTTAGACAATAATTAAGATAATATTATGTTTCCTTAAATATAATTTAATAATGTGCATCATGTAATTTAATCAACGCAACTCTTAATAAATAGTTGTATGCATAATTACATAAAGAACATTTAATTCAGAAAAAAAACCCATCACAATTTATCAATCATCAAAACACAAAACAATAGCATATGTGCAAAGCATGTTCTTTTTCGTAGTAAATTAGATTTGCTTTAAATTAATAATTATTATTGAAGTCTGTAACGTCCACAATTTTGAAGAAATTTGCGGAAAACTATATTTTTACTAAATTTTTAAAACTTTGACCTCGTTGTGCGACCTCGTAATGTTGACCGATTTTGTTCAAACTTTGTATGTCGTCTTCTTTTATCACCAAGAAACAGAAAATCCACAATGTTGCTAACATTTCAAACATTTGAAAAATAAGAACGACCCTATCATATATATATATATATATATCTATATATATATATATAGATATATATATATATATATATATATATATATATATATATATTATATATATATATATATATATATATATGTAGTGCGTATCTTAATGTCTTGTGGGATTTGTTTAAAGTGATTTACTTGTTCGTATTGTACATATTATTGTTCCTTTTTTGTTCTTGTATTTTCTTGTTAAAACAGAGTCAGTCAATAAAGTTCACTCAATACTTATACACGTGTCTTAATCATGTATAAAAGTGAGGTGCGAATATCATTGAGGAAAAACCCTACAATATAATATATACATACATACATACATATATATATATATATAGATATATATATATACATACCTATTTATACTTCATTTTTTATAATCGATGTATTAATGGAGCTTAAAATGTTAACATACTTAGACTAAAGAAAAAGTATTGCCTTAATGCCTAAATATGCAAGTCTCATAAGTGCATGTCGTAAAATATTGTGTGACCTCATTTCTGCCTTAAGACATATTTTTATTATTTTAGAAGAAAGTATTTAACCCTTTTCTTGAGCAAACCTTAAAACAATAAACTCACACTTGTATTCGTTTTTTTTGTTGCCTGAAACTAATACAAAAATTCCTTAGTAGCTTTTAAAACAAACAAAAAAAAATACAACCCGCTCGCAAGTCATCTTGCTCAGCAATTATCGCACAACCAACAGGTTGTGCGATAATACGACTTCCTCAAGGTGATCAGGGCAACTTGGTGTATTTAGTTTCATCATCATGTAGTTCCTAGCGTTAATCCTTTTCTTTGAATTACAAGAAAATGACCATACCAAGGCCGCAGAGGAGTAATAATTAGTATTTGATTTCATGAATCCCTGTTTCATATATGTACATGTTTTAACCTTCCCTTGCTGTATAAACAATCTTATTAAATTATTATTGTTGGCCATTAACATAAAACAATGCTTTTATAACACATAGCTATTGAAGAAAAAAAGTATTAATCAAAACAAGTTGATATAAGAGACGGGAATGAAAAAGTCCTTTTAATATTTGATAGTTTGTTATAGTAAATATGTCACGTCTTCATCGGTTCTAACTGTGTAAAATAAAGAATAAATAAATATTCTAATTCTTTTAGAATAAAAATCACAGATCAAATTACTGTTTAAAATTATAACTTAATATAAAATGAAAAAAAATATATATTTCTTAAAAAAACGCACATTACTCATTAGAATCCTTCTTAAAACATAAATAAACGTTATTGGATACACGGCCAGGATAACTATTTTAAAACAAAATGGTTGTTATTTGCAGTCCAACCTTTATATGGTGATCCCTCAAGGGAATCCAAAAAGGGCTGTTTATATTATAGGGGTTAATAATATTATTATTTTTTTCTGTGGGAGGAAATATGAGTTACGCTATGGGCAAGATACTGCTAACACTGATTTGACTGTAGTCGGTAGTCAAACGAATCACTCTTATAAAAAACTAAACAGGTGAGTCACTGTATTGTCATTGATAGCTGCGTTGTCCAATTTTTTAAAGTGGAAGATAAAACCATTTTTATCGTAAAATGATATTTAGCTTATACAAATTAACGATAAAATATTAGATTTAATATACTGATGGCTTAACTTGTAGTTTTGATAAAATCTTCTCATTTCCTAATTGAAGACTTCTATCATTAGACTTTGGGTTGTTAACTATGGGATTTAGATATATTAAAGATATATAAATGAGTCATTAAAACTTGTTTGAAGGTCGTTAAAGGGATTATTTATTGTTAAAGTCATAGAATAAAATGAACAAAAATGTTTTAGTTATCTTAGCAACTGCCCTAAATAGTTTTACTCTGTTTCCTGTATACAATTATACAGATAAGACTTAAATATGATTTGATGTTGATTACATAAAACTGCTTTAATTGTAATCTACAAAATTTAATACTCCTTATTTACATAAACATGTACAACACAATAGAGTGGATTTAGGAGCGCCAACGTGAAAATGGGTGGTAACATAATTGAATATGTGAAGGGAGCTCGATAGCCGTGCGTGTTAAGGCGTGTTCAACACTCAATGTTGGGGCCGCAGGTTCGAATACTCCCGAGAGGGTATGGGCATGTTTGGTCTACCTCATTGATAAGATCCTAGGTTTGATAGACTAATTTTAATGCTATAATGCTTATTTATATCCTTACGGATGCAATTCTATCGAACCATATAGGCAAAAAAAAAAATATATATATATGTGCCATCAAGATCGAAACATAAAAAGTTTATAACAAATGTAATAAATGTTGGGTCCTTTTATAAGAGATTATTCTTCAGGGCAGTAAATGTGAACTAAAATGTTCATTTATATATATCTTCGCAACTGGCCTGAAACGTTTTACTTTGTTTCCTGTATATAATTTACTATATTTAATTTTTACACCCTACAAATTTTTTGCAGATTACTGAATAAAATATTTTTCACTGAAAAAAAAAAAGTCAAACATAATAAAAAATAAGCAAAGTGATAAGTATTAAAAAGTTTATGACGCTAGGCACTACAACACTAGCTCATAGGATTAAATTAATATAAGCCCTTGGAAATATGCAAATTATATATATCAGGAATCCCTTTGACACAAGGACGATTGTTTTTTTTTGCTCAACAGATTTTTAAGCATTTGAATATGCGTAGTATGTTTTTCACTAGGACTCAATTAATCCCCAGCATTGACCAATTTTCAATGTCATTTACAAAATGAAGGTTATTTGATCAACATTCCAGAGATTCTATAATTGACGACATGCTTTTTTGTCCATATCAACATATGATATTTTAATTACGAAAATAAAATATCCTTAAGGCATCGTCTTATCTCATAAAAAATATTATAAGTATTTATTCCCTTTGACGTGTTTTGCTGTTATATAAATAACACAAGAAGCTCAGCTGGCATCTAATGGCATTTATCGAATTATAAATGATTTAAGCGATATCTATATCCACAAAACACATACGTGTATATTATTAATGCAAGCATGCTTGTTATTTGATAATAATAGGAGTACGAACGAATATATTTTGTGTTTTTTGACGGACGTGAACAACGGTATCGATAGATAAAAAAATCCTTTTGAAATTGTAATTTATAGGAATTATAAATAATAAAATAATTTTAACAAATCTATCCTTTAAATGAATTGGAAATGTGAAAAATCAACTAAAAACGAGTAGATTTAGCCGTAAACATTAGTCCTTTTTGGTATCAGAACAGTGCTATCAATAAAGAGGTGGCAGTTTTATTATTACAAAAATGAACTGGCAGGAACCAGTTGTTGGAAATGGGAGGTTATCTTTAAAAAATACTTCTATTAGGGAAAAAATAGTTTGCCTTGGAGATGTTTTTAATGGAATAAATGATTTTACAGCAAATGAAAAACTAGAAAGGATGAATGTTTAGAATGGGTTAATTTTAAGAAAAGGGAGTTCGGTCGAAGAAATAGTTTTTACAATTTTATTAAACTCATTAGTAATAAGGAACTCCGACATATTTTAGTTGATAAAAATTCAAAAAGACATTTTTAAAGTCAAATTGAGAGGAGGAAGGAAGATTACGGGTTAAGAACTCCAGTAAATATATTAATTCAAAGTTTAAAATCTAAAACGTTAAATCACTCTCTCTATTGGTTTAAATACAGAGTACCTACCAACACATTGACATTTGGAAGTATATATGGGACTACAGCGGAGGAAAGATTGTGCTTTTTTTGCGGGGATTCGCTGGAGACATAAAGACATTTTTTTATTAGAGTGCATATATGTGGCAGATATTTTAGAATAACTAAAATTGTTATCTGATGATTTTTTAATATACAATTGCAGAGTAATGATTTTATTTACTTTTATACGGGCCCATACCAAGAAGAGATTAATCTTATTACCATTAAAACTCAATATTTTATGTATAAAATGAGATCTACTCGAGTTCTTTACCTAAATTTTTTACTTCTCGGGTTGATTATATTGTTAACAATACGGCGTTTTAATGTATTTTTGTGAATATTATAAGATATAATATCATGTGAATAAAGTTTTACCTTGGTAAAAAAATGACAGTTTTTTTAAATTTTACTTGAATATACCGAAATAAATATTTGTCAGTCACATATTTAGTACAATGACTTCCATAGTAATATTTTGAAAATTACCAGCCTTTGGAAGAGTTTCAAGAGCTTCATATCTTGATTGAATAATTTAATCGTCATGATCGTTTAGTTAATTGTCTTTTCCTTTCAAATTATAAACCCCAGATATTACTTTTAAAGTAGTTTACTTTAAAAATTCATACAATAATATATTTTTGTTCAACAAGAAAAAGTATAAACACACATAATCAACTTATAATATTCGAGGCGAAATGCCTTTTTTTAGATCAATTTCCTTGCTTTAGAATAGAGAAAAAGATAATGTCGGAATGAGGATAGGATTTCAAATAAAAAGAGGGCATCTTTCCTCAGGCACAAGCAATTAGATCCAGCCAAAAACAAGTGCTTGATCTATATATATGGCTACAAGGGATACATAATATATACATATGCATTGAGAGCAGACACAAAAATTTTCTTTTGAAAAGAGAAATGCTTAAGGCATTAAAAAAATATTTCACGGATTACATATTTTACTAAATAGCAAATATATTGGAGGGAGTCAGTAATAAAAGAGATATAATTTTCCATTAATAGAATAATGAATGTTATTTTTACGAATGCATAACTAATTGATATGGTAATTATTATGCATGTGCATTGCATACGTGTGCATCGAATAAGGTAGCTTTGCTGAAAGCACAATAAATCTAAAATTAAAGAAAACAATAGATTAGATTTAGTTGATTGCAAGACATAATTTGATATTTTTAAATAGTTATAGTTTGTATTTATAAGTTACAATAATTTCTTTAGACCATATCAAGTCCGAATTAAGAAACGCATTGTGGGATTTTATCAAACTTCTACTGAACAATAAACAAATCATATTTTATTCTTTGGCATATTATTAGCTTCTTTTCGTATTTTTGAAAATCATCAAAAGAAGCTTTTAACATACTTCATCAAATATTTTTTATAACACAATTTGATAGAGTAAGTACTAACGTTCCTTTATTTGGCCTTGGTCATTTAAAAAAGTAACATTTTATATTAAAAAGCAAGGTAATTAAAAAATACATTGTATAACTCAATTTTGAAGCCATTCACCGAAATATAGTTGTGAAGAACAAATTATATATATCTAAACATGTTTAACCTCTTGCTAGACATAGCCTCGTCGGCCTCTTAAGGCTCCAGAACATTTTGGTTCCAACCTAGCCATTATTTGAAGGTTAAAAAAGGATAATCCCTTGTTCAGCATATTGGGATCTCAATCCACCGCCAGAAGATCCTTTGCTTCTGTAAGTCACAGCTATAACTTTTTGGTTTATTCCATTGATCACAACTATAGTATATGGATATTTAAAACCCAATGGTATTGGCCCTCGGTGTTAGCCGGTCACAAGCATATTGTGGTTACAAGCCTAGCGACAATGAACCCTATCTATGGCTAAATGGGGTTCTCAACCACACACCAAGGGCTCTCATTTTCCGTCTTCCACAATTTTAGTATATTAAGGTTTCAAACCCACCAAATTGTTACTTTAGCTATAGTTTGAGAACTTTGAAGCAGGTCCCTCAAAAACAAGGACAAATGTTTTTCAATATATCAATTAATAAAAAAATATATGAGAATAGTATAACATAGCAAATGAAAGTAGTACATGGAATTGACTTTTCTTCCATTTTCTGTTTGAATCAACATTGTAATTACGTTCTGCAAAAAAGATATGTCATAAAATCGCACGAATGCATGTGTTTATGATAAAGAAAAAATTGGTTTACACATAAATAAGGTTAAATAATAATAAAATCCATAAAAACATTTGGGTTTCCAGAATGTAAAAGAATTATTGTAGTTATTGTTCATGATGTTTATTAAACTTTGCTTACAACCTTTGGTTACTTCCCAAATAGGCTATTTTGTTTGTTCCATAAAATTATATGCCATCTTAATGTGACTTTGGAGTGCATATTTTATAAAAATAAATACCATTATAAAGAATGTTTCTTTGCAAAAAAAAGTACAATTTATTACATGTTGAACTATCGGTGTCTTACCTTAAAAATGTCTTCATCAATTTCTGGGAATGGAATGACTTATGTATAAAAATACGCAAAAACTTATGGCAAACTTATATGGGCAGGCTCAATTATAAATAGAGTGACTTTGTACAATTCTTTATTTAGAGGGATAGAGCCTTACATAATGCTCAAAGACGCCCATTTTTACTCCTACGAATCATATAGATCGCATTTGTTGTTCAAGATTCTTCACATTACAGGACAGCTGCAGAGTGAAAAGTGGTTCAAATATAGGAAGGCGAAGGAACACATTATAAATGTCTATGAGAAAAGGAATCAAAAATATATGCCTTAAAGACAATCCAATGAATATCTTGTTTACGTTCATAACTATTTTGAACTCCTCTTTTAGCGTTTAAGCAGTAAACGCAATGCTTTACATACGGAACACTCATGTTAAGACCAAAATGGAAAGTTCAACAGCTCGAATAACCAATTGAGACAAGGTCTTTGAATTAACCGATCGTTTAATTAGGAAAACAAGCAAAGATAAAAGTAATTATGTATTTGGGGGGGGGGGGGGGGGGACAAAAAGGCAAATAAAACTACTTTTTAAGACTTTATTGAATTAGAGATATTGCATATTAAATATATAAATAAAGTTCATCGATCTTTAATTTAACATTTATTTTACTTTTAAGAGCTTTTTATACGTTATATAATTAGTTCTTATTCTTTTGTAGTATTTTAATTTTGTATATTTTATCTAAGATATTATTTTACGTGATAAATATAGTTTTATAGTGTAGCTGCTTTTGATTGATAGTATATTTTATATGTGATTTCATTTGTTTTGACTTTTGTTAGGGTTTTAATTTTAAACTATAATGTTTAATTATATATATACATATCTATATACAATAACTCTACTCGATTAAAGTCCTATTTAAAAAATAAACATTAAAGGTAATAAGAATTAGACTATGATTATTTTATTTAAAAAGTAGTGTAATCATTTCAAAAACATCAATTTGTAAGAACTTTCCTTGGATAAATATTTGATCGCATTAATAATATTGCTGCTTCAATTATAAATATCAAATCTTCGAAATGTTGGTGGAGATAAATTTATCCAACTAAAGCAATAATTTATTAATACCACTTCTGAAACGTGTATATTTTATGATATTTAGTTTTTTGACGCACACTTTTTTGGTTGACGAATTATTGGTTGATAGAATGTACTGCATATTCTATTAATAGAGGCAAATATACTTCATGCATGAAAATCATGGCAAGGCCAACAACGTTCCAGGTGCGTTCATCAACCTGTTATAAAAGATTTAGAGCTTGTCTTTAGTTTTTTGATATGTCTTTGTTATTTAATAACTTCTTCTGCTGTCTAATGAATAATTGTTTTTTTATAAAATGTTTTCAAAATACTTATTTTACTTACCTTGTCTTTAGGAGTCCTTGCGCTGAATGGAGACAGCAAGAAAATTTAAAAAAAGACAACCATTCTTGCCCTTCCTTATAAAATATTCAAAAACTCTAACGGAAACAAACACGGAGAAAAAATATATAGTTTCTAGGGTATAATCATTATATAGACAATACACATATTAAAGTGATATATATGATTATATAAAGGACAGTGAATGGTAATTGTTTATGCATATTTTTTCGCTGTACAGAAAAATAATAAGGATAAATGAATATTCTATTAAAAATGGTAGGAACTAAAAACCATATAATACTACACATCCTTATAACTTTTTTCGTACCAACGTAATACATGCTTTAGTTCTTTAATAATTCACCCCAGACAATCGCTACTGTTATAGGATAACCACGTAAATAAGATATAATATAAAATTATCGACACTCCAACATTGAAGATACATATTTTAATAATGTTTTCAACACCTTTTAACATGTTCCATGGGAGTTTTTTATAGATCACTTAAATTTTTAAATAATAACAAAAGTTTTTGTAATCATAAAATTAATTTAATTCAGAACCAATGTTTATAAAAGAAAAGTTATCTTTATTTAAAGAAATAGTTTTGTAGTACAAGCTCTAAAATTGCATCACTGTATCTTTTGGTGACAACGCACTATGCTAAACTTATAACTTTATTCTTTCGTAAACTCGTGAATCTCTTCAGATGGTAAATGCCTTATTCAATTATACTAAGATTTTTCTATTAATATATTTTTTCTATTACATGTATTCATGCTTGTTAAGAAAGTGATGACCATTTCTTCCTTCATCCATTATGACTCGAATAGATATAGCATCCATTATGGATAGGTGAAAATAAGCAGTTTTTGTTGTATTGTTGTTATTATTATTACTAAGGAAAGAGAAATTTCTTGTTCTTCAAGTTCTCTTCTCCCTCAATCCCCAAAGTGATACTAGTTAGTATCTAACCCCCCCCCCCCCCTATACATTCTAACCCATGGAGCTGAAACAAACTCATGTATAAAAAGAAAAAAAAAACTCTCCAAGGCAACTTGCGCAGTGTGTGAGTGTTTGGTGGCATTGGTGGTAGGTAAAGAGTAGGAGGCAAATGGACCGTGTAGGCTATTTTATTATATAAGTCACCTGGTTAATAAGGAAAAAGGAATTCCGAAGGGAAGAGTGAGGCACCAAGGGAAAACAACTTGACACAGAGAAAATTAAAATGAAAGTTGACTACTTTATTTACGATATCAGCTTGATTGGATGCGTAATTGGATATTGTATTGTGCCATATAAGTAAATAAATTTGTAGCCTTCATTTTAAAAGTACTGACGTTTTAATCAATATGATTATAACGGGGGAACGTCATCTTTCTATAACTATTTAAAACGTTCAAATTAGACATTTTTAAGCAAGACGATGGAAAAGGTAAATAGCTTTTTTGGTAATGAGCTATAATATATATATATATATATATATATGAATATAAATATGTATGTAATATATATTATATATATATATATATATATATATATATAATATATATATATATATATATATATATACAGACCGTTTTGGGGAAAAAAGTGAATCGACAATTTTTTAAACGATTGAAGTTGCAATTAATCGACAGATTGCGTCCTCTATTTGAAGTTAACGAAACTATTAAAGTTTATTAGTTGCAATTAATCGACAGATTGCGCTATTGAAGTTAATGAAACTTTGAAATGAAGATTTTTTCCCATAAAAATAAACATGCACTTACCCATCCAAAATCCACAAGATAAACTGGTTCCTTAATCTTGGCGCTGTTAACGATTAATCGATAAAAGTCGACTAAATGAAACAACTAATGATTAATCTATTAATCGATAACTTGCATCCCTAATATATATATATATATATATTAATATATAGATATATGTAATACATAAATAATATAAAAATAATGCATATGTGTATATATATCTATCTATATATATATATATATATATATATATATATATATATATATATATATATATATATATATATAATAGAATATATATATATATATATATATATATGTGTGTGTTGATATAAATATATAATATATATATATATTTATATAAGTATATATATTTACATATATAATTGAAGACTGGAAAGACGATCGACAAGCGAAAAAATACCAATAAGTTTATTACATAACGTTATTCCATTGCATTAACTAGGTATAATCCTAGGGGGAGCGTGACCCTTAAACACAAAAAACGTGAAATAGAGTTTGTGTGATTCTGTTACCAATATTGCATTCCATTAGTCAGATTTATATCTTGATTATATAATTTTATCACATGAAATGAATCCGAAAAATGTTTGTAATTAGTGTAAAATAAATAACCTTTGATATTCGACATCATAAATCAAGATGAAAAAAAATAGCAAGCGACACTCCTATGATTTTGCCGGTACTTAGTTCTGATTAAAGTTTTATCACAAAATAATTTATGACTTAAATTTGTACGCGAATTACTTTGTGTAGAATTGGCCTTTTGAAGGGGGTAAAGAGATAACTTTTTCCAGAAAATGCAATGGGCTACCAATTTAAAGACTAAAACAAAGTTTAATCATCGATTAAAAGTGATTAAAAAAGACACGAAAGAAGGTATATTCATGTTGTGACTTTTTTTTCTTTCAATACTATTTATGCAAAAAGTCTTTCGAATATGAACCATTTTTTTCTTTTTAGTTTTAATTTAGGCCAATATGTTTCTTTTTCTATTTTTATATGTAAGTACTTACAACAAACGAAGCCCTTTTTATTCTTTTTGAGAAAAGATATCTGATATCTAATCACTGCTCCTGGCAAAAAAATAATTTTTGGGTTAAATACAAGATCTTAGTATTTAACACAAATATATTTCGAAAGGCATGTACATACGTTGATTCATATCTATATGCATTTAGTTAGATATATATTTGGATATAATCTATGTATTAGTGGTTTTAAACACAAAAACATAGTGTGTAATCGATATCTATCTTAAATGGAGCTATAGGAAAATAAATACCTGTAAACGCATAATATTATAAATGGAAACGAAAGAATTCTTGATCGGAATCTTAAATGTATTCCTTATCTCTAAGAAAGGAAGTATATTTCTAAACATGAATATATACTTGATTGATAGAGCCCCAGGGGCATTATAATCTACGTCTTAGAAATTGTGATTAATCGGAAAACAAGTCTTTCTAAAAATATATTTCAAAGTACATTTTTTGAACCCTTATGGATGTTAAAGTTTTGATTAGATATAAAGTTATTTCTATCCCCTCCATTTTTTCTCCATAAGGCTTAAAAGCTCTATACAATTGTATGTAGCCCGAAATATATTTTATATTGTTTTGGGTTTTGATTTTAAAGCTGGTAATCATTAAAACTCTTTTGCTTTTCTAAATGCAAGGTAAGTAAAGCGCTAATTTCGCTCCATTATTATAGAGTTGGCTAGCATTAAAAGGGAGATGTGTAAAATATAAACACTTTTTATATACTTATTCGGACAATTATTTTTATTATAAATAAATTGTTCATGAACAAATCATTTCAATCAACGAATGTTGTAGAGTTGACTATTTTAAAAGAGTCATTACATCACCAATATCTACTAGAGGTCGACCCATTTATCGGTTTGCTGATGAATCGGCACTGATAATAGATCATTTTTCAAACCATCAATACCAACAAATTTTGACACTAGTAGTTGCCGATAGCCACACATCTTTTTCTTTCGAAAATTTACCCAGGAATATATTTTATTAGCGTTTCAAGGCTTTCTAATCTTTGTTATTATTTAATATTCATTAATCAAAAAGCGAAAAAATAATTTCCTTTTCTTTTTCAGGCTTCATAGTAGTCAAAGAAATGACCTCTTCCTTCATTCATTGTAAGTGTTTAGAAATTAATGCAACAAATACACATAGATGTCGTATTTCACATATATTGGTATTCATTTTATATTTTCTAACTTATAAATAGGTATATCAATGAGACACTATCAGACGATTGATTAGCTATCGTTTTTTAAATCTAGTGGTAAAATATCGGCTCTTAAAATCAACTATCGGTAGATTTATAATATGTACTACATTATTTTTAAAACAAATGAAAACTCAAAATAAATACATAATGGGTTTGTTTATTAAGTTAAAAAGAATCAATACATCTTAAGCAATATTTCGGTTATGCCCAGGGGGGGGGGGGGGGGCAGAACTCATGTAAACAAAGAAGGATATTTCCAATAAAAAAATGTGACGTCATCACAGCTACGATTTTCCTAAGTATCTAATACCTCTAGGACAACAAAGCTAAGAACGTAAAGGCTCTCAAAGGAATAACGTCCGGAGGCTCCCTCTCGCCACGAGCCACCCGGGGACGCACAGCATCAGGGAGAAGTGGAAGTCCTGACCACCGCACGCGACTCTGAGGCCTTTGGCTGGTAGCCCGCACGCATCTAGGAGCTCCGGAGCAACGTGGCCGTCCTCTGCAGCTCCGCCTCTGCCGGAGAGCCCCCGGGTTTCAAATTTTTATTTCCTTTTGAAATTAATCACTGTTTTAAATGTACCTTTGATTTTATTTAATAACAAATGGCTACTGTGACGTCATCTGTGACGTTTCAGTTTTCTTTTATAATCAGAGGAATCTAAACATTGCGTTCTGCGCATCTTGTTATCTATTATCTTTGGGTTATGCCTAAAAACTATGTGTGTCTAAATATTTGGGGAAAATATTGACTTTTTAAACGTTTAAGACTACTTAACGCATTTACTTTCTCTTAAGATTTTCCCTATTTAACAATTATGTTTAACATTCCAACACATAGGAGCTCTGTTTTTTTCTTCATCCCGCCCAATAGGGTTATAAATATTAACAACAGTTGGGGGTTACAGCCGAATTATCCACAAACACATCTATGTATATATATATATATGTATATCTATACAATATATATATATATATATACATATATTTATATATATATATATATATATATATATAGATATATATATATATATATATATATATATATATATATATATATATATATATATATATACAATAACGTAGCTTATATTTACTATCCTTCAAATGTTTTCAACACATTTTTTGGAATAGCTTTTTAGATCTAAATATATATTGATCGCTGATACAGATAGTTTGTGAAATTCACTATCTGGACTCATAAATCGGCCAAAACCGATATATCGATCGACTTCTGATACCTATTACAACAAATAATTTATTATAGAATACAATAATTTAAAATATAAGTAAATCAGTGGATTTGATGTAATTTACGTCAGAATAAAAAGGCAAAAAAAATAAAAATTGAAATCAGATTTCCGGCTATCAAATAAACGAAAAACTTTTTTTGCAAAAACATTTCAGACAAGTCATTTTTATAATGTGCAGCTAATAGTGTAAATTGATTAACAGGTTCCATGTACATAATATAGCGAACTCTCATTTTAAAGTGTAGTTAACACTCTTACTTGACGCCAGAGAGGTTGAGGTATATTTTTAAAGGTTTTGCATATTTTTTGGCGCTTATCAGCGAGTTTCAACTTGATTCATTGAATACGATATAGGACTTCAGAATCGAGGGGTTTCTAGTTTTCGCAAATGTTAGATCGACAACGATATTATTAATGCCTTCATTGTTTGCCATAAGCTCATGAGGAAAGTATATAAAGTATTCCAAAAATTATGTAAGACTCTAAGGATCAAGTTCGAAAAGAATCCATGTCAGCTATCAAAAACTGTCATAGTTCAGATTTGGCGAAATCCAGTCAGTTTATTGAACAATATGGCTCTGCGGCATGATTGCACCCTAGTCGATCAAGAGGTGTGGTCACACAAAAGGCCTTACCACTGAGCCCTAGAAATATAAGCAAACCAGAACCGTTCCTCGAAATTAAGTATGAAAAAGAGATCAAGACCGAAATTGCTCTTGACAGGGCGCATTACAAACTATGGTATCGTAGTCATCTTGTCTCACGAAAAGCTATTTGATGCCAGCAGGATATACAAACCATAGGATCATCAAATTTTATCGAAAACCTAATAAGGCACCAATCAAAGATAGAAAAACTTATTTTGCACTCATTGATGGTTATGATACTGTGACGAATAAGTCAAAAACTATTGTTTTTTGCATCGCAGATGGCGTAATATTAATCATTTTTTAACTTTGTCTTCTGAAAGGCTTAACATAAAGTCTATAGTCTTTGTGATTTGTTTAAAAAAATTAAAATGAGACGACTCTCGCTCCATTAAGGGTTCACTAATATTCTTAAAATGAAGGTAAAGTCAATCAAGTTTTCCCCCCCTTATATGAGTATGATGAGGCTTAGAATATGATTTAAAATTTCATATCTCCATGTCTAGAAGGAATATCGTTGTTCATACCAAGCGAGAGAAGATGCGCAAGATGTCAAGGTTGAATGCTATAGTTTTTTTTTTCTTCTCTTAAGAGGGCTATATTTAAGGTCTTGACTAGGTTGTAGTCATAATAATATATAATTTATATTCATAGAGGTAAAAAAAGATACTCTGGGATGTTGTTGAACCACCTTACCAGCTTTCAAAAAATTATTTATAAATTATGAGTGTGCAGTACTTAGTTTGTTGAAATCCATATATATATACTTACATAAATGAAAATCATCCTCTAATAAAATACATTGAATGGTTTGAAAATATATCCTGACCAAAAACGAAAGGAGTTAGAAAATATATATAAATGAAAAACGTTCTTGGAATATGTACATTAAAATCCTACTTAAAACTATAAAAAACTTCATAACATGACTTCAAAGGAATACTGAACCTACTTACAAATCTTCAAGAGGTAATTTTAACAAATGTGAGTATGAAAATTTACCATAACATCCATTGAAATGTGTTTTAAATGTTATTAAATATTTTAAAAATTGTATATAGATATGCATAGAGTACATTATAGACTTGGAGACAGAGGCAGATTTCAGCAATTCTGAGACATCTGTTTGACTCATCGAGGGAAAATGAGTAACCAGTATGGTTAAAATTGCTGTATTTTCTATGGGCTAGGATTGTTGATTCGACTCCAAATTGGATACAAGACTCCAGCCACAATTCCTACTCAAACAAACAAGAAACCAAGAAGGGTGGAAGTAGACTATTAAATAAATGAATAGTATCTCAAGCTTTACATTTCCTATCAATCTTGAGATTAATATTCTTTTATATATATACCTTTTATTTGATGTGTTTATCAGTGTAAAAGTCCTATTTAACCCACCATGTTCTCATAGTCTAAGATCCTGCAAGTATCCTCAACCACAAGATGATGGGAATCATAAAATGACTCTCTTATGAATGTCCACACATGGGTCAGAGTTAGTAAAAGAAACAAACTTTAATGAGTTATACCATATATATGTATAACTTTTGACAAAGACGATAGAAGGGATACAACGATACATCGAAGACAACTCCTGCTGTCTTTGTAGCGATTCATGACTATGAGAAGTGATAAATAATAGGTATGAAGCCAGTGAATATATTATATTGTATAATTTTTTCTGTGTTTCTAGTAGATCCTCTTTATTATGAGCCCAAAAAACATGTTTCTTATAAGCCTATTAGGATCAATAGTGGATCTGTCCACATTTCAACCTTGTAGTAAACGCATAATTCTATTGCATTGCCCAAGGATTTCAACAGGATGCCTTTACATTCGTTCATACTTTTTATTTGCAATGAAAAAACCATATAATCAATAACAATAAAAAATGCATCTACAGCCCAGTTCTAACTGCATTATTCTATTATCCTTAAAATTTATTATTTAACCCTAAAGAGGAAGTAAGAATGCTCAAAACGTAATTGACATAATGAGTAGATAAATGCTCCATGCATTTGAAGTATCATTTGATAATGCCACGTACATTTAAATCAGCAAGCAGATATTTTATTCACAAACGCATACCATTTTATGTTATTCAACTCACAATACCAATCATTTAACATTTATTTTAGTTATGAACATAAATATATTCTTTGGAACATGACTTTACAAAAAATACCATTACTGATGAATCTTTATAGATGGCAATTTACACGTTTAAGCATCAACAAAGCAATTTGCTCTATTCAAACATCACTATAAAAGAACTGCTTGCTGATTATCCTCTTAATATCAGATTTGTTTATATTAATATATATTTTTTTGAAGAAGAACAATAAAAATTATGCATTAAAAAAATTTGTAGTAAAAAAATATTTGGTGAGTAAGACAAATAAAATGACATATATTCTCTTATTTATTAAAAAATTATTAAAAATCATATGATTTTTTATGGTTCAAAACCTATAAAATACTTTAATTATATATTGTTGTACATTTTCAGTCCATATTGTACTTAGAATCCTCGTTTCGGTTATTTATATACCATGATAAAATAAAATTGTAGGAGGCTTCATATACTAATGTAAGGCTAAGGACGATGAAGAAGCCCTGACGTCATCAGCTAAATATATAAACATGAGCCCTACTACATCACGGGCACTCAATCCTGACCCCGTAAATCTGATTGATTTGACTTTGTATGCATTCATTTTTTATACTTGAATCATATTTAAAATCTCTAATGCTATTTTAATTCAAATATTAATTTTTCAAAAGTGAAAAATTACATATTTACATTTCCTTGGCTGAGTTCCCCTTGGTGCTAAATTAACCATAAATCTTCAGTTTAACTATAGGAAGATAATTTTGGGTGTTGATTTATGTCAATACACACCTCCCCCCCCCCCCCCCCCTCAAATTGTGTTTTTGGCCCTTAAGTGAGATTTCGGGCATTACAAATGTAGGGTGAGGGTTATTCCTCAAGGGCAAGTACTTGGAGATATCGTATGCGTTTGTTTATTTCGACTGGCTACGTGATTCGTCTTCGGAGAAGTAGAAAAAGAAAGAACCCTAAGGATCCATGTCCTTGATACGGCACTTACATAGAATAGATGATTTTATTTAATTATATATATTACTCATATGGGATTTCCTACTATGTATTATTGTCAGATTTACTGTGTAAACTGGAGGTCAATTTAATGAAAGAATGTGATTGTTTGCATGGAACTCAGAAAAAGCTATTCGACAAAATTACCCACGAGAAAAAGACGAACGAGGAAAATACAACACTACAATAAAGCTTCATGACAAAAATACCAGCGTAAAAAAAGAAAACGATGAAATTTTACTGACTATAAAAGAGCAAGTGATGTAAATACCCACGACAAAAAAATGGCTATAAAAAGGTCCGTGACGAATTTACGCGGGATGAAATTACTGGACACCATTAAAACTATATCTCTGTAAAATAAGATGCATTCATATAATGTTGTTTTATAATATTAATTTGTATTATATTGCTTTGATCTCGTATTTGTCTTGATTTATTACACCTTAAGTATGATTATAATTTAAAATGGAATGTATCCATAACGGAAGAAAGAAGGGATCCAGTTACTCATACATCTAAGGTTTAAAATATATTTTGCAGATTCTTAACATCGAACTCGGACTCCGTTATTCGAAAATAAGTGAGTCTGGTCATTGCGACACTTTTTTCAAATATATGGGATCTGAAATTGTTTTTAATAAGATTAAAAATAGTTAAATTTGGTGACTGGCGTGTATGTCTTTTCTGTATGGAAAACTACTAATAAAATGATAATTTTGTTACGGGTCAGGAAAAATTATATACAAGTTGGGGTTTGATCAGGGGTTCCCAACCTTTTTTCTTTGGCGACCCCCCCCCCCCCCCATAGAAAAATATCCAGTCTGACGACCGTCTTATGTAGTGAATATAGACGTTCTGCGGACCCCAGGTTGGGAACCCCTGGGTTAGATCCAGTCAACAAATTTATATAATTTGAAAGTCGGGGCGGGCTCATTTTTAATATAAAAACCCCATTTTTGAAAATTACACATTGTTATTTTTTTAAATATTTGAACGCTGAACGCTAACGGAACACTGAACGCAAAAGCATTGAACGGAACACTGAAACGAAACGCTATTTTTTTTAACACTGAACGCAAAAAAAGCTGAACGCTCACAAGCCTGATTTTTACCAATAACAATCAAAACCCCACACAACATACAGCTATTGAATATGTTCTTCTTAATGTAAAATCTGTAGTTTAAAATAAACTGGCTGAATACACATTTATAATAAGGATTGTTGCTGCTGCGATGAAAATCAAGGATTTACTCGAAAATTCCGCCATTGCCATTATCAATTTGAGCTCCTTAATAACTCTAACTATATTTCTCTTGAGCCTCGAACCATGTCATATACCAATCCTTTGAGTCTACCATTCCAATATTATCTTCTCATATAAAAAACAAGTGATCCAGGAAATAAATGATGGTTTGTATTCTTTTTATCTTAAATCAGCAATAAACAGGCATTCGCTATTGTTATTTTTTGTGAGTTTGGAATAACTTTTATAAAACATTCTTCGATATGGTTAACAAAATATTTTTAACATCTCAACTAATCTTTTTTTAGTCTTGTTATATACACCTTTAATGTTCTTATGCTTGTATTTACTCTTTTTTGACGTACGCCTCAAAATAATATTTAATATTGAAATAATTTACAAATTTTGATTTTGATTTTTAAATTTCCCAGCTAGACTGTTGTCTTTTCCCTGTTTCTCCAAAGTAAGAAACGGACCCAGGCATATGGCTTCTTTCCCAAGCCGCAATGTGAAAAAATGATAAGTTATAGTATTGTGTTTTCACACCATTTAATACACCTTGTTTATAAACCTGCTCATGAAAAAGAAGGAAAAGAAGGAAAAATCATCGTTTAATAAAATCTCACAAATGAAAGTAAAAGTATACTGACCCTCTCTGTACTAACAACAAAATGCCTTTAATCCTCAGAGTTAACAACACCCTTTATTTTAATTAATCAAAACTCACAATCTTCCTTTTTCAAGCTCTTCCGTGAAATCCTTTTTTTGTACTTCCGTATTGTAGAAAAAATATATTTTAACACGTATTTTTATATATTTCTTTACCCTAAGCATACTTTCGGTAAAGAATAAATAAAATGACTGATAACAACATATGTACTTAACCCAATCTCAGAACAGTGGCTGACACTTAAATCTGAATTTTTCGATAAATTAAATTGTTTATTCTCAAATATAATTGTATTTTGTTATAGTAGAAACAACATCTGAATCAATAGTGTAATATTATTTTCGAACATTAATTGGTCCATCAGTGTGAGATGTGTCATTTTTAAAATATCATCAGTATTTTAATATTTATCGGACGTATTTAAAAAATTAGGTTTTATTTCAATCCAAAAATGCTGAAAATCATGAAAAGTCAACAAAAGGTTTTCTGATTTTATACAGATATTAAGTGGACAGCGTTTAATTATGTTAGAGTTAATGTATGTCAAAGCAACTCCAATATAGTTAAGTCTGCTTCCAGTATCAATGGAAATAAGTACTGATTTTAATATATTCACTAAAAGCATTCGTGATGCGCCTATGATTGATTAAAAACGCTAAAAGCAGTTAAATCAATTAGTGATGAAAGTCAATGTATTTTTTTCAAATAAATGAAAGTTCTGCTCCAATAAATATTTAATTAATTGCCCATACTAATATATACAATATCATATGTTAAAATCAAGCATTACATCACCTTGCAATTAAAAATCTACTTTATGTTGAGAAACTGCTATGTTTAAAAAAATAATATTTTGCAATGATTACAACTGGGACTCTCTCTCTCTCTCAGTCAAAGATAAATACAAGATTAAAAATTCAAGTATTATGATAATATGTACTAGTTGTTGATGGAAAAGAATTAGACTCATGTTCAACGTATAAATAATTTCCTCATAGAGTTACAACCTTTTTAATTTGCCATAATATAATAAATTAAGTATCTTATGTAAAAAGATACTTTTAATATCAACCATTCTTTTGTTTACAAGGGCAGTTTTTAATTATCATTATGAATATACTATGTGCTAATGAATATAATTATACAAAATATACATAGATCCTTTGGATACACAAATCTCATTTTTCTTGTCTTTAATAAATAAAGTTCGAGGGCAAATTTATATATCACATGTTGAAATGAAAATAGTGTTCAATATATAAATAAAAAAAGACTATTTCATGAATGAAAATAATTTCATTCATGAAATATGAATATTATTATACCATACAAGTTTTTATATACAGGACGAGGAATTGTATAAATGCATAAATAAGATAAAAGTTTACAATTATCCACTCATCCAATGACTCATCGGCAGGAATTAATTATTATAAAACTATAAATAAATTGTACAAATATGACTTTAAAAACATTCAAACATAAAATTAAAGCATCTAAACTACAAACATACTCGAACAAAAATATCAAATACAACAAGGCGTATTTACGTTTACAATTTTATGTAAATGGTTTTTATACCAAAGAGACTTTGACCATTGAATAAAATATCAATTTTCACTATTTTGTGCTCACGGAGGTAAACTTACATCTCATGATGCAAAAAAAGAATAATACAAATATTTGAAATATCTTATCCAAATTCAAAGGATTTGAATAACCTGTCTGCATAAATTATGATATGACATGCAATAATCACAATAACAAAAAGAAACCCTGATTCACATTGTGGGCCTAGAAAATTGTAAGTTGGATGCATGATTAAAAAACAACCGGTTTTCTGAGGGGCATACATAAAATATACACAACCCCCAAGGTACTCACATAATGAAGTTTTTCTGGCCTTCAGACTTTCCTCAAATACTAAACCAGGTGGTGGTGGCCCATGGACGGAAGGAACGCAAAACTTTATTTTGGTGGCTGCGGCAGTTTCCCGCAAGACGCCTGCGCGCAGGGTTTTCAGAAGTACGATGAATATGTGAGTAGTGTTTTTTCTTTCTTTTCTTTTATTTTTCCTATGGCCATAAAAACTCCTCTACATATAACAAACAACAATCAGAGGTTTTCTTTTTTAAGTTAGGGAGATCCCTTCCTCAGTCTATAATCTCACTTGTTCTCTGAAAGATACTCTTTTGATTAATATTCACTACTTTTTCCATCCCGAGAAATTAATTGGTGAAGTGAAATAAGTCATCACAGACCTCCATCTCCTCGACAAATCCTTTTATATTATTCATTCAAGTAAGACATTCATAATCTATTCACTTAGCGTTTTTGTAGAGGTCAGTTTAGCTATAACTATTACTCTTTTTATTAGATATACATACATGTACAATATATAATCACAAACGTCTGAACTTCAAAATGAAGTATAAATCGTTATTCATTTCTTAAAACCTTGCATTAAAAAAACACATAAAAGATCGGGTTTTTGCTTGTTTTAGTAACATCCAGGATTACGAATCTTTGAAAACATAATTGCATTAGGATGTTTTTAGTCTATCTATACAAAACAAAATCCTTAAAAAGATATGTGCGTCAACATTTTTAAAGTCCTAAAATAATATTTTAAAAACTCCAATCAAACTATCCACTGTTTTTTTATTCATTGCAACTTGAACTTTATATACGCATTATAAATATACAAGGAATACAATTATGCACAAAAGAAGTTTCTTATCATTCTATTTTTTTTTCATTTTCCCCTTTTAATTATCTGTGTATTTCAGTATCAATGAAACACCTGACATTAAACGATAAGATACTGAATTAAAGAACAAGAACATCCATATCTGTAACACCGAATCAGAGATACATACTTTTAATAACGGAGCTTTGCAACTTTGAAATCTGAGTGATTATTTGATAGTTCCGTTTCTTTTCGGTTCCCTGATTCTCAGCGGCCAGTCACGGTTACTGGTCTGTGAAGTAATTATGTATCTTGAATATGTGAAATATGTTTATGCTTATGTAATAAAGATACTTTCACCTTTTTTGTCTGTAAAATAAATTGTTATTTATTTTATTGTTGTTTTTAATATAAAGGGGGGGGGGAGGCTTATAATACAATACAATAAAAATATATCTTTTGAAGATGTTTCCTTAAGTAAGGAACCTTATTTGAATGTTCATTTAGGACGACATGCCATAATTACAGGAAATTATTTTTATACCTAATTGTCTGTACAAAAAGTTACGCCCGTAAGGATGAAAATCCCGTTTATAATTTATAATAAAATGAAAAGTGGCCATTTGATTTTATCGGTTTGAGAAAATAATTATTGTTTTATGATAAGTACATGCAAACCAATAAGTGGCCATTAGAACGAAATGATTACAAAGATAGTTCTGTGTGTCTGTTGTAAAGCAATTATTTTATTGCTATCTATAAAACTTATCATTTATTCATGTCGCAACCATTAAAAACTCTCCGTTCTCTTCTTCCTTTAGCATGTCAAGATACGCTAACACCCTCATTATCTGCTGTTCTTCGCATTTTTCGTGCAAGCTTCCCATGGATTCGAATTAGATAATGATGAAGAAGCTGCCCTCATCAATGAGCCTCGTATCTTTACAGACATTGGAAATGCCACATCGACCTTTAGCCCTACCTCCATTTTGGCTGCCATTCTCGTCGGAATCCTCGTTGCCCTGGCCTTTGGACCTGCTCTAACTAACAACAACCGTTCGGCCTATGATCGAAACTACTACAATCAACAGGAACAAGATAACTTTGCCTACGTCAAAACGGACCGAAGAAGCCTGATGGTGAGTAGAAGAGGTTTCGGGTTCAAATATTTAGTAGGCTTCCGAATAATTCTTCCTTCATAATAAAATGATTGTCGGAACCATGAGCATTTTGCATTGCAACAAACCTCGAAAGAATTTATATTTTTTATTCTTTATTTCTTTTATCTCTTATTAAAAAGTGACTAGTATTAGAAAAAAATATATATAATTATTAAATTAAGGAGTTCTATCAAGAAATATATATTTTCTAATATCGTTCAACATTCCTCATCAGTTATTCTGCATATCCATATAATTTGCTTAAAGTATAAAATGTTAGGTATATTTTTTATTGAAAAATGTTATATCATAAAAATAGTAAATACGTGATTTAAAATTATGAGAGTTTAAAATTATCCCTCTGAACATGAAACAAATATATGCTATCAAAACTACTTATATACGAAATAAACATGCAGTCTAATCAGGAATTGAAAAACAAGAATGAAAGTGAAAGTTTTGCCTCCTATTTATAACCATAATTGGTGCTAAAAAGAACCCACACGTCGTATTTTTAAACGATGTTTACACATCCACGCGTTGAATATCCCTTCCCCCTCTGAAAACGGAACATATTATAATAACTAATCACGAAACCTTTAACGTAAATCTAAGCCTTTAACTTTTTTCCATGGGATTTATTAATATTATTTTATCAAAGCTTTTTTAATAGTTCATATATTCAAAATTACATTTGATGCATCCTCTATCTTACCCATAATTCTTTTTACAAACAAATATATCTTTATTCCCTGGATCCTTCATCCTTTGAATATATGTAATAAAAGAACTAATTGATGTATCCATTATAAGAGCGTGAGAAGCTCCGAGTCATTCTTGTTTATTCATGCGATTAGGCCTTTCATTCATTCCGTCTAATATTGAAAAGTGATGTGCCCCCGCCACTAAGTAGGGTCTTTAAAAAGAAATATATAATGCGGTCAGTGAACATTGATAAATATAAAAGAGTATTTGCAGAGTAATGCATCTTATTAGGATTTATATATAAATACATTATTAAATATAAGAGGATTTAGGTGCTGATATTTGACTAAATGGATATTAATATACATTTAAACATCAGCTTTGCTTCACATTTCTTAATTCTTTGATTAAACATTTGATTTTTGTTGTTGTAAAACTTCTACTTTTCAGTCCTCATCAGTTGTTCAAAATAAAGGTATTTTAAATGCTTTTCTTGCCTTATTCTTCATTAAACTAATAAATATCAATATGGCTACCATTCATAAGTTTGTTTCCATCTTTTTACTGATTGTACTTTACATCACGCAACTACCTAAAAGGAAGTTAATATTTAATAAAATAATTTATTAACCGTGCTAGGTTGTTGTTTATTCAATAAAACTTTTCGTGATGTTTTTTGTTTGCTTGTAAATATATATTAATTATTCTTATATTACAAACTCCCGGCAAAATGACAGCCAACTTGGAAGTGTTTCTTTCGTTCCTTCTATTATATTTTTCTGATAATATCATTCTTAACTAGTGCTATGGAGTATAATATAACTCCTTATAGATGATATACTAAACTAACTACCTGTTATACCTATACTAAAATTTGTGTCCTTGATGTAAGTTATTCACCCCCAAACCAGCTTACCTTTTTATATCTGGCTTGTTTATATGCTTTCAAAGGTCTCCGGTGAGTGTCCAGACTAAAGGCTCGCTCTTCAGAGCCATAGTAGTCGTAGTAGAGTAAGTGAGTGACCAGATCAGTATCATCACATTCAGCATGTACCACCACTTGTGTGTATGTGTGTGGTTAAATGGATGGCCCGTTGCGGATGTTCAAAAATTCAAGGACGAATATTTTTATTATTATTCTGCTTCTACATATGTATATGTACAAACGTATTTCTTCAAAGAAGAAGAAGAAAAAAAGACGAGAAAGTTTCTTCTTTTTTTAAATATATATATATGGTAAACTGTCCCTTAAAGGCGCGCTGAATTAATCGACACACACACACACACATCCCGAAAAAAAAAAGAACAAGTTGAAATCTATAATTTAAAAAATCTAAGAAGCATCAGAAGTATCCAACCATTCTTGGAGTGAACTTGTAGTGTGAAAGCATAATTGTTGTATAATATAAGGAGACTAACGAAATAAGCATCAGCCATCATGATTTCCATAAAGTCCTCTCTGCTCATTGGATGCACTTTTCTCTTGGTCCTCTCCTCAAGTGCCTATGCGGATCCCTTGAGCATCGAAGAGACACAAGAGGAGGATGCCAGAACCATCACAACCAACAATGGAATGTTCTCCTTAACTTCAACGCCACAAACATGTGCTCATCGCTGCCGTTATTGGGATCGGTCTCATTGGGATTGTGGCTATCGCCACTCTTTTCTCTACTGGTGCATCCTCTGGCTATAACAGCTATCAAAACAGATTCTCAAATACCCAAGGGCAATACGAGTACTATGACGAGCCCCTTCACTATCAAAAGAGATCCGTCAATGGTATAAATACCCGCTTACATTCATTAATACTTAGACTATGCTGGGTAGCTTTAAACATTTACTTATAAAGATATTTAAAATAGATATACATTCATTCGTAAGCCTTAAGTTTGAACAGCTTTCAACATTAAGCATGGATGCCTTCCATCTTATATTTCAATTCCTTCCTTATTGATATTATTATTTCGTATAATCTGTATCGATTTTCTCTTTAGAAATGTTGGATTGTGTGAATAATAATAATAATACTAATAATGTTTCCCTCATTATTTATTTACAGACGTCGCTCATCAACTCTATGCTCTTGCTGAGGCCTTAAGAAGTACGAGGTCGAGGAGTCCTGCCAGAAGTACGTTTGCCTGCGCCGCTCGACGCAATACGGAGTCCTATGCCCTTATGAACATCGTGGATGACGTTATGAAGTAGGAAGCTATAAATATTTTAGTGTTTTTGTGGCATTTCTTAACACATGTTTTCCTTCTTCCTATCATAATTTGTAGGGCCATGCTTAAGAGTGGTCATGAGAAGATTCGTGCCAAGGATGCCTATGTTGGAGAGCTCATGGATGCCTATCTTCAGGGCGAGAGGACCTCTTGCCAGCAGCACAAGTCCATATGCTACAGGAAAAAGTTCAACTAAAGCATAGAAGGAACTTTTTTCATCAACTACCACCAACACCACCTACTATTACTATTATTCTACTCTTCCTTCTCTCCTTTCAATGTTTGACTCTTGCTCAGATCAAATTTTGGGGGCATTTCCTTGAATCAAGGCGGTTAAATCTTCCTATTCTTAACCCTTATTATTATATATTTAATATTGTTATGATGATGATATTTGAGAAAAGAATTCTTTCTTTTTTTACATGAAAAGGAGGATTCCTTCTGTCTACTTTGTTCCCATCCCCATTAAACAATTGTGTGTGTTGCCTTTATTTAAACCACTGTTTTAAATAACCACTTTTTATATTTGTTACCATCCATGGAGATTTTGGCACCTTTCCATGAAAGTATTGCCTCTCCAGTATTAAATATATATTTATTTTCTGTAAAATATGTTTTCATGTTTAAATTATATTTTATATTATGAATAAATACGTAAAAGAGAATAAATAAAAATATATTTAAACATATATACACTGAACTTGCTTATCTATTATTTTGAAACACTATTCAAAATCACATGAAGAGGGATCCGTTGAGGTAAAGCGAGCTTCTTTTTTCTTCTTCGGTCGACTGGTTTATCAAGATTTTTTTAGGTAGGGCAGTTATTTTTTTGTTTAAGGTATTGAGGTGAAAGTGAAATCTTGATTCTTTTTTTTGGCAATGGGTCAAAGATTTTGATCTCTCTTATAGTAATGATAATAATAATAATAAACGTGTCTGTGTTGTAAGTGGGCAATTGGAATTCATTATACCTACTTATGTATTCAAGAGTCTCCTTATCTATGTATTTATATTTAAACTTGATCCTTTGGATTTGACCTACTTTTATGTTGCTATGGTTTCTTGCCTGCAATGAACATATATAGATAGCTCATTGCGAAAAGATATATAATGTGGGTGACTCTAAATATCTTGGATCTAATGGAGTATAAGGAATTCTTAAAGAGTTATTTGTAATCTGTATCAAGATTTTCCTTGGACGCATGGGTTTCACAACTCCTTAGCGTAATCCTTTCACCATCTTAAATATATTGCTTAAAGACAGTTCTCATCGTTGAGGATATTACATTTTATATGCATTCATGTGTATATAAAATAATATATATGATGTAATCACATGGACATAAGTATCTTATTGATCTCACGCTAATTATAATTTAATGAAGAGTCTATTATGAATAAAAAAGTTTTTTATTCGTCATGTCATGGATTATACATACAATCACAGTTTTCATTGATTGCAAAACTCGTATTTAGATTGGACATCTCCGTGTCTACAATTAACAGCCCTAACAAATAATAAAGTAGACCTTTATGAGTTTAAAACGTAGAGATATAAAGATATAGAGAGCTTATTCCCTTCAATAGCAGAGAAACATCGTTCAGCTGTATTCTGTGCCCAAACTAAACAAAGTAATTTGCACTACGTCGTCGTAAGTTGATCATAGAGATAGAAAGATTTGTTACTATTGGGCACAAAACGTATTACTCTGAAGAATCCATTAAGCTCTCTATGGCTTTATATCTATATGGTTTAAAAACATATGTTTTTACGCTTTTTAAGGCACTGTAAAAACTCAAGCCATTCACTTATCTCCTTAGTCATGATTTATGCTATTAACTCTTGCAATTAGAACTGCTAAAAAGTATTTGTAGAAACATGTTTTATTTCTTTTTTGTCTAGTTATTAACTCATTCGAAATACTGCTCATATATTTCATAAGCCCTATTTCCATTGTTAGCAAGCTTCCACTTCCGTGAGTGACGTTTTTTGAATGTTGGATATTTTTTTTTGCTTAATGGTCCATATATTTTTATATGATTTACTTAATGTGTTCCAAGCATTTCCCCCCTCCTAAACTGTATGAGAGTTATATAAAATTAATCTTTAGAGTATCAATATTGCTCATATAGTGTGTTCTACAATGTTAGCAATGAAGTTAGAGAGAAGATAATCAATTTTGGTACTAATTTAGTCTGTTTTGGATCTTGGAGTTTCCCCTTCAAATTTATACCCAAAAATAACTATATTAATAGTAAATGCAGAGGGCTTAGGATAAGTAAATGGCGCTGGATATTATTATTTAACAATGGTTTGATTGGTCAATGTTATCCTTGTATTTAAGGGTTCGTAGTTTTGATGGCACATTTAATTAGCTGTGTCTCAGTGAAGAAATTCATACAACAATATTAAACTCAATCAATGATATTTTTCTTCAGTGTTTTTGACATTTCCTTGCGAAAATTCTTGTCACAGGACATAAGAAACCATCACTCAATGACTGTAATAATTGATTTTTGTGTACATATATAACGAATGAAGTAAAACTTTTGCATCATAAATATATTCGTAAAATTACTCATCATATAATTGGCACATATCAATATTTTTTTCTTAAATAAATATATATTTTGTAGTCTCAAAATGCTTGAAGTTATCATCTGATGGCCCCGATATCTTTTAATGGCTTCCTCGATATGATATACAATTGACCAAAGACTATTTTGTCTATAAATCTACAGGATTAAATCAAAATAATTCAAATGAAACTTACCTGAACAATTATTAGTAATTTATTAGAGAAATTAATTTGAAATAGTCAATTACTCGCATGATTCTTAGTATTTGTTGATTTTTCTTATATATGTTAACGACATAATTTTATATTGGTTTTAGCTGTATATTCATATCTATAACGTAAAATTACTATTTATTGAATTTTTATTTTGTGAACATTATAAAGAGCCTATTTTTAGTTTATTTTTGTTGAAATAATAGCAAATGTATGTTTTTTTGGAAAATTTGTGAAATTTATAACGCTCCCAATGAGTGGAAAAGGAAATCAAATATGAGCTATTAAAGCAATTACTTAGTCGGTAATATACTATCAATTGCATTCTCCATGTTCATTAGAGTTAGTACAACCATCATTTATGGTTTTTCTCCCTTAGTTATTAATTATACTTTAAAGTATAAAAATATTTCCTTCATTATACCATTCAGACTCTCCTTTCTCAGGTTGTTGATATATGTATAAAATTTTGGAGTGGACGTTATTGTTAATTCATGATGAAAGAGAAAAACTTAAGGTTTGTATATAAGCTTTTCAATACATACCTTCTTCGGGTTTCATCCTACGTCACTTAAGAGTTTAAGAGTATACTTTACGTAATGGATACATTTATAAAGATAAAGATACCAGGAAAATGTTCCTTGGGAGTGTATATATATATATATGCACAGAATTGGTAAAGTATAAAAGAATCTATATTTATATATACCTATATATATATTATAATAATAACCAGGATTGACGGTCAGGAAGGTTTTGCTGTGTGTTTTGGTGGGATTGGCAAGGAATTATCTACTATGATATGTTCCTTTACGACCCAACTCTTAATTCGGACCTTTACTGTCAATAATTGAAACGTCTGAAGGAAGCAATCGCCCAGAAGCGGCCAGCTTTGGTGAATAGGAGAGGATTTGTGTTCCATCAGGACAACACCAGGCCACACACATCGTTAGTGACTCGCCACAAGCTCCGGGAGCTTGGTTGGGAGGTTCTTATGCATGTACCTTATAGTCCGAACCTGGCACCAAGTGATAACTACCTGTTCCTGTTTATGGCGAATGATTTAGCTTTCGAAAAATTCACCTCCAGAGAAGCTTGTGAAAATCGACTGTCCCACTTTTTTGCTAATAGTTTTTCTCCTTTAGTTATTAAACTAAAGGGTTTCTATGTAAGTGGCATTATGAAATTACCTTCAAAGTGACAACAAGTTATCGAACAAAACGGTGCATATTGAACTAAATCGGATCATTCTAACTATGCTTAATAAATTTTTCAATTTAATGCAAAAATAATGGATTTTTTTTCGACCTTATTCTATTTAGCGAAGTTACATATAATTACATATATATAAATAAATATTTTAGTTTAAAATTAAATCGCAAAAATAATAGTCAATTTCAATATACAAACATTCTATTAATTAAAAAGCATCTTTTTCGTAATAATTAAAGCGGTAAAAACGAAATAAAAATTGCACAATGATAAATAAAATAGTACATATAAATCAATCAAACAAATGTCTCTTAACAAAACCTCTATATATTCGTAAGAGTTTTTTAAGGTCGTTCGATGTTTTCTCCGAGAATGAGGGGAAGTAGCGTACCAAGTCTCCTGCGAACCTCCACTGGGAATCAGTGCGTCCTGGAATCTTGATATCCAGTGCAGAATATCGTGTAGCAGCGGAAATTTGAATAGATCTCAATTCCTCCGTTCCGATAGTTTTCCCCGACGCAAGGTGCTCCGCTACGTAGCTTCTAGAGCTTGATAGAGCAAACTCTATTGCTTTTGTTTTCTCCGACGCAGATTGCAGGTTAGATGTGAGACCGAAAAGAAGAATGGGGGAAATATTTTTGTCGTCGATTCGATTAATGTTGAGGCTGATCAAGTCCCTCACGATTTTAAGAACAGGACATTGCGAAAAGGCATGAATAATTGAGTTATAAATTTTGCCACAGTCTTTACATGGAGCGTTGAAATAAATGCAACCCGTGGATATTTGAAACTGGGCAGAGAAGCGTTTTTCATGGCTAAATTTGGAAATCGAACTCAAAATTCTACTCCTCCATGATATCTTCAAATCCAAGTCTTTTAAGTATTTGTCGAGAATTTTCCGCCTCCGCTTTCGTATCAGGGGAGAAACACATTCTTAGATGCCACGGAACGGGGACTATGTGCTCTTTTGCCGCCCTTTGAAGTTTAAATACAAATTTTCAGACTTCAAGATAGAGTCATTCGTGAGATCATGTATTTTGAGGCTATTGGAGGATAAGGCTATTCTTTTTTCAAATTTTTCGGGTCGTCTAGATTCTTAAAAAAGAACTTCTTTTCTCGATTTTGACGAATAATGTCAATAGCTGAGGAATTATAAAACTTGGTATTCCTCTCCATATTATTCTCTGAATCACAGCTAATGAGGTGAAAAAATCTTCTAGGAGTTCATTTGTTGCGTCCGTCCGTAACAAAATCCAATTATAGACCGGGCTAGAAGCGATATGTTTCCTCCATTCCAAATTTGGGGGTTTAGAGAGGTCAATTAAAACTTTCCTATAAATTTTGGGAATAATCCTAGATAACAGGGATAGTCCTCCTCCCAAATCTGATTTGGGTCGTTCAAGAGCCGGTAACTAGATTCTAAGAAAGAGATTATTTAGCCAGATACTTTCCTCCTGTAGCGCCTTCTCCACGATCCAAGAAACAGCTGTAGATCGATACAAAACTGCAGGAACCACTCGGTAATTGTACAAGTCAATCCTTTTTTGCAGGTTGAATTTCTTCCAATGAGGAATTTTTCCGTCCACGAAGTTTTTAAGAGTACACTAGTTATTACATGTGGGACCATAACGTCCTCAAGTAATTCCTAATTTGTCCACGGTTTCTTTTATTATTAAATTAGGGAGCTTACAATCTTTTCAGGAAACCACTTTCCAATCGGCAAAGCAACAGTTTTTTAACGTTTATTTGTAAACCGGATCTTTGGCCAAATTTTTTGAAGAAATTCAGTACAACTTGAATGCGCATTAACAGTTGTTTTTCAGAATTAGCTTCTAAGAAAAGCGTTATGTAATCCGCATACATGTCTATAATATGCTTTGAATTGCCAAAACTAACACCAAAGCCTCCATATTTTTTAAAGATGTAATCACTGAGTTCTTTTAGACCCGCAGCGAATAATAGATGTGCTGTGGGGCAACCCTGCCGACGACTCCTCTTCAAAAAAATTGCATCCCCTACAAATATGGAGGAGGTACCATTTAACAATAAAGCTCTGATAGGATTAAAGAACTCCTTAGGAAGTAACTTTTTTATTGTTTTTAAGATGTGTGTATGCAGAATCGTATCCAATGCCTTGGAAAAGTCTATTGCAATTAGGACACCATAGGAACCCTTGGAACTGACTATTTCGCATACGCTCTGTATATTCCGGGCGATGTCTGAGATTTTTCTTCCCTTTAGGAACCCCTTTTGCACTCAACCAAGTTTATAATTCAAAATGGGATCGATTTTTTGAGTGATTATCCGCGGAAGAATTATATAACTTTCGTTTAAGACTGTCATAGGTCTCCAACTGTTCGGATCCAAGAGATTGCCTTTTTTAGGAATTAAAGTTATTCGGCCTTTGGTTAAAACTTGGGGTAACCTCCTGTGAATTTCCATACACTGACCAAATTTGAGGAGGTACGGCACATTCTCTGTTACACAGTGCGAAAACAATTTGCCACTAATACCATCCGGGCCCGATGCTTTATTATCTCGAAAAAACTTCTTTATATGGTTGGAGATGACAACTTCAGAAAATATAGATGGAGTTACTTTTAATGGTCGAGGAAAATTCTTGCGTTCGACTCCGAGAATCCGTTGAAAGCGTCTGTGAAAGTAAGCCAAAATTTCATTTTTGTCGTTAATTTCCTTTCCATTTTCCAAAATTCTTCGAATTTCCACAATGGGAGGATGATCTATTTGGGAAAGAGCTTTTTGTTTTGTTGTGTGACTATTCTCTAAGACTTTTTTCCTTTCCATTTCAAACTCCTTAAACTCAGCAAATCTAAAGAGATTGGTTGTGTCCGACGTGATTGAACGAGCATAAATTGGTGCATTATTGAGGACATCTTCCAGGTCTTTCTGAAGCATAGATGCGTTTCGCCTCTTTTTCCTGACGAAATTTAAAGATGAAGTTTTAATAACATAGTTAAAAATCTTGAGAAGGTTGTTATTACCGGCGGAAGGATTAAAATATTTTAAAAGCCTGTTTTGATGTTGATAAAAAAATGCGGAGTTATCAAATAATCATGATGGAGTTTTAAAACGACCTTGGGGCTTAAAATATTGTAAATTTAAATCTATTAATTTATGATCTGACGCCGGATGGGGCCATAGCAAACATTTTTGATAGAAGAAAGAAGTACCGAGGATGCAAGGACCAAATCAATTCGAGAAAAATTCCCTCCAGCTCGCCAAGATACGACGTCATCAGGGTTAATTTGTTGATAACATCCTCCAAACTGATGTCTGCCATAATTTTTAATAAAATTGTTTGATTGGGGTAACGATGCCTTGGTTTATCCAAATCGACGTTAAGATCCCCAATTACTATATGTGGATAGATATTACCTTTACATGAGTTAATCATGACTTGGTAAAAAAGCAAGTTTCTCTTATTAGGGACGAATGCGGTCATGATGTAAAAAACCCCGGCTTTGGTAGGAATAAAGATTTTATGCCATTCACCATCGCTATTAAAATCTTTCCCAAGCTCGGCTTGCTCCATCCTTTTACAGACGAACAAAATTATTCCACGATTTGTTCCGTCACCAGTGAAGAAATGTTCGTAGTTTTGTGGAATGCAGAAAGGACAGGAAAAGGAGCACGATGAAGCAACGGGAGTCCTTACATCTTGGAGACATATTACATCTGGTTTTTCCTTTAAAAGACTCTTCATAAAGGCGTGTGGACCAATTCGATCCTTGCCACCTCTCGTGTTTACGGTGAGTATTTTTCCTATTTCCATGCCCAGTTTCTGACACCTATTCATTTGAGAAGTAAAAAAACATGAATTTTGTGTTTGTGTTTTCCAAGGCGTAGGTGAAAAAGTAAAGAAAAAAAGACCACTATTTTTTCTGAACCTTGTTGGAGGTTTGTTCTTTCTGTGGGGTTAACCCTGTAGAAGGAGAGGTTCTTTTGGATAAAGAACCGGATCTGGTTCTTGACACCAAAATTAGTTCCGAGTTTATATGGTTTTTTTGGGTTTAGAGTGCGGTTTGGAAAATTCCTCACTATTGGGAGGAGAACTATCGAGGTCGGTGATTACATTTTTGGATTGAATAATAGGAAGACTTTCACTTTCTATGGACTCTTCTTCCCTTGAGACTTGAGGGGCGGGACATCTCCCCCAGAAACAACTCCATCAGGGTTTGTGTGAACCTCCACTGATCCCGAGAGAGGCTCGCTTTCTCCAGCTTCATCTAAATCCTCAGAATGAACTACCTCTAGATCCTCATTCGAAGTTTCTGTCCTTTCAACTTCATCTTGGCCCAAATTTTCCTCCCTACCAACTCCGAAGACCGAGGATAAAGGCACTTAACACAGGACAGAAAAAACACGTCTGCACTGTATACATAAGACGAAAGAATTGTTTTTTCTACACCTATATATATATATATATATATATATAAGTAATGACCAGGGGAAGACAGGGGGAAGTTCTGTCCATGAGTATACAAATATTTGCATTTTAAATATTTTACATCGATGCCTATTTCTACGTTGATCACCACGTGTAATTATTATTTAACATTAAAGTATATACATTTTTCAATCTTCTTAATATTAGAGAAGAAAACAAATAAATAAAAATACCTGTGATTAGATAGAGTACGGACGGAGATAGGTTACTCTAGATAAAATGGTTTGATGGCATGATAACCGTGGTCCTCTTGTCACTCACGGCTTAAAAAACATATCAAGGCGTGTCGCAAGCTTCACCGGCGTGGACTGATAAGAATGTTTTTAAATCATAAGAGTCCATTTCTCATTAATAACATTTTTTTGTTACTAACGTGGCTATATAAAATTTCAACCATCCAAATAATAAAATAATAAAAGGAATTAAATATACAATGTTTACTTTAATATATTTAATACTTACTACCAGTGTAATTATTATGCTGGAGTATTTAAGTTGCTCTGAAAATATAAATAACGAAATTAAAACATCATAAAACAATGAAACAAAAAAGTTATTTAAAACTGTTAAAAGTTTAAAAAAATGTAAAATAAAACAAGGGGTAGATGGGAGCTGTTCAGACTAGGCTTCCAGAACTTCTTTGGCTTTCTTTAGACTCTGAGCAGTTCGAGAGAAATATTACATACTCTAGCTGCCGCAAATGTTAATGTACTTTGTGTTTTTGACCCAAAAACGTAGCCAGAAAATATATTTCTGGTTTCAATGACGGGTTGACATGGCTTTCCCTAGCTCCAAAATGCAGCGATCCTTGCAGGATTCCTATCGTCAACAGGGCCAAGATTACTATGAAATGTTTTACCATATATTACTATGCATTATATATTACATTTCATTATGCTAAAGTGTGGTATCATTTGTTACATATTTTAATTAAGCACTAGAATTGAGTGGGCCATTCAATATTATTGTACGAAATAAAACTATTTCATAGTTAAACAACACACTTTTGAATATGACCATCATTGACCACTTTGATAGCCTCAACTCTGAGGCAGAAGGACGAACACATGTGATTGATGTAGACCTTTGACATTTCATTCGCAACCAGGTCATAGAGACCTTCAAGTCCGTCACGCTGCTGTGACGTTTGATATACCTGTTTGATATATGTTATATACCATTTTCCATAAAATGTTGAAGTCCAAGAGGATAATTCTATGAAGGCATGGATTTCTTAGACCAAAAGATCAGCCATTCAATAATACCGTGTGAACTTCGCCTCCATCCGGCTGTGTCACAGACTTGTTTTTGATTATTTATAAGCTTTAAACGAATGAATCAATTTGCGATACAAACAAAGTTTGTTACTCAAAGTATATTCCAATTCAACTTAATACCCAAAGTGATAGTAAATGCAAAGTGCACCAGATATATCAATTTTTTATAGTGACTCAAGTCTAGTGACTAGGTTAGATCAAGATAAATATTTTTAATCGGATTTAAACTTAATTTCTAAGAAGATTCCATGCCCATTTCGGCTCTTAGATCATTGATATTGTGAGACTTCTAGTATATTTTATACAAACAACTGTGCAAATTAATATTAAACAACAGGGTATACCGTCCAAGATTACATATTGAATGTCCAGCTTTGTGTACATTTATACATCAATAAAGAACTTCTTTTTGTACATATCTTTGAAATGCCTCAAGAATAAACACATTATATAAAGCGTTATAATTATTTGCCTGCCTAAACGTAATGATATTTTAGTATTGAAAAACATGAATTTTTGTTTGTGTGTATTTTTATAGACTTTATTGAATGCTTTATTGAATGAATATTAATCGAAAATTGGCTAAGTATTAAAGACCAGGTTGCTTGGTTCTTTGATACGACGAGGATTAAGCAGTTTGATGGGGCTAACAATCATGCCTTGGACTTGATTTTACGTATTAACAGATGTATTTGCTAGTCTGCATATCATAAATGGGTCTTCAAAGCTTTATGTTTCGTTCTTTTAATAGTACTACTCATGTAAATAAAATATCAAGAATATGGCTTCTGATATAATGATATATTAAATATTAATGTTTTTGATCAATATATATAATGTATTTGTGTAGCTAGGCTCAAATGTTATTTTTACTTAGAATAAGTCTTGACCTTCATTGCAAATAGAAAGTTCCATTTTTGGAGACGTCCCCCCCCCCCCAATATTATCTAAAAGGACTTAAGTTATTGCGAAAATACTTGAAAAATAAATTGAATTAAACCTGCAATTTAAAGAAATAATATTTAAATCATCTAAAAGAATTTGAAAATTTGTTCACAGTTGTCAAATCATGTTTTTGAACTAGATAGAAAATATTTTATTATTTATGCTCTTTAAAAAAATATTTTTTGTCTTAAGTTACAATAAGCTCATCTGACATGTAGTTTACTTTGATTATAATTATATTACTTATATTTTATTTGTCCAATATTTCTTATTTAAAAGATAAATTATTCGTTTCAGTTGTGGGCCTTGTTTTATAAAATATACTACCAAATCTAGATTATTGTTTACTGATTTTAAATATACAATATAGGTATTCAAATATTTAATGATTTATGTGTATGAATACGAAAAATATGTAGATTAATTTTTCATTTCACATGATCAGATCTTCTTTGACAAAAACAATAAATAAAGATAACTTAATTAGGAGCAAAAAGTGATACACATATATATATATACCTATATATATAGTATATAATAAAATTACAGTATATGAAACGAAAGATGAAAAGAAGAGAAGAAAAAAACAATCTTGCCACATCTTCCCATATTGTTCCGTGTTGGTTTACCCTATTAAATTGAGTATATCATGACAATGAACAAATTTCCCTTGTGTTCTGAGCATGTCTCGACACTTACAAAAAGCTGTGGCTTTTTTTGTTGTATTATGGTACGAAAAATCTTGCAATCCAACTACTAACATCTTAATAAATGTACTCTTGTGTATGTGTATTATGTACTCATTGATTCTTTTGTTACCCCCCTCCTCTCCATTGTTTCCTTTACACGGCATGACTGGTCGATATGTCTTCAATTAAAAAAGCCCTTTCTCATGCTTACAATTCACTTAGCGTGTACTTACTTACATCCCGTGGCAAGTAATAATAATAATAATACTAATTGTAGTTCCCTCCGCAAGCTAAGTAATTATATTACATTCTATGTTTGTGTGTGTCAATATATTAAGGCCATTGTGGAACAGAAATTTGACTTGGATGGTTTCATGGCTTCTGGCCATCTCTCGAAAAAAAGGATTTAAGAAGTTGTTAGAGTATTAATAAAACTAGAATGTTTATTGATATCTTTATGAAACACAATTTTGTTTTTATTATCTGTTATTTATATATAATTATGCGTTGTATATATTTAAAATAGAATAAATACCTTGCTGATAAAAAATAGTGGTCGGGTTTTAGAAAAAAGGTTCTTGCAACAATGTTTACAATTGAATTATTGTGTTAAATTGTTTCTTAGTTTAGCTCCCAAATTGGACCCACCCGAAACTACATTACTCCGGTATAATATATAAGAAATAAGAAAAAAATCATACACTATATGTTTTTTTAAATTTTGAAATAAACGATAAAAATCAACAGCCAATAACAATATACAAACTAGAGGACTCAGAGAGTATAAACTTCCGCCGATCCCCACCAAATGAATCACTTGGTCTTTTTGTCATTTGCCAATAGATGTCGCTGTGCTGTGCTCTCCTCTTTGAGAGCACAGCACAGCGACATCTATTGGCAGAGTAGGCTAACTTGAAATATTTATTAGTATTTAGCTCATTTTGCATCTTAAAGAAACATCAGAGATGCCAAATTTAATCACTGTTCCTTTTGGCATTTCCAACAACTCCACAAAGTTTCAACCGAATCCGTTCCGCACTTTTTGAGTTATCATGCTGACAAACAAACCAACCAACCAACAAACCAACGCCAGTGAAAAACAATACCTCCTTCGGCGGAGGTAATGATTTCATCTTTTAACTTACGATAACTAAAAAATTAAAACTGTATTAGACACTACAATAAATTTATTTCATCCTCTTTCATACCAGATTTAATTTTTTTAAACCCAACTTGCAATATATGAGAATCCAGATAAGGATAGAAATGTATGGGCATATAATAAAATCTCTTGGGTTTTTAAATTCCATTTTATCCTTTTATCGTTTATCCTACCTCATATTTTACGCTTTTGATAAGTGTTGAACGGTACATTTTGAGAATTAAGCGCACACCCTTAGAAATTAAAAAGTTATCCACACCTATAATTATTGCTTATCGCACATTCATGGTTTAACAAAGTCACTCATATTTATGACTGATTCTATTTGATGTATGTCAGTGCTATTACTTTACTGTAGAATAATGATACTTTCCTATTCAAAGATAATATTTTGTAAAAATTTATGGCTCTACTATTTTATTCTCTTTGGAGAATCATCGATTAAAGATACGGAAGGACTTTAGAGAAATAATTGTATTTAATGTCAATATTAGCTGTATTTTATAATGCAAATAATTTATATATTTGTTTCTGTGATAGGTTTACTGTTATTTTGATATAATTGTATTGGGATAATTTAATGATGTAATGGATCATACTTTAAATGTTTGATTTGAAAGTAAATTTGATATAAATGAGTAAAATAATGTTTTTAACATAGTTTCTTTATTACCTCCGCCGAAGGAGGTATTGTTTTTCACTGGCGTTTGTTGGGTTTGGTAGTTTGTTAGTTTGTCAGCAGGATAACTCAAAAGTACTGAAAGGATTTGGATGAAATTTTGTGGAGTTGTTGGAGTGCCAAAAAGAAGAAGTGATTAAATTTTGGCATCTCTGAGTGCAGAATTAAGGCGCCAAATGAGCTAAATACTACTAATTTTTCAAGTTAGCTTACTCTGCCAATAGATGTCGCTGTGCTGTGAAATGGGTGCCGGGAGCGTCTTCCTTTCGGAATTTCGTCTAGGGGAACCCTCCCCCGTCTCTCTACGCCTCCCAGTCGTGAAAAATCCGCCTCGGAAGGCTCATGACGGCGGAGGTTTGCACTCTCTGAGTGTATATTTTTGTATTTGTTTTTTATGTATCTATACTCATACCTATATCGGCAAGATGAATTTGATACTTTCTCAAAAAAGTATAAAACCGTTAATACTTTATTATATTGAAAAGTTCAAAAAGTAAAATGTTTGTATCGTGTTGTGACTTCAAGTTTACTCAAGGTAGGTGCTCTGAGAAGCCAAGACATTATCCAACCTGGTCTTGAACCTGTGCAGGCGAGCCTGATCTATTGCTGGGCAACTGGTTGAACACGACGGTTCAGGTTTTGATGCGGTTTTCAATTCGGTACAGACCCGTTGGTATCTCTTTCAACTGCGCCTGATAGTTAGAAGTCGTTACAGAGCTACAGTCCAGGGAGTTAGGGGGGGGAGTCCTACAAGTTCTAAATTTCAAAAAAGAATCTGATAAACATTTTATTTGCATATGAATCCTCTTGATTTATTGGTCAACCACTACCAAAGAAAGAAAAAACTTAAATTCTATAAATATCTTACATTTATTACCTCCGCCGAAGGAGGTATTGTTTGAACTGGCGTTGTGTTTGTTTGTTGGTTTGTTTGTTAGCAGATAACTCAAAAAGTACGGAACGGATTCGAATGAAACTTGTGGAGTTGTTGGAAATGCCAAAAGGAACAAGTGATTAAATTTGGGCATCTCTGAGTGCAGAATTAAGATGCAAAATAAGCTAAATACAAATATATATTTCAAGTTAGCCTACTCTGCCAATAGATGTCGCTGTGTGTGAAATCGGGTGCCGGGAGCGTCTTCCTCTTGGAATTTCCGTCGGGGGAACCCTCCCCGTCACGCTACGCCGCCCCAGTCGTGAAAAATCTGCTCGGAAGGCTCATAAGGACCCTGTGACGGCGGAGGTTTGCACTCTCTGAGTGTATATAGCTCTAGTTGATCATTGTAACTCTATTTTAATTCACAAAACACATTGACAACCAGTCCTGTGTCGTATTCCTTTGTTTAATTCATTTTAACTACATATTATTAGTTTCTATAAATGGGATGAGTTTATTATTGGTGTCCGGAAGAAACGACACAATTTTTTTTTCTCTCCTTGAAATTTTTTATCTATGACATTTTTATCAAACCTTTTTTTTCTTTTTGGTGGACCATCTTTTAATATATCATCAGTGCCATTTCATTTGACGTCCTTTAAAAAATTAAAAGGTACTTTATGATTGCATGCTTAGAAACCTCTTCGCTGTTCAAAGTCCTTTTAATGAATACTAAAATATGATAGTATACCAAAGCTAGAAATTTGTTATCTCATCTGGGAACTTTAGATACATTAATACTACTCAGTAGCGAATTGGTATTTAGACGTATGGATTTAAACTATTTAGTGTCAAAGTTGAATTGTATAGGAAATACTCCTATCCAGTTTTTATTGGAAGCAAGTTTTTTCACATCTATGAGTATATAGGACTTCATATTACCAAAGCATTTAATAAATCAATAGAATAAAGAGTAACTTAAGTTCTTAGCCCCATAGACTATCAGTATTATTTAATAGTTGTAAGATAGTTTATAGTTTTAATTTATTAACAACTTTCTTATGATCCCCTCTACCATTTCATAAGCAGCTAAGTATATTTCTCTTTAGGAATGTTAAATTAAATGAACTTTGCTAAAATGTTTAATTATGTTTCTAAAATGTTAAATTATATTAACATTATTATATACATTCTCTCTTTTTTTGTGCTTGTATATTTTTATGAACTGTGGAATAAATAAGAAATATAATTTTTGCACCTATTTCTGGGCTTGCTGACTTGGAAAACGAATGATTTCTTCATGACATCAGATATGAAATATATTTTCTTGTGGATTCTCTTTTAAGGTCCATTATTTTAAGGTCAGTAGCATATTAAATTTATTATTCAATGGATGGAATGAATTACTCCTCGTTCACAGGTACAATAATGCCATATGTTATCACCATGATAACAAATTGTCTTATAGAATAAACATCATTAAACAAAGCATTCAAAAATCATTAGAGAGCTTTCGGATTTACAATACACATTTATGAAATCTGCGGTACGACATGGCTTCCTAGGATTAACACTCCATCTTTAAGGAATAAACTTACATGGAGCAACGGGGGATCTTCCCTTTCCGTTCCTCTTCTGCAAGGAGATCATAAAAAGACTCCAGAAAAAGGTCAAAGATTTTAAGTCCTTTTAAGTGTTTTTATTTATAATTGGTTTTATTTGAGATTTTTCTATGTTATATTTTATATCTTCCTCCATGTTTATTTTGAAATGACGCTTGAATTCTAAGACATATTTTCTACACCTCAGCTAGCACCATCAATCATATATACCTGATTTATTGTATATGTTTTTTAGTTTAAGAAAAAGGAATAAGAAGAATAAAGAAGTATTTTGTTACGTTCTAAACATTTAGTTATATAACTAGTACTCATATATTCTATAACAATTTGATTTTCAATCTTAATAGGCCAAGTTGGTAAAAAACGCGGTTACAAATGAACTTTCATGACTTTTTAAAAAGAAGCCTTTTTATGTGAAATTGTATAGTATTATGAAGGTTGTTGTTATTATTTACGAAGAGTAAATCATTCACAACGTAGATAATTCATAGTAATTGATTTATGTTCAAAAATATAATTTATATAAAGATATTCTAATATAAACGTGATAATAAATCATTCTGTTGATGTGTTTGTTCGTCCTCTGATTCTCCTAAAATCTTAGTTATATATTGATCAACTTATCTATGAATAAGGCGTCCAGGAAATTTTGGATCAAAGTGGACCGAAAAAATCTCGGAGAACCCCGATAGTATCTGCTAGTGGCTAATATAACTTTAAAACAACTTTATATGGCTAAATATTCAAAAGTAAATCATGGAATGTTTATTTTTACCTAAGGAGTGTGAGGATCAGGTCTGTATATAATAAGGTCTGGGCAATACAAAAACAAACATGTAATCCTAGCAGTATAACTACTCAATGACGTCACTGGAGAACGATTCTATCTATCTATTTATATATCTATCAATCTATAAATATATATATTGGTTTTAGGAATTTATATATAAAAACTTATGCACAAAGAAAATTTGAATAAAGCATTTTTTTGTTGGGAATTATTGATGGTGGGAATTTTTCCTTAACGACACTTTGTATAAAATGCATTTTTAAAGGAAACTACTGACGTTTGGGCCCAGCTTATCAGTCAAATAGCTTTATTGAGCATTAATGAGCACATTTGGTTAGTTTTATTTTATAAACTGAGCCCATTTTGAGTACTTTTTCGTTCATATATAAGGAGTAATTCGTATATAATGGACCAATAAGGGTACCTATAAACAATAAGCTACGGTAAGGTAGGCTTCGTGAAGAATAAAAATAACAAGGAGAATATATAAAGGTGTGTCACAACGAACTCTCTAAGGCAGGCAGGTTGGCGTTAGCTGACTCAGCTGTTGTATGATGTCATAGTTGAAATATGCATATCATTATTAGACATGGAAAAAAAGTGAGGGATATTTTGGGCGTGTGAAAGGGAGAATGTTTGAATGGCACAATTGACTTGAGGCTGTTCCTGGCACTCAAACATCACTCCACAACAAAGCAATTCCTTTGAGAAATTGATTTGTAAAAATAATATAAATAACATATGACGTCAATGTGAAAACCTAAGTCCAATAATAATAATAAAACACAACGTAAAATTTCCTTGTTCACTCACCTTCTTTATATTCTCCTTGAAAAATAACAATAACATAATAAATAATATAAGCGAGCTTTGTTATGTTAATGCGGAGAAGGCCTGGGTCACGAAACCTACCTTACCGTAGCTTATTGTTTATAGGTACCCTTATTGGTCCATATATACGAATATACGCCCAAAGTCAGTAGCTTCCTTTAAAAATGCATTTTATACAAAAGTGTCGTTAAGGAAAAATTCCTACTATTAATAAGTCACACAAAAAAATGCTTTATCAGATTTTCTTTGTGCATAAGTTTTATATATAAATATTCCAAAACCAATATATATTTATAGATTGATAGAGAGATTGATAGATATATAAATGGATAGATAGAATCGTTCTCCAGTGACGTCATTGAGTAGTCACACTGCTATATTTTTTTTTTGTATTGCCCAGACCTTATTATACAGACCTTGGTGAGGATACCTCTTTGTGATGACGTCACTGGCACTAACGTCCTTCACCACTGACGTCACGGAAGCCTCATATGCTTCCCCGGCCTTATAATTATCTTCTCCTCTCTCTCTCTCTCATATTTAAGATTAAAATATAAAGTCTTCTTATGTATAATATGTCCTGTGTGTTATTTGGGATCCGTGAAAACTCTACAAGGAGGAAAAATTAAATCAAAATTCATTTAAATCAATATTTACTTCATAGCTGCAGAAACAATGAATGGTACCTTTATATTTAAGCATTCCATTGCTTATATTATTATTTGTCCCTTGTTATTGAATAAGTCAATGTACTAATAACTGCCCTCGGTTTAAACAGCATATGGAGAAAACTGCTCCTTATGTTTCTCGATAATACTTATTTACACATGCAAATGCGGGCTTCTAAAAACACACGGCAATTCATAGAACAAGGTACTTAGGGGTTTCATAAGTCATTAAAACTCCATACACATTAAGTGAACGAATATTTATAGTAACGCACTATGCTCTTGATTACGTAATATTCCAATCAAATGAATTTATAAGATTACCTTTATTTCAGCAAAGTTGAAATAAACGCTTACATATTAATAAAATAAATTTAGTTAATATTTAGGAATAAAACGTTTGATACAAACATCCGCAATTATTAAAAAAAACATGATTAAAGCAATTTTGTTGGAGTTGGGATTTTATCGTTATAGTCCAGTAAGATCAGCTATGCAGAAATAGCGTATAAATACATAAATTCTTAAGTCCACAATTCAGTCACTTTATGAATAAGATAAAGTCTTTGATAATGTTTTCTGAAGTAAAAATTAAAAAAACTTAATTCGTTAAAAAAACAGCCAAAAACACGAAAAACAAATTAATATATTTTAAAAAGAAACCTCACATGAGTTATTTTCTCCGGTTACACTGTATTGAATGAAAAACTTTTTTCCAAGAATTGAAAATCATAAATATTGAGATCAAAGAAATTCTTTTTTGTACCTTAAATACTCATGAGCAAATTTTGGCGTTTATTTGTACTTAATCCATTTATATTTTGAATCAAGGGATCATCTCTAGGGCATCAATATTGTAAGGCAATCATATTTGTACCATATCAACTGATTATTTTTTATTTGAACTTGAATAAAAAACGGAATAAATATACAATAAATTGTTTGATAAAAGATTAATGCGGATATGATATAAACACACATGGAAATGGAATTGAAGTACATACATTTTAGGCCTTTTCTTTAGTGACTTAATTGTACTATTAAAATAAGCAAATACAAACAACCATTAATTAAAATCAGCTTATGAATAGTAAATACAATTTGAATTAAAGGACTTTTCATTTCGTTCTTATACATTTAAAACCACAGATTAAATATATATTGCTTTTGTTATCATCTTTGATATTGATAAGCTAGTGTCCGTCATAGGTTCATAAAAATATTCTTGACAAAAGCCTCTTCAATATATGACAATATGGGTACAGTTATAGGGAACGAGTTTGGGCAGTACGAAAACAAATATATTATCGTTTTTGTGATATGTACATAGGAATATATACACAACACACAACACATATATATATATATATATATATATATATCAGGAAACGACCGAGTCCCGGTGTTGTTTTTTGAGTGTCCCGGCCCGGCTCGGTGTCTAAAAATCACCAGGCCGTGACGTTAATATTTTTGTACAATCTTCATTCTGAAAGTGATGACGTTTTTTTTAAACGAATATTTAAAAGTTATTGTATTAAAAAAGTCGTCACTTTTTTCTAGAATTTTTTTAGGAAATTATTTTCTAAAACACGTCATCACTTTGAGAATGACGAAGGAACGAAAATAAATTAAAGTCCCGCCCTGGTCCCGGCGAAAAAAAGTGTCCTGGTCGATTCCTGATATATATATATATATATATATATTATTATATATATATATATATATAACCTATATATATATATATACAAAGAACATAGTAAGTCAATAGTAATTTGGTTTTTTTCGTTTCAATCGGCTATCCACTTCCCTTCAGTTTTTATGAAAATCTAATCACCGTATGATCTTAGGTGGGGCTATAGGACGAGTCGTTTGGGCGTGTGAAGGAAGAATGTCTGAAGGGTGCAATTGAGTTCAAGCCCCTTGTTATCACTATTCTCTCTCCTCTCTTGAGGAATATTTATTTCATTTATGAAGCAGGCCAAGTCGGCCAGAACAGAAGGTATTTATTTTATATTTGAATCTCTGTTTTTGCTTCCGTTCGGAGGAAAGAGAATAGTGATAACAAGAAGCTTTAACTCAATTGCACCCTTCAGACATTCTCCCTTTCACACGCCCAAAATATCCCTCGACTTTCCATCTCTAAGGACGACCAATGTGACCAGCAATTTAAGTCTTAAAATACATCACTTTGATTGTGCTTGTTTAGTAAATCTTCAATTTTTGTGTGCAAAATATATGTTGCCCAGCATACACTGTCTAAATGCCTGGATTTACTCTTTTCACTGTGGACTCAATGGTCCCTCTTTCACTTTTATTCCTCATCTGAAGAGAACCCATCACGGTTACTCCTCATCTTTCTCTTCAGACACTTTTTGCTCTTCAATAATAAGACTCACCAGGAATATCATGCAAAACTAAAGAATATCGGGTTCCAAAGGTCACAGTTTTATATCTAAATATCTAATCCCACCCCGCACGATCCTAAGAATTCTGTATCTACAACTATTGTACGTATCGAGTTTTGTCAACTTATCGTCACTGGAGACTCTACATGTCTCAATTATGGCAGTTTATGGTTACAAAGGGACCTTTAAAGAAACATCAAAGCCGAAGGAAAAAACCATTTTTCATGTAACTTTTTATGTTAAAAATTGCCCTTTGGTGACCAATATACAGTCTTTATGATAAGAAAGGAAAAATACTTTTTACTTTTTAAAATGTTATTATTAGAAGAGTTATCAAATCTCGAAATTAAAAGAAAATAGTTACGTGTTTTATTCTCTCTCTCTTATAAGTGGAAATGAGTCTAATTTGACACCCATTCCACATAAGATTTATATATTTTTTACACTTATTTCTACTGGTAGAAATTAAAAAAATGTAATAAAAGTTTGTCAATATTTTTCATGTAGAAATACATTCAAAATGAAGGGAATCATAATTCAGGCACTGATATAGCAAACTCTACAGGCCTAGTGGGTAAAAGTCTTTTGTTGATTGCTAATATTCTTTTTGATTTAATAAGTCCGTCCTTTAAATGTGATTTCGTCTTTTCTTCCCAGTTTCCTTTTTTTATACAAAAAAATATTGATTTAATTTTATGCCACTTTATTTTGATGTGTCTATAACTAAAATAATTTTGCTTAAGAGATTGAATTTAAAGTAAGTTTTTATTTGTGAGTATAAAACACCTTCCATTTTCATCTTTTTCATTCACTTTTAATCATTGTAGCATTTTATTAAATAATGATATACAAAAGTAAACATAAAATTTGAAGCTTAATAAGTAGCAATGAATTAAGATATTAATTGAACAGACGAAGCATTCTTTTCACTTTTAGGAGTTTATTTGATATAGAGATGTATATATATTGCACTGGCATCATTGAATTTATTACATTCAATGACCAAACATAAAAGCTTATGTTTTGATATTTCAATAAGTCGTGATAATACATTGGTAAGCATTGAGAGAATAATCTAAATGTTCATTTTGCTTATAAGCATTATTTTTATCTATACAAAACCATTTAAAAGGCTCTTGGTTCTTTGCAGACCATTTTCACATTTAAAATTGTCTATTTAATCATATTTTTATGTTGATGTTTAAACGAGTGAAAACATAAAATTGGAATACGTACATATACAGAGATCACCTTATGTTTTCGAACTCCTCATTGAGGTCCCTCTTCCGTCCAGGTCTCCAAAGTTGATCATGGCCAATTCCAAGTCCTCCATGGAATTTCTATACTTATGGAAATGTTCTTTTATGTAGTGCTTGAACTACAAAGGAGCGGATTTCTTGACCTCAAAAACGCTCCACCATTGTACCACACATCTTAAAATTATGTGCAAGGGTGCTCTTAAATCCGCCATACTGACGCACGGAATAGGTCGGGGACATTCTAAAAATAGTGGAATCAAATACCGGCTGCATTGCATGGCCATAGAGATATAAGATATAGTGAGCTTATTCCTTCAATAGCAGAGAAACATCGTCGTTCAGCTGTCGCCTTTGCCCAAACTGTACTAAGTAATTTGTATTACACCATCGTAAGTTGATCATAGAGATATATATATTTATTTTTTTGGGCACAAAGACGATTTTCTCTGCAGAATTCAATAAGCTCTCTATATCTTTATCTTATGGCACCATGTAATGTCTTGACCATAGAGGATATAAAGACATAAAGAGCTGATTGGATTCTTCATAGAAATACGTTATTATGCCCAAAATAAACAAATCTTTCTATCTCTAACAATAGATGATCAACTTACGATGATGTAGTACAAAGTACTTGTTTATATTGGGCACAGGTGACAGCTGAAGCATGTGTTTCTGCTATTGAAGGAATCAGTTCTATATATCTTTATGGTCGTGACGGAGACTGATTAATTGATTATTACATATGCTAAACAAAGGATTGAGGAGAAGAGATATAACTGGTCCGGTTGACTCTTAGAACCTAAGGAGTGTGTACCTTAATTGTCTAAGAGTCATGACCTCACAGTTTCAAATGTATGCTATTTTTCAACATCGTTCTTTCTAGATAAAAATACAGCCATATCTGGTTTGCTCTGGGGTTCAATCAATATAAATAAGAAAAAACTATGAGGCGTCTCAAAATCAATAATATAGCGTCATCCAAGGAGTCGTGGGTACTCAGCAATGTGAAATTATCAAAGCCTGGATGTGGTAGAAAAATCTATCCCCGATTCGGTATTCGGTAATTAACTTCTACCGATCGGTATAGGTATTCTGTAGATTGTATCATATATATACAGTACCGATCGGTATTCAGTGCAGTAGATAAGAAAAAAAGTGATAAATTTATTTATGTATCTGCTCTGTGACTTCTTCATAGCATTTAATATCGGACAATTTATTACAAAAGACAATTAAGAACATGCTTTGGTATTATTTATTTTGAGATTATTTAAAATTAAATACATATTATTCTTATATAAGTTATATATCTAGTGATGTCATTGCCAGTATTATCTGGTTTGTATGTCTAAAGTATTTTGTATGTTATATTTCTCTTTTCCTCTTTTTGTATATTTCACCCTGAGTTATTATTTGTCCAATAAAGGAAATCATGTATAAAACTGAGTGTCGTTTTAGTGTGCCTCAGGGCACCACAATGGTGACCCCGACGTGATCTAAACACGCAGCCTTCTGATATGGAGTCACTTGGATTTTGTGGGAAATAAAAGGCTATAGCAAATTATGTCTTGAACTGTCTTTTATAATACGTTGTCCGATGTTAAGTGCGCTTTCAGGTAATCATGTATTCAATGCATAGCATGTACATATGTGATGTATTTTCTTAAAATGAAGCATGGGCAATTTTTTAGAAAATACGAAAAATAAGCGTTTGCTATTCTATGAGAGATGCTCTACATTTTTTTATGATTGCAACTTTTCGTTTAATTCACTGGAAAATGCGCTTTCGAACATTTAATCATCCTTAAAAATCCCGTTAAAAATAAATCTAGCTACAATAGTTGGTATCCTTAGCTTAAGCATTTCATACACAAAAAATATGAAGAATAAAAGGAGGGGCAAAGAAAATATTGTTTTCTTTGGATAACAGTATGAAGATGTTTGATAAGAACCGGTTGATATGCTAGAGTTACCAACAGTAACATTTGATCATCTCACGACTAAGTAGAGAATTCAATATCTTCATAGACTCATAGCACATTTTTAGGATCTTTTTGTAATTACTCAAAAGTTTAATATTAAAATATATATCTATTTTAATAGTTTGTCGTTATGATAGATTTTGTCAGTTGATGATAAAAGGTAGAATTTACAGGAATAATGTAATGGAGCTGAGTTTTTTAAACTAAAGCATAGGCATTCTTTACTAAGTACCAAAAATAAGCGTTTGTTATTCTATGGAAGATGTACTTCATTTTTTATTATTGCATGTTTTCGATTAAGTCACAAGAAAATGCGCTTTTCAACAATCAATGGTCTTTAAGTCATGCCTTATAAATATATCTAGCTTCATTAGTTGGTACCCATAGCTGAAGCATTTCATACACAAATGTAAACATAAATATTATGAGATGGTGTTAAAATGAATATATATTGTAAAAATGTTCTGACTCTGGAGGAATAAGTCGTCGTCTAATCTTTATTTGAAAACCATCATCCAGTGATCGATTTGATGCCTTCTTAGCCCTTAGTCCGAGATGGAGAAAGATGACGAGAACACAATAGAAAAAGGATGCGAAGACTCCTATAGTAAGTAATGAATCGCCTGTCTATATGCCTCCTCTTGTGAAAATTAATTTTTAATGCACTCTCAGTAAAGGAATGGGACAATTGGAAATTCCATTGTAAAGATGGATAGGATCATTGCTCACTCCTGGAAAAGTCGAAGGAACGAATCCATTTCATCAGGCCTCTTGGAGGAAACGAAAAGGGTCTCTATTGCAGCCTTAATTACTAAAATTCGACTGACATAATAAATATTGTCCACACTGAGCAAGGACGTCTCCTAGTCTGAATTACAATCACGGAGGAGCCACAATTGAATCTGAACTTCGAGCCTTCCCATGTCAGACAGAGAGAGGAATTTCTAAGAGATTCCTTAAGGAGGAACTTAAACTACCATTCGTCGAACCTCGGAACCTGAACATCCACACCATAAGCTTTTCAAGGAGGCTTACATGCTGCTAAATAAATCTGGATACCGTCCAGGTCCACTTCATAAAATGGCTTCTGATTCCGGAATGACTACTGCTCATAGTTTTATTCAGTATGGCTCATATTGAAAAATCCTAAGAGTATGTCATTCAACGGAATATATTTTTGTTAAATATTTGAAAATCTATTATGTATTTTTCCTTCATACCATTAAGATGAAAATAAATATTTTTTATTCAAGTGGATATGCTTCAACATTTGCTTATATAGCCTGTGAAATTTAACAATTAAAAAAGGAATAGTCTTGATTCCTTCCAAAAGGCCATAAAGGATAAACCGGCGAGCAACCTTTTAACTTACATGTTTGGGGGGAACTACTTATACTCTAATACAGTAGTTTCCTCCAAAGACCTATTTTTTAAATCTATTTATGTCTACGAAAACTCATTTCTAAAAAAATATTTACAGTCCAAAATTATAATAATTAATACAGATGATCTCTATATTTTCATAACAAAAAGATGTTTATTACGCATTGGTTTCTCTAAAATACTGAAAAAATATTTTATTTTTCTACTTACTTAAGTGATTTCCTTTAATATCCGTTATTTTGTTATAGTATTTATATTCGTATGTTCGTTTTCGAGGGATAACTTGAAACTATTTTTATTTGTATTAAGTTTAAATACATATATTTTTACTTATATGTATTTTAGAACGTAAATAAATTTATGACGAATTCATGCTAGCTATTATTTTTAAAATATTTGAACACTTTTATTAATTGGTAATTGCGTGAAAAATATATTAATCCACCAAAAACTATATAATTAATTCTTCAATATAAAATTCCTCATTTAAATAATTGTGCCATACGTTATAGGTCTTCAGGAATATTTATATTTCATACATAGATAAATTTATGACGAATTCATGCTAGCTATTATTTTAAAAATATTTGAACATTTTTATTAACTAGTAATTGCGTGAAAAATATTAATCTACCAAAAATTATATAAGTAATTCTTCATTATATAAGATTCCTCATTCAAATAATTGTGCTATACGTTATAGATCTTCAGGAATAATTATATTTCATACATATAATATATATTACAATTTATAGTTGTAGTTTTTTTGGCCATAAGGCGATACTTTATTGATTTCTATAAGGATATATGTAGACATAAAACAGAAAACTAGAATATTAAAAAATGTAGCAAAAAATAATTCAAAACAATTATCAATCGAATAAAAACTTTTTGGCAAATATAGATATTTTCTGTAGAAGTTACACCGTAACAATGAACCATTCGTTAAGTTTTATCAGTGATAAGAGAATCAGAAAAATATAGTTAAAATAATGTTAACTCTATTTATAATGATTTGATATACATAAATTACTAACGTAAAATAGGTTTATCATTTGTGCCGTATCCTCGAAAAATGGCAAAACCCTCTTTCTATACAATTTTCTATTAAAAAAAGAACAAATGTATAGAAAAAGAGGGTGTTTGTTACACTGTCGATATTGTCTTTTTTATACAATACAAACTTTGAAAAGGAGTGGGTAAAAGTTGGGCCAAGGGACAATTCGTTTATCTACATTAATTATATTTTAAAATTGGCAACTCATGATGTGATATTCGGAAGGTAGCTCAAAAAATATTTGCGTGTAATGATTAGGTTTCCAAAAATCATTTAGTATTAGAAGGATTCGCTCGTTAAAATCCTTATATGACTTCCTTCCATTCCTCAACGACATCTCAGTCCTCACGGAGACCGTCTCAGGCTGAAATCGTGAGGCACAGTAACAATGCTTCACGACGGAAGAGCTTAGTCCTGCACTTATACGGCCCCTTCTTGGTCAGGTTCACCTGAAACTCCACGTCACCCACGAAGAAATGGATGTATTCGTCGCTTATCTAAGAGACAGGCCTTCTGGAATGGCCTGCCACGGATGACTTCTTCCATCTCAACCTTAGCAGATCGCGAAGGGCATTCAGCTAAAGTTTATTCATCCGGAGTTCCCAAGGACACATCTGATTTGCTGTCTCTTTCAATCACAGTTGATACTCGGGGGAACGGGCTCCCAGTACCTTCAGCCAAAGTCCGTCGAATGGCTTGTCATGGAGGTCTTCCTTCTTCCCGGCCGACCTTGGCAGTGCGTGAAGACGCCCTCGGTTGAATCCTGTGGGTCCCCGTGGACTATAGAGAGAAGACTGGAAGAGTTCTTTGGATCAAAGCTGTAGGAGATGATGAGTCTGAAGAGGAACTCCTGAGGATTGACTTTACGCCAAAGAGGTTGAAAAGAGCAGGTTGGGAAACATGGTTGATCAGGTGTTGCACATTGGATTCCGTCGAAGTCCTGTGGTTCCAGTCATTATACTCATTGCAGGGATGAGAGTCGAAAAAAAAAGAGGGATGACAGTAACTTAAAGAGATAATTTTCTTCTTTCTGAGTAAAAAGAAAACATCACAGACCAGAACCAGTTGATATATACGGTTACCAACATCAGTAAATGCTCATCATGTAAGGCTAAATACAATATTTCACAACTTTAGGGGCCAATTGCGCATTTTCTGAAGCTTTTTGTCATTATTCAAAGGGTTAATATGAAAATATAATATGTGATGACATATGTGATGTATTTTCTTAAAATGACGCTTGAGAAAAAAAGGAGAAGAGAGAAAAACGCCTTTTTCTGTTTCTAGCTATTTTTACTTCATAAGAAATGACCATATAGATATTATTCCTCGAAATTTGACCTCTTATCAACAACTGACAAAATGAATCACAACACCAAACTATAAAAAAGTGCTTATATTTTCATATTACCCTTTGAATAATGGTAAAAGGATTCAGAAAATGCGCAATTAGCCCCTAAAGTTGTGAAATATTGTATTTAGCCGTATATGATGAGCAATTACTGCTGTTGGTCACTGTGCATATCGACCGGTTCTTATCAAACATCTTCTTACTGTTATCCAAAGAAAACAATATCTTCTTTGCTCCTCCTTTCATTCTTCATATTTTTTTTTGTGTATGAAATGCTTAAGCTAAGGATACCAACTATTGTAGCTAGATATATTTTTATAGGGATTTTTAAGGATTATTAAATGTCCGCAAGCGCATTTTCCAGAGAATTAATCGAAAAGTTCAAATCATAAAAAATGTAGAGCATCTCTCATAAATAGCAAACGCTTGTGTTTCGTATTTTGTAAAAATATGCCCATGCTTCATTTTAAGAAAATACATCACATATAATACTGTAAATTGACCATTGGAGCTCTGGAGCTGCTTATTTATTTTGCAAAGTTCAAGTTCTTCACACCAGGTACCGCTGTCAGTATATTTCATTCAAATATTTGTCCATTTTCCGCAATGTTGCGACGAATTATAGTAATTTGGCAAATAAAACAATATGTCCTTCCTTTTAATTCCAATCTTTCCGATCGAAAAGACGATTTCATCAAATGACTGACTGCTTATTTGATTTTGATGTAGCCTCCACACAGATCCTCTATTTATGTACATAAAAATGTAGTAAAGTGGTGTCAGTTTTCTTTTTCAAGGCTTTGCTTCTTATTGATTGAAAGAATGTTGATTGTTGAAGGAAATGGAGCAGTTGACTGTGACACATGGAAGAAAAAGTTTATATCTAAGTCAATGTTTTTTTGGTTAAGATGTTTATTTATTAGCAAAAAATCCATACAGTGTAAAAATATAAGAATACACTAGAAAGTAAGAGATGAAAAGCACAATCTTAAGACAGTTACGTTAAAACTAAACATAGTGAACATTATAATTCAAAATTACTGTCTAAAGATAAAACCATAATATAAAATACTCGTTAAAAAACTATTTCTTTTTCAATATAAAACGTTGATGTCGTCTTATTGTCGATTTGATGAGTTTGAGGTATTCGAGAGAATTTGAAGGAATAAACTTAATCAAATCTCCGCCATATCCATGATGTCGCAGATGAATTAGGAATTTTTATTGTGAGGGCTGAATAACGAGCTGCTTGCCCCAATCATAATTGCTCTAAGGGTCTCGATTCGCATATAAGAGTTATTTGTCAGTCTCTTCAATAAGTCAATGTTAGTTTTGTATGCTAAATTGTGGTTACTTTTTGTGTTGTGAGGAATCTCTGGACATTATGCTCCTTTTTCCTTGTAGCAGAGGGCCCCCCTTTCCCTAGTTTGCTAAAGCCTTGTAGATATTCGATTACATATAGTTTAAATAAATTGAAATGCACCACAAACAACAGTCCAAGGTATGAATTTTAGCAATTTCCTACATCTAGGGGGTAGGAGGTATGGGGTCATATCTTCAAAATATGCATTGTACCATTTTTTTGGACCATTATGGTAAAAATAAGAAGAATCCAAAAAAAAAAATTATTTTATGCATTTTTGGCGGTTTGCCGCCCAAAAAACCACAAAAACGATATTTGGGCCCTGAGATACCTCTGAAAATCAAATATTGATCACTTAAGGCCGGTTTTCTGGTCCCAGGCAACCCCCAATTGCTATGAATGGTTATGAATACTTAAGGGGAGTATGGTAAATCATTGTTCCATCAGTTTTGGGGTGTTTGGAGTCCTTCAGGGCATAAAATTACCCAAAAATGGCCAAAAATTTGCCGCCCAAAAAACCATTTTTTGGCCCCCGAGCCCAAAATCGACGTGAAATTTCTTGTGTTTGAGTGCAGGGCTCTTGAATATGTGAAAAATTTATCACTATTGTAAAAAATATGTTAAAATTGGTCTTTTTTAAATGTGAGTAAGACATGTGGGACTTATTTGAGCTGATCAGTATCCTTTTTTAGAACAGGCCTTGATAAAAAAATTCACATTATTCTTAGTAATTCAATTTATTGCCATTATGTGTGATTTGTCAGCCAAAATGATATATACACTTGATAATGACCTTTTGAGCTAATGAGCTTTTATTTCCTTTTCAGGGTGTAATCAGTGAAGAAGAGCAGCATCAATGATGAACATGGGTGAGAGAATCATCTTCGTGTTGGGGGACAAACTTCCCACTATTTACGATGTCGCGATCTCCATATACAATGTAGTGTCAAAACCGAATTCTGGAGGGATGAAAAATTGTATTCAGGCATACGTCACGGCACTAATCAATGTTTGGATCAAATCATTTGGTAAAAAACACCTGATCACACGCACACCGATAACCAAAAAAGTGGAGACCATAATCAAACATTATCAGAATAATGTGTACATAGAAGCCACTCGCAGAAAGCCAAAACATAAGGGTGAAGTTATGCTGAAAAAGAGTGTCCGGCAACTTAATCGTGAGTGGAGTCGAAAATCAATATCGTGGTCAAAGAAGCAGAAATCCCTGATTGATGGACTTTTCGATATTGGGTGCAATATGGACAAGCTGACAGGAGACGAGAGAGAATTCTACATCGACCAACAGGCAACACGTATTGGAAGTCTGAGCAAAGAAATTGATACTGAGTTTGCCATTGAGGAGCAGCAGGAGGAAGAGCAAAGAGCTGAAGCTACAGCTAATGCAAAAATGGAGCATGTTAAAGTGAAGAAACCGAGTACTGATCTCGAACTTCAAATTTTGAATATGATGACAGTCGCAACAGCAGATGTGTTCTCGCTGCAAGCTGGTAGGGAATACAGTTTTGGAAAACACAAGGATGAAGCTCCACGTGCCACTCAGCTTCACTTATTGTCACCAGAAGAAAGAGACAGGTTGCCCACTAATAACCTTGATTCCGAGCGCCAGCTTTCTGTGTTTGGCAAACTTGCACCAGTTGCAAAATTCCGAAACAAAAAATTCACAGCGAAAGGTATACGAAACGACGTCACTCTATTTAAGTCCCAAACATTTAAAACTGAACCATGCAAAATTTTTAATTCCATTGTGAAGATCCTCAGCAACATGGAGACGAGATGGGTTGCAGAACAGAAGACCTACAACACACAAAGAATACTAGCCAAGATTGAAAAGGGAAAAAATCAGACGAAATACACCCAGAAATGTTTACAAGCATGCAAGAGCTGGGGTGGACCCGCAACAACAGTGGAGGAGCTGAATAAGATCCTCCAGGAAAGGAGTGATACTGCTGAGAAGATTTTGCGCACAGAGTTGTCTTACTACCGCGACACCCACAAAGCTGATGTAATCCAACAGCCAGATCTGTTCAGGGTCAACAATATCAGTTCCGATGATCAACTGCTGAACTTCTGTGCCCTTCTGTCTGGAAATGATCCTATGTCTGGTTACGTCAATCTCCCCTCCAACAAAGATGTTCTTAAACTTCTGCCATCGTGCGAAACAAATCAGCCAACAGGAGATGAAGATGAAGAGCGTATATCAGTCGGCATGATGTATATCACTCTCGTATCTGAAGGTGATGTGAACACTTGGTACCTTGCAGTTTGTACTGAGGAATGCAGTGGAACATACAACATGGATTTCTTACAGCGTGTGGACAAAAGTTCTAACTTGATATGGAAGCATCCATCAAAACCTGACAGAGCAACACTTCGACCAGAATCGATTATTCAATGTGTCATTGATGGTGATTGGGATGTATCGAAACAACGGAACATGACTTTTACCTTGAGGAACCACACCTATGTTGACACACTAGTGATGGATTGTACATAGTAGTGTCTTACTTTCATTAAAAACACTTCTTAGACTGTGTAGCATTTCTCCTCAGCTTTTACTAAAACTTAAACTCAACGTATTATCTGCTGTTTTTGCAACCCTCAAGTGAAATGCAGTGAAATGGGAACTATTTTCAAAGTTTAAGAGTATATATTTTTTCTAATATATTGTAGATTATTACATTTTGTCCACAGATGTCTTATTAAAATATGCTGAGAACTTGATTTTATTTTACTTCACCCAACTCATCTTGCTTCAGAGCTTCAGGCAGTACTGGAGAACTTCTAAGGTCCTATACAATGAGTCCTATCAGTCTGTTTATGGTAAAATTAGGCTTATTTTGGCCCTTTTTATGCCCTGGAGGACCCCCAAAACCCATAAAATACTGGAATAATGCTTTGATATGCTGGTTTAAACTATATGCATCCATTCATAGCCATTGGGAATGTCTCGAGACCGCCAGAGTACTCAATAGCGGGATAATACAGATTTGGGGCAAATTTTCGGTAATTTTTGGCCATTTTTGGGTAATTTTATGCCCTGAAGGACTCCAAACACCCCAAAACTGATGGAACAATGATTTACCATACTCCCCTTAAGTATTCATAACCATTCATAGCAATTGGGGGTTGCCTGGGACCAGAAAACCGGCCTTAAGTGATCAATATTGGTTTTCAGAGGTATCTCAGGGCCCAAATATCGTTTTTTGTGGTTTTTTGGGCGGCAAACCGCCAAAAATGCATAAAATTAATTTTTTTTTGGATTCTTCTTATTTTTACCATAATGGTCCAAAAAAATGGTACAATGCATATTTTGAAGATATGACCCCAAAATCATGCCATACCTCCTACCCCTACTACATCCATTAAAAAATGATACATTGTTCAATATAAGCATTAACAATGCAATTAAGATACCTAGAGTAAGCTTTTATCTCTTTATATATGTAAAGGAAGTATATATAACCTATTAAAAAATAGGCATACTTTAGTTAACAAAAAGACTTGTTGCTGAAAGACGATTATTAAAGCAAAGTCGTATTTATATTTAAAGAATATATAAAGTCATTATATAGATATGACAAAAGTATCCGGTTGAAGGATATTACAACTATTGAGATGAAAGCCTTTATCATGTATTCATGAATATATAAAGGCTTTAACATTTATTTTAACATTAATGATAAATTAATCATAAATCTAGATTATACTAAAGTACAAACGTTAAATCAGGGAATACGCTTAATTATTTGAAACATGGGGAATTGTAGACCTCTATTATTGCTTATTGAGGGTCCAAATCCACTGCAAATCACTCGGTTATTGGATCTTTGGTTCTCAAACCAAGCGTCACTGCCATAACATTGGCATTTTAGGACTACGATTCTACATTTATCACAAAATTAAGGACTGGGTCTCTTATTGGGGGTTCTTCCTCGGGTTTTACATGTCACAATTATGGAGGTTTCAAGTCTATCTCGAGTGGGCCCTACAATGTAAATTTCCATATTATGTGATCTTACTGTTATTTATACACTTAAGTAAGAATTAAAATAGAGGTATCACACTTAATGAAAAACCCCGTTATACTATCACCTATAATTAATTAATTTGTGTAAATTGGTAGGATAAATATTCATACCTACAATCTTAACGTTAAATAAATAACTAAATTTAAGGACTGTATATATTTAATTTAAAAAAGCTCAAGTTAATCAGCCGATTTATCATTATTATTTTACGAAAAGCAGTGCATCATTAAAAAAGGACATGCCATGCGTAAGACACCTTTTTATACCTTATATTTTACATAGAGTTCTCTTAAGGAAAGAATATTTGGTGTGCTACAATAACATATGTCCTTGTTTTCATAAAACGTATGTAAATGACTGAAGCGTTTAAAAAATTCCACTAAGTAGTACTAAAATAATATCAATATTTCCAAGGCTCTTCAACTAATAAAACATATGATACTGCATTGTTATACCATATCAATTAACAACCACAAATATTTAGAAAAATACAAAACACTCTGAGTGAATTGATTATATATATAACATATGTATGTATATGTATAAATAAATAATAAAAAAATATATGGAAGTGTATCCAGGCAATATTTGATATTCTTCATTCAGTATACACAGGGTCATCGGGTTATTTGAAGGCTGATTTTTATTTTCGTCCTCCTTTATTTATTTATCAAAAGCCAAAAAATTTCATTCATTCATGAATGATAAACAGCCCTTTGAAATCCCACATATTTGATGGATGATCCTACAAAGCAGTTTTCTAAAGAACTTTGTCTTTAAAAAAATAATTTCCTGTATGCAAAGGATCTTTACACTTTCTTATACAACAGTACTTGACATAATTATGTCACGTAAGTACCCGTATTATATTTGAGTCAAATTTGGAGATGGGTACTTTGGAGGACCCTTTGAATAGGGTAGTGAAGAATAACTACTATTGCGACCACTCAGTTTGAAATTTGAAGGGGGGATTCGATTAGTGAAATAAGTTGACACAAACTAAATTTAAAGACTTTTTGATCACATTTTATCTATAAAGAAAAAATATTATTTTTTCATTTCATCTAAAAATATTTAATTCTCCCTTCTCTTAAACTTAATTATATGTCGCTATGAATTCATGAAATAACCAAATAAAGAAATATAATCAAATGCTAATTGCAAGTTAGGTCCGAATGGGAACGACTCAAATTATTTTTCATTTCATTGAATATTATTATTGGTTCCGGATTTTGGGAAGAGGAAGGATTTACGTGAATCTTTCTGAGAATTAAACATTAAAGTTATTAGTAAATTGACTCAAATGAGTAGTCTCGTTGATATATATATATATATATATATATATATATATTTTATATATATATATGTTAGATATATATATGGATATTTAATTAAGTCTTCGAATCTAGGATATTTACTATGAGGTTGCTAACATGGACCCTCTCCTCTCGGGAGTCGATCCTGCACCCTCGACATTGATTGTGGAGCACACTTCCGCTGAGTTAACCTTCAAGCATTAAAATAGTTTATATTCAAGTACATAATTTAATTATTATTACGTATCTCCTTCAAAACTCAGTGGTTTCAATGAAATCGATTTGCTATTTTTCTTCTCCTTTTGTTATTTCTTATATTCACAATTGTAATTAGCTCCTGTCAGTTTGGATTCCTAAGTTAGACTGTCCTCATTATTAAACACTGATATACAAATTTAAATTTTTTGGATTTATCGTCCAAAGGTTTACTAAACTTAAAAATACTATTTTACTCTGAAGCGAACAAGTCATCTTCTACAGGCGAGTGAAGTTAATTGATCAAAAAAGCTATGAAATATGCTAACAGTACACACTCCATTTTTTCTTTGTTTTTACAGAAAACTTTGTTTAAGTCAAAAACATCAAAAATACGTCTGGTAGTAAATTAGATTTCCTTTAAATTAATAATAATGATTAAAGTCTGTAACGCCCACCATTTTCAAGAAATTTGCGGAAAACTATATTTTTACTAAATTTTTAAAACTTTGACCTCGTTGTGCAACCTCGTAATTTTGACCGATTTTGTTCAAACTTTGTATGTCGTCTTCTTTTATCACCAAGAAACAGAAAATTCACAATGTTGCTAACATTACAAACATTTGAAAAATAAGAACAACCCTAATGTATATATATATATATATCAGGAACGACCGGGACACCTTTTTTCGCGGGTCGAGACTTAATATATATTTTCGTTCCTTCGACGTTCTGAAGTTTTTTTAGAAAATAATTTCCAAAAAAATAAGTGATGACGTTTTTTTTAAAATAAAGGATCTACAAAAAAAGTGAGGACACTTTTTTTTAGAAAAAAATCTCCAAAAAAGTGAAAACGTTTTTTTTATATTAAAGAATTTACAAAAAAAGTGACGACATTTTTAAGAAAAGAATCTACCAAAAAAGTGAAGAGGGTTTTTTTAATCAGTTTCCTGATATATATAATAAGGGCCCAAGTTTTATTGTCCCCCTATATCTATGTTTTGGTTTAAATAAAATAAACCTTTGGTCATACTTAGTTTATTATATCCAAAACACTTAAATGAAACTCTAAGAACATTATTTTTTCTACCATTCTACAGCATGACATGTTCCATGCATTTTCAACACACAGTTGTACATGGCATTATTACAAAATGAGTTGATAATGGCTTTCATCTCCTCCCTGAAGGCTTCCTTAAGTTATTTTAAGACATTTTGATTCTCATTGTTACCTTTGTCCTTCAGATAGCCCCAAACAGTGAGAAAGTTTCTCCAAGAGTGTCCAACTCGCTCTGTGCAAAATCATCCCTGTGAGACTTCCGGGAGATGTAAGAATTCTGGCAAATGACATCAAGGATTACCTACACACAATATGCTTCAACCCTATCCTAATATTGTCCGACAGAAAACTTTGAAAGTCAAGTAATCAGTTTCAAGATATATATTGATTCGTTATCCCCATAGCACGGAGCCAAGCTTCAATATTTATTTTGGGACTTGGACGTTTCTTTCCTGCTTCTTTGGTGTAGCCATGATTGTGATTCTTCAATGTCTTATAAAATGAAGATAATGGCGTGGTATATATATTTAGTCTTCTAAATGACAGTTGTAATGAATTAATGAAGTTAAAATCAAATGGAACTTTAATGTTTTTCTTGAGTTCACAAAGTAAAACTAAAAATGGTGTATAACTAAGTGTAAAACATTTTTACTAGTTAAAGTTCTGTTGATGGTTTAACGTTCTATTTAATGTGTACTGTACAGAAAGTTCATGATGCTGGATAGTAAATGCTTCTTGATTTAGTTCTTAGAGTGTACCTAGATATAAATCATTGTATATAAATTATTGTAGTGAGCAATTATTTTATAGAAGCATATTGAAAAAAGTTTGATTAAATAGAATCATTACGATATGTATATTAGCATTAAGTCAAAGAAAATGGTATATCCTAAATCTTTTAGCCCAAACTATACCAAATTTTCTCTAAGCATTGAGAGTAGAGTTCAATGAAACCAAAGCCATCACTTTCACCAAGTACCATTTGTCAGCATGTAAGTAACAATTTATTATCTATAGCTATTAAAATTGACATATAAAACTTATTTTCTATAAACTACTCACATATTATGTTTTTTGTATTTTTATTCATATATCGTTTGTATTTTTCTTACAACTTACATTATCAAGTTATCAAGCCCACTGCATCCGATATAAAGTTCTTACTTTAATCTACACAAATTTACCAGCATACAAAGACAAAGTATTCAACATTACCAATGTAAGAAACGATGTTCTAATTCCTTTAAAACAATATATAGCCTTTTATGGACATAAAACCATACATAAGCCACAACCAATATCATTATTATTTATGAAGCTATAAATACTTGTCCTTCACCTGACCTTGTCGTTTCATAAACAAAATAGTCACACACATATAATACACAAACATTATCATATTATTAAATAAAAAGTATATATTTTTGTAAGGGTCTTTAAATAAAAGTTGCAGGTATGTCTTTGTGTAATTGGGACGGCGGCACTCCTGGATGACAGCCTTTTCTTTATAAAAAATGAATGAGTCAAGTCTTTTTCTTCTTCTTCCTGCAGGTAGAAATGTCATACATTTGTAGGTATTAGTGTATATTTTTAATCCGCTTATGCTATTGATGGTGCTTCTTTTCTTGTGACTTTAATCCTACGAAATGGCTACTTAAGAAATATAAAATGGACTACTACTTTCGGCTATTCTAAAATATTTATTCAAGGAAAGTAATATTTACCCATAAATATTAATAAGGCTAGTCATGTATGCAATTATAGATAATTGATACCACTATTATTTTATTTTGGTATGTATTTAAACATATATGAAAACATAGTTTGTTAAAGGATATAATTATTTTTTGGGGGATAATTTCTATGTTAAACAGAAAAGCCAGCTCTTTATCTTGGAAAGTATGTTAATAATGATTGAAAAAATGACAATCTTAGCCTGTGAAAAGCAATGACAAAAATATTGACTCTGATAACATAAATGGTAATGTATATAGGTAGAAACAATAAACGATTATCTTTAAAAAAATGATCGCAGGGATAAATTATCGGACGTGGGAACCCTTTTTATATATTAGACGCTCATTTCATTAAATACAATTCAGTGTTCTCATGGATTAGCTGTAATTCACCAAGTATGACCATTCAGTTTCGAGGCTCATGAGAGTTTTAAAATATTTCATATTCAATGATAACTATATTTTAGTTGAGGACAATCATATTATGTCATTCATTAATTAATCAAGGAATGTAGGCATTTCTTTACACTTAACTGTGTATGTCTTTGAAACCGTCAAACAAAATAATTCTTCACCCGATGTTGAGTATCAAGGTTAAAAATATCAGAAATAATCTATCTCTTAAAAATATACAAATATTTTGAACGGAAGCACTTAACATGTATACGTTATTGATCGACCTTGTTCATAAATATATACAAATATATTCAATTTAATTCATGATAATTACTTACAGATGAAGGACAACCTCGAAATTGGTAAAATATATTTAATAGAGATGTATGTTGTAAAAATATCCATACTTATATGATAAATGTTTACATACCATTGATATTTGAATTTTAAAAGAATTTCTATATTAAATTCCTTTATCTCTGTATCATTACGTATAGTAGTTTCAAGAAACTACTTCTGCAGCCTGTCCATTCTATTTGTTATTCAAATACATTTTTGCAATTTACACGGTATAATAAATGAGTACTCTTTAGAAATCAAAGTTAGATTAATTTCTTGGTGTTGGGTGTTGTAAATAAATAATCTAAAATGCCCATTGAGATAATGAACGATTTGTTCAAAATGGTGTCTGGAAGCCATGTCCATTCAATTGAATTCCATGGGAGCCCGGGAATGAATATCATGATCGTTTATGAATACATACTTCCATCACGTTTGATGAACTAAGATATGGAACAATTTATTCCAACCACCTTTTAATTGTGGATGATTTTTGGTATGAGTCTAAGAAATAAGTCAGCCAGCTTTAACTCTGTTCTTGATGAACAGAAAAGGGAAAAGGTTCTAAAATATATTTTATCGTTTGACCCGACATACCTTCAATTTGTGACACCCGCCTGTGAAAAGTTAATTCAAAGAGTTTTATCCCAAATAAATAATCAATTTTCTGGTTCCTGCAGTAAACAAACTAGCGAACTATCCCTTCAGGGGAATTGTTGTTTTTACAAACAAAAGAATACGACCTAATTTTATTGCTAGGGATATCCTGGCTAGATAAAGTCATTGAAATTTTATCAATTTATGGGCCCAACCGTGGCAATCCTGCGTTGTTTCAATTGATTAAGCCAAACCAACGTAGTTTTCATTTTAATAGTACATTTTCGATCAGAAAAAAGATACTCTCAATTATAAAGGGAATAAAAGCAAAAAAAAAAGATTGCAACAAAAAAATATATTACTTAATAATAATTTAGTAGATGTCGCAACCCATTTAAATTCATTCCCAGAACATACCTATCTTCACTGTAAAGGTTGGGGAAAAGTAAAAAAAACCCTCAAGACTTGACTACTTCTATATTTCAGATGAACTCTTTACTACGGACAACAACATAATTCTAATGATTTATCAGATCATGATACTCTAATGTTGTCGTTAAAACCTTCTAAAATTACAGGAAACAATAATGAAAATTAAATATCACTTTGTTGGAGGATGAACCCACCAATGACAAATCAAGATAATTTTTGAAAGTGTTTTGTTTCAACTTGAGTCAAAACAAATTCAATATATCACATGATATAGAGCTTAATAAAATTCACGTCACTCTTACAGAAGGTATTTTTATTATATTAGGTCTCAAATCCGTTTCAGAGGAACATGTTTTATATCAAAATACAAAAAAATCGATAAAATTTACGGTGAGAAAAAAAATGTCACTGAACTATTTAATAATGACGGAAGAAATCTCTCTAGCAAAAATCCATAAAGGGTAACTAGTTTCTACCAAAATATGTTGAATTGTAGAGACTGCAAAAAAACTTTTTAAGAAAATACATGTATCAAATGCTTGTTTAATACTGCAGACTTTGCTTCTAAGATTCAAATTTAAGATACGCAGTCTCTTAAGAAAAAGGATCTACTTCTATATAAAAAACATTAATATATACAAACATGAAATAATATATAGAAAAAAACGAAAATAAAATAAATCTCATGGCCCTGATGGTTTTCTAATGAGTTTTTTAAAAGAAGTACTCAAACTTTTATACACTTTGCTCGAAGAATCCTATAAGGAATTAAACTTCAAAGGATACTTCGAGGAACATATTTCCATTAGAAAATCATTACTTGCTCTTAAAAAAGGCAAAGATCTGAAGCAAATTGAAGTTTTTGGACCTGTAACAATGTTGAATACTTCTTTAAATATATAATGGGATTCTGGCTAGTAAATTTAAAAAAATAACATGACTATAAATGACTCAAAAAAAAGAATTTGTACCATGGCGATGAACAAAAGTATTCCGCAGAAACATTTGCGACTCAATTTCAAGCGTCCAAAATTATAGTAAAGCGATATTGGGAATTGATTTTATGAATTCATTTGATTGTATATCTCACAAATATATTATAAAATGTCTTAGATCCCATGGTTTTAAAGAAAATTTTATTAGTATGATTGCTTTGAGCTTATATAATATACAAACCTTTTTATGACAAACCTGAAAATTAATTTTTTGTGGAAAGAGGCAGTGGGCAGGGAAATCTACTTTCCCCCTTTTTCATTATTTTTATTAATCCGCTTCTTATTGAAATTACAACTAAAATTCAGTATATTTCATATCAATGCAGGAGTATGAAAACCCCTCTGTCCCAAGATTTCAATCCTTTAATAGATAATGTTTTGTTGTGTTTATGTTGGTTGAAAGAAATGTGAATTACTTTTGAAGGTGTTGAATAAAGATGTACCGAGTGTACAATAAAAGAAAGAAATTGAACATAAAGTATTTAGCGGTATTAATGTTATCAATTACAAAAAGATTAAAAGCATTATGAATAGATTGTTATTGCAATGGTACCGATTTCCTCTTTTTATAACATATAATTATTTTCTTTTTTCCATATTTGCCCCTTATAATCGATCCAAATATATTTTTATCAATACTAAGTTGGCTACTTATGTTTTCATATTACTTCGGAACAATGTATAGTTTATTTGTTATATATCTTTAAATTCTCTCAATGAAGGATTATTTTTCGAGTTTAAGATATAGTGCGTAATATAGAAATAACAGTATGAATGTGTAACCAGGGTGAACACAACATAATTTGGAACACTGGTTTCCGAAAGTCATAATTATAGTTACTTGAGGATCCAAACCCAAGGAACTCGGAGGATTCCCCATTCACAACTATGACATATAGACATTTCAAACCACTTGGTCCACTCAGGTTCTACATTTGGAGCAATTTGGAGCTGAAAATCTACCTTCAACTGAACATCAAAATTTCGTGGTCGCAATTATGCTATATTAGATATTTACAATAAACATTTTCTATTGGCCCACGGGTTCAATACGTCACACATTTATGCCATATTTATGTTTCAAAATTTACTTAATGTTACGTCATTCCAAGTAACGTGTTTCTTTTATTTTCCTATATGGCTTGATTGAGTTGCATGTGAAAGGATATGAATAAGACTTTTTTGAATAGAAAATACACAATAAAACCTTGGATCTTTTCAATGGGGCTGATCAAACTTGACCTTTCTCCTCTCTCAGTCTACACATTGAAAGTTGAAAACGCTTACGTACTCAGTTTACGTGAGTTGAATGTGCAATCTAAATTTAACAAATATACATACAAACGTTAGGACTTTAGACGTTTTTGCTATATTTTTTTTGCAGGGATTCAAAAGTATTTGCATATGAAATCAAATAGTTTGTATATATAAATAACTAATTAACTGATCGTTAAGTACTTCGATATGAGGTACTATATATATATATAATATATGTATATATATATATATATATATATATATATATATATATATATATATATATATATATATATATATATATATATATATATATATATATATTAGATACCGAATGTAATCGGTATTCGGTACTACCGACAGTAGATTTAAAATACCGATTATACAGTATTCGGTAGAAACTACCAATACCGTACCGATTGACAATCAGTACGGTATATTTGAAAGTATGGCTTTTGTGGACATTCACATATGTAGAGATATAAAGATATAGAGAGCTGATTTCCTTCAGTAGCAGAGAAACATCGTTCAACTGTCGCTTTGCCCAACATAAACAAGTAATTTGTACTACGTCATCGTAAGTTGATATTTGGATAGAAGTAGATTATATATTGTGTCATTAAAAAATGAACAAATAATTGAATGAAATTTACGCTTTGTTTCTCTAAGTACGAAAGTAAAAGTGGAAGCGCTCCCTTGTGTTAAGAACTTGAACTTTGAAAAATAAATAAACAACTACGTAGCTCCAATGGACAACTTACAGTATCATAAAGCAAATACATAAACATACATTGAATATAAGCACATGCTATGCAATGAATAATAGAGTACCTGAAAGTACATTTAATATCGGACAATAAGGGACAATAAAAATATATAGCTTTCCATTTCCTACAAAATCCAAGTACTTATATGATTTATATAAGATTAGTATGTATTAAATTTGAAATAGTATCTAATACATTATAACAAATTATGAATGTACTTAATTGTCCAATAAATTGTCCGATATTAAATGCATATTAAGAAGTCACAGAGCAGATACATAAATAAATTTATCTCCCTTTCTTATCTACCGTACCAAATATCAATCGATATTGTAGATATATATATTAAAATCAACCAAATATCGATACCGAACGGTAGAAGGTATATACTGAATTCCGAACCGGTGGTAGATTTTTCTACCGAATCCCAGCTCTGATATATATATATATATATATATATATATATATATATATATATATATATATATATATATATATATATATATATATATATATACTTCGTGCAAGATGTTATCTTGTCTAAATACATGTAGTGTCAGCTACAATCAAACCAAACAAAGAGCCTCTTAAATTCTCACATAAAAAGAGTTATCACAGAAATAGCCCATAAAAATGTAATGAAACAAGTGACTTTTAATGGATTGTAACATTACTTTTAAAGTATGAAATAAAGATAAAACGTCATGGATTTTATTAAAAGAAAGGAAGTTCTTTTTGTCTCGGTTTATATTGTTTCCTTGTATGAAATAAGAAAGTGCATATCTAAGGAAATATTAATGTGTGTAGCATTGTAATAACTGCTTTAACTTTAGAATAAAGTTCTTAAATAGATAACAGACACTTAAACGCATTTAAGGCAAAGGAGTAAATAATATACAAAACACTAATCTTTAAAATGGTTCAACTTTTTAAAAATAATTGAGAGTACATTAAAAAAGAACAAGTTATTCCAAGTAACAACTCTCAGCTTTTTATTTCCTTTATTTTGTTTTTTATTTCGTCTTTTATGTTGAAAATAATAATTATGCGAAGAGTAAGAATGCTCTCTTTTTGGTAAAATATCCGATTGATATTTCTAAAGCTTTGTACCCGTATATTTACTGCATTGTTCCTTTATCTTTTGTTTAACTTTCAGGATAAATATAAAATACAGGACTTTTTTCATAATTAATATATGTCTTACAAGATATTTCTATATTTAACAAAATAATTACCAATTTTTTGGGGTTTTTGGAAGAATTTTTAAGAGAAAAAATTCGTTACATTGTTATTTAAGAATCACAATTTTTTATCCATTTTTATTCATTTTTGATTAACACATGCTGTCGTTGAAAATATCCAAATACAGCAAGCTAAGGTTTTTCCATGTTTGCAGTGAAATTATATTTTAAAAAATAATAGTGTCTTGGTTTATAACTCATCGAAATACCATGTTTCGAGCTCTTGGCACAAGCACAAAGAGCCATGTGTCAATGTCTAATCCAAACTCAATCCGCGTTGGAACAACATCATTATTTCAATACTATAATCTTATCCCACTAAAATGAATGAATTTATACTTCATAGAATCGTCTATAAAAACGAAAGCTGCTTTTAAGTAACTGAGTCAGCTCACCCATGGATGGTGTTGTTTTCATTGCATTAGTGTTTATAATGTAATTGTATATACAAAGTTATATAATTATAATTAGCCAACGAGTGACAAAAAAATCTCTTAGACCCTCTTCTCTCGCCAAGGGGTTGTGTTTACAAGAAACCCGGACTTCGTCTACTTCATTCATAGGCATCTTATTAATTAGATACCTATTTCTAAATCATAGAGAATAATTTCATTTTATTGTTAAAGTATGTCTCAACCTCTTTCATTCCTTCAAATATATATATATATATATAGGTATATACATCAGACTTGCGAAAAATTGTCGTTTGTCGTTCGTTCGCGCCAAAAACGAACGACGAACGAAAAGAAATTTTCCTTATCATTCGTCAAAAACTTTGTCGTTCGTCGTTCATCGTTCGCGAACGACGAACGATAACAAATGAACGATAAATCAACAAGTTTGATATATATATACATATATATCGCCAAAGTCAAAGAATCCACAGACAGTGTTGTATTTTTTGTTGTCTAGAAATAAATAGATAAATAAATAAATATTCTTCAAATTCAATAAATTTATTTTACTTGTGCTTATATAGAAGTATTTATATACGATAATCGGAACAAATAGCGTAATATTTTGAATAGAAACTCTGTGAGCTCAGACGAATGTGGGATTCCTCTTTACTTCATCTCATAAATAATGTTTAAAAAAGAAGAGGTCTCAAGGTAAAGGATGAATAAGCTTGCCAAAGCTACCAATACTCATTCTTGATCCCTCCAGAAAAATGGTTTGTCTATCGTGTGGTCACCCTTGAGGTATCTTAAACAGTGACACTCAATGTATGTACATTCTGCAAAGAAGTTGAAGAAAACACTGTACATCTTGTGCAATATTCTTCGTCCCTTTTAAGAATCTATGAAAGCGGAGCTAGAGGAGACGTTCGGTTTCTCCTTATAGAGACGATACTTTTTTTACAAACACTCCAATACTGTATATACGCCGTCAAAACCAAAGAGAAAGAAATTCGTGGATCCATACTGAGCATAGCAAGAAAATATTTGCAAATTTTAATCGTATATTAATGTGGATATGAATTAAATAAATATGAACGCCCTAGTGCCAAAAAACCCATTGCTATCCTATTTTTAGCGTTCCTTTATTTGGAATTAAGTTACTGGAGTCCGCTCAATTTTGCGTTCCGTTATCAAGCTGGAATAACCTGTTTCCTACAAACAATTATAAGAATAAAATTTCCAAGATTATCATTCTATTGAGAGTTCTTATGTATATGGAAAATATAATTCAGTTGAACTAATTTATAAACTTATGATAACATTAGAACCAACTTCTCAATTCACAAACTTACCATTCCTACTTCACAAATTCAATAAGATATACAATTTGTAAAAAAGGAAAAATGAAAGAGTTGCAAAAGTGTACTCACTTAAAAAAGTTAAGAAATATATAGTTTTACAAGAAAGTGTTTCTCCTAAGTTCCTTGTGACTTATTTATGGGAAAATTATTCATTTTATACACAAATGTAAGTATAATGTTATTGCATCATGTGTTTATAACATAACATTGACCTTCAAAATTATTGGAGCGTTGATATTCTCTCCGTAAGAAAGTTCTCACTGGAGACACAAGTAAATAAAATGCATATATATTCATTTTTTTAAAACATAATGCCTTCTTTGGCCTTCTACGGTTGAAATGAAATTATTTTTTGAATCCAAAGTACAAAAACTCTTAGCACAGATATTATTATACATTATCATTTAAGTATACTAATAGTTTCTTTTAGACCTATACTATTTTATGCCTTACATAACATTTTATTTCCGGAAAGATAGCGGGGTCGCTACGTTTGTAAGCGATTTCAACTCACAAAATTGACCTTCAAAGAGGGGAAGAAGGTCAAAGGGATGAATGGTAGTAATTTGAATGCCACGTTGCTTAATTATATCATCAAAGATGCAGTGCAATCGGACCATATAGAAAAAAAACTCCAATTATGTTTTAAATGATTTTTGCTTGTGCTGTTGAGTATCTGCTTTTGATATAATATATATGTTTGAAATACAATAAATTCACCAAGAAGATATAATTCTAAAAGTTAATGTGATGGGCTTGATTCATTGAATAAGTTTATTTATTTAACAATCAATATCTACCATTTCTTTGAATGAAAACAAAAAAATGATAAATAGTAAAATAGATAATGTTACCACGTAAATAAAGATAAAAATGTATAGCATAGCCAACACTTTTTAGAAAAGCTTCATGTTGTGTTAACTTTTCTCCTTTATTGTAAGCAGACTAAGTGTATGTGTTCAGAGGTCTTTATATGTTAAATGTACAATAGACATGTTGATTAGAAACGTGAGTTTAGACTAGATATATAAAAATATTCCTCCGGTGTCACAAATATAGGTATATACACACCTTAAATAAAAACTATAATGTCGATGGAAGATAATGAACTTTGTGGATTTGACTGTTTGAGTTTTTTGCCTAAATGGCTTAAGAGAGCTTTATCCTTAATAACACACACACACACACATTTGTTCGAATCAATAGAGCAGAACCAAGCCATATTTTTTCTTGAGATGCATGTCCGTGGCTTTCAAAAACTCAATACGAATGAATGAATGGTTTTCATTGAACAAATATAAAAGCACGGAAATGATAATAAATTCTTTAAATATATCAATTTTAACAAGAGGCTCTAACCTTGATATTAACTATAAATGAACACCTTACAAACCTTTCTGTAACGTCTTAAGAAATCAATTATAAATGAGTAAAAATCCCTTCCACTTCAGTGGGAGTCCTTTATTTTTTTCACTTTCGTATATTCCACAGAATGGAAAGAATCATTATTAAAACTCCATACTTGATATTTAATAAATCAACACCCTCTATATTTATATATGCATGCTTATTTCTCAATTTCTAATTTATTAGAAATCAGGTGATTTTTAAGTACTGCTTCTCGTGCACTCTATATCAAAGAATGTGCTCCTGTGATTTATGATTGACTGAAGCTCTCTCTCTCTCTCTCTCAAACTATACGTATAAACATCTCCTTCACATATAATTTTAATTATATATGGGAGTTGTGTCTAACTTACACATGCGAAGCATTTGGTATATCCACATCTGCATATCTCCCTTTACATACATCCAGGAATATACCACTTTGAAAGGAGAGAGCCATTTTGCAACTGATTCTTAATTATAGAAGGGTTGATTGAGTGTGTATTGGAAAAATACCATTGCTATTTCATAGGGATATATACATAAATACATATACTTGCACTCCGGAATTCCATGAAATGTATGTTATTTTTTTTTTGTTAAATATACTTTTATTTGATTTATACTGTTCACTCATGATTTTTGAACAGTATTAAATTGAAGTCGTTGGAGTAAAGCATTTCCAGGTCTCCAGGGCCACTGCCATGGTATTGTCATATCCATATTTCAAGATATCAATCGTACAATCAAGACATCAATTGCGTCTTGGGTAAGTGAATGCTCGCAAATAAATGGCTTTGTTGAAAAAACTATTTAATTATATTTAACTTACAAAAAATAAGAAAAATAAGTCATATAACTATAAAAGTAATTTATTTTGTATGTAAAAGTATAATGGAGTCAGTGAACGCAAAGTCCATTTAACCAAGATAATTTCATTTTCCAAGGTGCAACTTAGGCTGATCTTAAAGGTTTGATAGATTTATTTTCAGCTTAGGGAGTACCCAGAACCGGCTATCTGTTATAATTAGTGTTAAATGACAAATTCGTGAGCGTTATCGTTTCTGTCAGCCGAGTTATGATTGCTTCGTCTTATAATACAAAAATGAACCACTCTAAATTGATTTTATCATAATCCTCCCAGGCCGGGTTCGATAATTATTCGAGATCGCTATATTTTTTGTCTATTTGAGATTTTTTTAAAGCAATATGGTTAAATGCAGATGTGTATCAAAGGGATAAGGCTCATCATTGTTCTATCAACGATCCCGCTTTGCATCATGGAAAATTACATCTTCGGCAGTTCACCCCTTGTACAAATAAATAATACGATAGAGAAAGACAATGGTTTATATAAATATAAGTTATTTATTGATCTCTCGTAATAAGGTTTACAATAGATTTACAGATATGTGTGTATGTATAGATAAACATTAGTATGATAGTATTATACCTTACACTAAACACTATGATAATAATATATGTTCAACTGAGTTCATGAAGAGGTCCATTAGGAAACCTCATCACATAGTTTTTTGAAAGCTTTTTGAATGAATTCTACATTATATTGATTACTTATATCTCTAATTAATTTAGGAATATATACGATATGCAAGGTTTTCATCTCCAAGTCAATATGTTTCAAGCACTAAATCAATGACACGAATGTCCATGCTCTATATATGATGTATACAAAATATGATGCGTAGGTTTACATGTAACGTTTTTAGTATCAATGGGTTTATACAAACTAAATCGTCAATCATAAAAATATTTATTTCCTCTGTGTAACATGAACTGAGTTTGTTTTAATAATGCTCAGCGAATCACATTTGTTTCTGGGGGGGGGGGGGGGGATATGTTTTTTGGTTTACAAAGGGAATATACTTAATAATAACCTAATAAATATGTCAGTATTTATTCCAAAAAAATAATCATGCTCTAAGTATGATGGTTAGATTATACCTAACCATGAATAGACATATTGTGTTCAAAAGCCCTTTCTGAATTAGGCTTATTCATGTTACTCATATAAAACATTCGACGTATCCTAAAAATATATATATATAAGTCCTTCCCATCGTTTTTTAATTAATCACACAATAAAACGACAAAAGTTTAATCGTATGATATTTCAGTGATACTTAAACTAGGTACGGATATTAAATAAATATTAAATAAAAATATCCAGCAGACATGCTAACAAGATGTTTACTGTTATTTCGTTAAATATGTGTGCTTTTTTACTATGGATAAGGTTTAGAGGTGTTAAGAGCAAAAAATCAAAATGGCTTAGGGTTAGTTGAATAATATTGAATACTCTAAAACCAATATCAACAAACAAACTATAATTATTTATCAAATACGTTTAGTTGATATGTAGTATCAATTATAATTATTCATCATTCCAGGAGGCTTTTTGGGACATTAAAGTAATTGACATTAATAAACACAGTTCTTATAAGTAGGATTCCTCAAAGCAGAGACAAAGAATGCATGTGGAAGGAGAATGTTACCTTTCATTAAATAATTAAAATATGGTAAGTTCAGACTTCAAAAGTGCTCATGATATAAATTTACAATAATCGAAAAATGTCTAGGCAATAATTAATTTTAAAACTACATTTTCAATATCTTAATGGTTAAATTAATGGTAATTAAACTTATTGCGTGATATATTTTTCTTAACCATTTGATATTTTTTTACTCTCAATGAATGTGAGGAATCTAAAAAACTTGCCAACGCACGTTACATTATTCTACAATAAACAATGACAAGGGTAATTCATCATATATGGACTATATAGAAATGTTTCTAATGTGAAAGGCAAAAATATAGGTAAGTTATCAGATGTGGTCTAAAAAGTTCACATTAGATTTTGTTTTTGTTATGATTATTCTCCAATAAGTGAAAATGAGTTATTTATCGAAACATCTACTGCTTCTTACAATTTTGTGTTGTCAATTTTAATTTGTTCTATAGTTTTATCTTTAATTGGTGACGTAATTCAGCTTAAAGATGACATTATTCTTTAAATTAGATCTCAGTACACATTTCTATTGTTAGCCTTTAAAACGAGGTTGTCAAATATATTCTGCGTCTCAGATCTACACACAATAAGAGTCGTAGGCCAAGCCGAAAGTACAAGAGAGGCTTATAATGTCTTATGGAAAGGGATGTATCCTTTTTTAAACAAAACAAAACAGGAAAATAAGAGAATGTATTTCATTAAAGAGCAATTATTGATTTGATGCTTATAACATCGAATCTCCCTCGTGTAGGTTAAGTTCGGAATGTGGGCCGGTTGTTTGACACACCGACTTATATAACCACTAGATACACAATAAACGTAACATAAAACGAAAGAAAATATATAAGAAAAAGCTGACGTGCTCATTGGTCGAAAAAAAACAAACATATATTTTTGTTGTTGATGCGTCAATAAAAAGGAGGAAGGTACTGAAATTATTCTTTTTTAACTGTCAAAGCTTAAATACTATTCAAATTCCATTTAAATGACAAAAGAACCCATTTTATAAAACGTTAACAAATGGGACGCCCCTTGAATTTGTCAAGGGATTTCCCTTCTTCTATTACCAAGATTACTAAATTGCTTACTTCATTCAATAAGTGGGGCAGCCATTTTGAAAATGACTTTACGTCATCCCAACATCACTTGAAATAAAGCAATTTTTATCTTTTCAGTTAAGTATCCACTTATTGGTTAAGTGCGATTTGATAAATATTATGGAACTTGAGGATTATGTCATGAATTACACAAAGGAAAAAAAATTAAAGGCCAATCTTAATTCAATATAGACTAAATCGAACTTCTCTCAACCATATCCGGCCATTGGGCAGTATATTTGACAACCGTGCTTAGACTTTATGACGTCACTTTTTAGAAATAAAAACACTAATCTTAAATTTGACTAATTTTCCTCCATCACACAAAGGAAAAATAATTTAACACTGTTATTCTTCAATTTACATTCTTTTGGACAAGGAATCTTCCACATTAAACTGTTTTTTTTTCTTCTTTTGACTTGAAAGCAAATATGAATTGTTGGGCATTTCATTTACCCTGGTGGCTGCTTTTGCTTAGGCAATTACTGTTGCCGCTCAATGATTTCAGTTAGCTCCTCCGAGTTGAGTAAGTAGTGTTGTCCGTAGTATAGCCAGTATCCCACGTTGAAGATGAGAAAAAGAAAGGGCATGACCACGAGGAAGAATCGATCCACGTTGATGTAGTTCCTTCCAGTGATTTGCTTATCTTTGAGCGGGGCTTTCTCCTGCTGGAAATGAGGAGATGCTCCGAGGGAATGGTGAAGCGAGCCGCGTGTGGAGGGTAAGTCACAAAAGAGGCCGCTGGGAGAGGAGCTCCTGATAGGAAGATATAGAAAAACTCATTAGAGTTTATTGGCTGCCCAAGATATTTGAGTTACAAAGTAGTAAAATGTCATATTTATTAGCACAAAGTGATATTTTCCATATCGATTAGTATTTGAACAGGATGCAAATTTTACTAAAATACAAAAATATATAAAAACCAAGTGATGGGAGCCATTTTATGTGCTTGTATCTATTAACAAAGCGATGACAATTATTATTGAAGTCTGTGAAACAATGAGAGAATGGAGGCTTTGTTGTAAAAAAAATCCTAGTGTATTTAAAGTCATAAAAACGAGAATTAAGGAGTAAAAAAAAGAGAAAAGACAATAAATCCCCATGACGTAAGGGATAATCTTTTTGTGATGTAAATTCGCAAGGAATGTTTTTTCTGTGCCAAAGATTAAATTGTTTCACCCAATTGATTATAATTAATAAAACAACTCTTACAGCTCGATCGAATTTTGTACCCTGTTGAGTATTCATTTTTAATAGGTCGGTGATTTTATCCCAAGGCGGATTAAAATACATTGTTTAATTGTCAACTGTTTGCTTTGGGTATTTATCTTTTATGTTTACGAACTGTAATTATTTTGAAGCCACCTAAGGTTTTTAAAGAACTAATTATGTATGGTAGCCAAGGGATCGAGAACCAAACATGGTTTGACCCCATAAACTAAATCTTGAACATGATAACCCAGAATCCAGATGTTAACATACATAGTTTGGACAACTTTAAGATGAGTCAAGTTGTGATTTATCACATTACCCTGCACTACCTTTCTTCACAGTCTTTTTCATTAGTTTAGCCTTGTTCATTATGATTGCCACTATCGTTCCAATCAGGTGACTGATAGTGAATTTGACAGAATTGAGATTTGCTAGAATAAATCTACAGACGGTATCATTAGTCATTAGCATGTTCTATTCGTTCGATATCGGTAAATCAGTGGGTTTAAAAATATACCGAGGGTATTGTATTTGGTAGATTGCGAAAAAACATATATGAAGTATATAAACAGGGTTAGGCAGAATTAGTGAAACATGGAAATGACGTAATAGCTCCCAAAATACTTAATTTAGCAGATATATTTTTAAATTTGTTGACAACAAACTGCTTTAAAATATTATTACAATTATTCTACGGGTCGGGTTACGAAGTATCTTGCCGGCGACGGCCTTGGTCAACCTTTGTGTCATCACTGATCGCTTCATTCCTTGTTCAGGCATCCTTGTGATTTTGCCAGTCTCTTTAAAAACTTTTTGGGTACTCCAGATGAAGGTGCAGCTTACCCCAAGCATGATCATGATAGTATTGTGTTACTGGCCAGAGTCCAACAACTTGAAGATGGTCGTTCCCTTGCTTTCAAGGTCCATTTCGTCGTTGTTTTTAAATAAAAAACTGAAAACAACAAAGCAGATGTACAAATGTCCGTTGAACGTAATTGTATATCATAACAAAACCTCTCAGATTCATATTAGAAAGATTTGTACTTACAATCGATGTTTCACTAATTCTGCCTAACCCTGTATATATAAACATGTCGTATCATTCATATATATTTTTGTTTGTTTGCTTTTCTTTGCAGAGGTGCTACCTTGATGTATAACAGGTACTCAATAGATAAACGCCTTTAATTATTATCTTAAATTTTAATTATTTTTTATAAACATTGTTTTTGACATATTTATATTAAATGCAAAAAATATAGTATTAAAAAATAAAACATAGATTATTATTTATAAACACTTAATTTTGTACGAATTTCTTACCGCTGCTGTTAATATTATTATTGTTGTTGTTATTGGGATTGATGCCAGTTGAGTTCTCTGGTGCAGGCGAGGATCTTTCTGGAGAAGACGGAGGCTGAGGTAGGAGTTCGTGCTTAATGTCGTTGCGAATCTTCTTGGAGACGATGCTTCGCTTACGAGGCTCCACCATGACCATGCACTCATCTTCATCATCCTCATATTCCTGCGTTAGTAAAAGAAAAGGCATATATTACATACATTATTATGATATATAATATAAACACCTTTGATGAGTGTTTCATTTCCCCCCACAAAATTGGGGCCTATTTTTTTTAAACGTGCCCCTGTATTAAGTAATCATTCAAAATTAAAGATAGAGTTTTACAAGAAATTGATGCCTTAAACTAAATTAAATGTATAAAAAATATAAACAATACTTCATCTGATATATCTTCCATTCGGTGATGAGTTCTTAATGAAACCAATTTAATACTTTTTTTGTTGAGTTGATCTCCCTTGTATTCTCAGGGGTTGATTTCTCTCTCGCGTGCTTATAATTCAATGAGAGTGCATTCGTTTGGGCATGTATAATAATTATAATACTATATTTTGACAATAATATGAAATATATATGAACTAGAGGCATATATACACTCAGAGAGTGCAAACCTCCGCCGTCACGAGGTCCTTATGAGCCTTCCGAGGCGGATTTTTCACGACTGGGGAGGCGTAGAGGGACGGGGGAGGGTTCCCCTAGACGGAAATTCCGAGAGGAAGACGCTCCCGGCACCCAATTTCACATCACAGCGACATCTATTGGCAGAGTAGGCTAACTTGAAAAATTTAGTAGTATTTAGCTCATTTGGCGCCTTAATTCTGCACTCAGAGATACCAAAATTTAATCACTTCTGGCTTTTGGCATTTCCAACAACTCCACAAAATTTCATCCAAATCCGTTCAGTACTTTTGAGTTATCCTGCAAACTAACAAACCAACAAACGCCAGTGAAAACAATACCTCCTTCGGCGGAGGTAATAAGATTTACAAAAAGGCTTCTCCTCCCGGTAGACGAACCTGCGCCCTCATAGGTCTTATTTTGTAAGAACTTTTTGAACTATATATATTTTTTTTCTTCACAGTTCCTAAACATATACATTTAATATACATTAAAATTGAGGTAAATACGTAATTGAAAACACAATAATAGTTCAAAATTCATTTTGCCTGATGTGTTCGATGGAATCGGACCCGTGCAGATAGTATAATGTGCCTTACATAAATAAATATAGAACGTATAACCAAGGATCTTTTCAATGATCTTTATAACTTCCCTTCTAGGAGGGGAACCATTCATAATGAGAGTTGAAAACGTTTATACAGCGATTACACTTTTTTCCATTTAAAATATTGAATGTGACCGTGTGAATATCGAATATAGGTATTAGATATTTTAAATACAGATAATGCCAGCGCGTGTCAAAGTTTTATTTTATTACCTCCGCCGAAGGAGGTATTGTTTTCACTGGCGTTTGTTGGTTGTTGGTTTGTTAGTTTGTTGGTTGTTGGTTGTCAGCAGGATAACTCAAAAAGTACTGAACGGATTTGGATGAAATTTTGTGGAGTTGTTGGAAGTGCCAAAAGGAAGAAGTGATTAAATTTTGGCATCTCTGAGTGCAGAATTAAGGCGCCAAATGAGCTAAATACTACTAAATTTTCAAGTTAGCCTACTATGCCAATAGAGTCGCTGTGCTGTGAAATTGGGTGCGGGAGCGTGTTCCTCTCGGAATTTCCGTCTAGGGGAACCCTCCCCGTCTCTCTACGCCTCCCCAGTCGTGAAAAATCCGCCTCGGAAGGCTCATGGCGGCGGAGGTTTGCACTCTCTGAGTGTATATATGCCTCTAGTTTAGATTATTTTTTTTGTGTAATCAAATAACATAAACTTAATTCAATATAATTGTATTCTATTGAAACATTTATTTTTTATTGTTCGCTGTATTTTGTCGCCTCCTACATCTTGTATAATCTACCTTTGTGTCATATATTTCTGCACAGATCTCACACATTGTTGGTTGATCATCATTGGACCATATCTACACATCTACCAATGTTTGATATTGATGTGATTTTAATACATCAAATGAACTTTTTCTCACAGGCCAGACAGAAAAAATGAC
>CP045899.1:8288749-8344028 GCA_013387185.1 Caligus rogercresseyi
GACTTCCCGCAAACCTCATCTTGGTGTCGTCATAAGAGTAAGAGCCGACTTGGAACTTGCATCGCTGAAAAAATAATAAATTGTTTTAGGGATTTTCAAACAGATTTCAGATTAGGACAAAAAATACACCTGGAAATATATATATGCTATTAATAAATGTCTAAATTTAATTTAGTCCTTAAATATCCGATTTTTATATATAAACTCTCATAAATTCATAAAAATAATACCCCACAAATCTAATCAGCCTATTTTATTATTCATTCTAGAACTAATGTATGATGTAGGACTTAGATTTTCATGACACATTTAGTTTTGTAGTTTAACCCTATAGACTTAAAGTTTTTGCGAAAAAAGATGAGCTCTTGAGAAAAAAATAATCACGTGTTTTATATCTCAATGAATAAATTAGACACACATACGTTTTTATGTAGATTTAAGCTATTAAAAAAAATTGTAACTTGCACAATTTTGTCAAGAATAATTGTATATGTGAGTAGGCATTACATCGTTAAAATTAGACCGTCGAACCAAGGGTTTTAAGCGATTAACCTTCCTCTTTAGAGGTTCTACCCTGCACTCTCAGGTAAAAAATACAAAAGCACCTTCCAGAGAGCCTCCTTAAATGTTAGGATGGACATTGTACCAGCAAAAACCTAGATGTTAATGTGTACAAAGACATAATTAAACAATTTAGCTTAGAATGGTTAACATCACATATGAACTGAGACTAGATAATGAAATGCCAGAACCCAATTGGCGATCTCGTCTTCCCAACCCCAAAGAGACCGACGAGGTCTACACTTCGGTGGCGTGTCCATTAAGGGGGCGGCACAGACACATTTGCGTCCCACGCAGTGTCTGTGTGGAACAATTTTGAGTCCCTGAGGTCGGCCAGGACACTAGCTGCGGCAAGGGACGTAGCCAGGACCATGGGCCGCAGTACCCCAATTTAGGGGATTTATTTATTTATTTTAGTATTTTTAATTTTATACGTTTTTTAATGTTTATATATATGTGTATGTGTTCATACACAGGAATTATGTGTTTTTATATTTTTCTATTTTATATTATTTTATCTAAAACGGACCAGCAAAAAGCTGATAATTTAAATCAAATAAAGGATTACACACACACCTTGTTAGAAAAAAAACATCAAGTATAAACCATAAACTTTTTTAGTTTGGATCCATGAAGTTACATAAACGTTTTAAACTAATTAGGAAGGTTAAGTGTTAACTGGTAAAAATTATCATTAAGTGTCAAACAAACACATATTCATATATTGATGTAAAGCTCAAAAACGATTACTTTTTATGAGATACTCCTTTTAAACGATCTTAGAAAAGACAAATAGTTTGAGTTTTACTTCTTTAAGTCCTACTTTAATCTCCGCATCCATGTATTCCCAGATCAATGTAAGAAGAAAACTCAAGTCCACAAGTGATCAAGTGTCTCAAAATGAATGCTAGGAAGATTCCCACGGTCACATGAGGTAAAAATGCAATTGCAAATTTACTTTTTTCCCCTCGTAATTAGACTTTCTTCATAGAAAAACAACCCTGCAGCACTGCAAGGTTTTTTCTATGAAATATCATGGCCCATAGAATAATTGAATACACAACAAAAGCGAAAGAAAGAAATGCTCGATTTTGAGTTCTGGCGTGATTGCGAAAGATTATTCCGAATATTACTGGGGGAATGAGACGAACTAAGTCGTTTTTCTTGTATGATTTATTTCGGAGCTCAAATAAGTCTAGCCTTCAGTGCGAAAGAAAAATATATCCATATAAAAAACAAATAATAAAATAATAAAATTATATATATATATATACAGAGTTTACCAACAAAATTTAGAATTCAGTTTAATTGTCTCTGGCTACCCTGGGGCGAGCTTTAGTGATTTTTACATTAAAGCTTCTTGTTGTACCAGTCATGTAGATCGTTTGTTGGTAAAAATTGTTTTCACTCACTCTTCACCATGAGTCATGAGAAGAAAAATTGTGAGAGGATCGCTGACCTCCTTAAGGCCAAAGTTGACAAAAAAGAGATCGTGGAGATTGTTGGCTGCTCTCTGGCTACAGTTTACAATGTTTCAAAGGCTCTAAAAGATGGAAAAGGTACTGGCAGGACTCCAGGCAGTGAATGACCAAATAAGAAGAGGACTTAAGTTTTTCTGGGAAAGGTAAAAGAGGCGGTGAAGGAGGATCCCACAAAGTCAATTCGGAGACTGGCTCGGACCATGGATGTCGGTACTTCTACCATGTAAAGGGCTTTAAAAGATGACCTGAACCTGAAATCTTATATCAGGAGGCCCAGGCATCTTTTAACCGAGGCAATGAAGGTTAAGAGGCTCGAAAGGTGCACCAAAATTCGTTCAACCTTTCACAAGAAGAAGTCCACTGTGATAATTTTCTCAGACAAGAAGGTTTTTACAGTGGACCATGTCTACAATCGAAAAAACGATCGGTACCTTGCGGAGTCAGTAGATGAGGTCAGGGAGTCTACAGAACCAAACACTCAGCCCATGTGATGGTTCTAGGAGTCGTGGCATCTGACGGGAAGACCATGCCTCCGTACTATTTTCGAGTCAGAGATAAATTTTACCACCATGTCTACGTGAAAGTCCTGAGATACCATGTTTTGCCCTGGTTGAAGGCAAATTACCATAGTGGCCACTATGTGTGGACTCAGGATGGAGCTCCCTCCCACACATCAAAGTTGGCCCAGGACTTCTGCTCAAGGAATTTTGCCGATTTCTGGCCAGCAAACTACTGGCCACCCTCAAGCCCAGATCTCAATCTCCTGGACTTTGCTGTGTGGGGCTTTTTGGAGAGAGAGACCAACAGCACTCCCCATACCAATGTGGATGCTCTCAAGGCCTCCATCACAGCTGCCTGGGCCAACACGTCTACCGACTTCATCAAGAAGAGCTGTGCTGCTTTCCGCCACCGTGTTGATGCAGTCATTGAAGCTAAAGGAGGCTACATTGAATAAGAAGATTGCTTTCTTTTTAACTTTTGTTTCAGATGCTTCTTTTATAAAAGATCAAATAAAGTTTCTAGAAGTAAAGCAAAAATTGATTTACGATTTTCTAAATTTTGCTGGTACACTCTGTATATATATATATATATATATATATATCAAACTAGATTACGCTTATGGAACTGGAGGAATATATACAGCCCCTCCTGAGTATTTGCCACCCTCAGAACACTTGATACCGTGCGACAGGCCCAAAATCTTTGAATGTTTGATAGCAGTGACGCAGCTGGTAGAAGTGGCCTTTTGAATGTATTCGTGATAATTTCCTACATTAAATATCTAGTGATGTCATCTCACTGGTTTGTATAAATACAATTAAATATATTTCCTTTTACTGATATTCCTGACTATTTATGTTTCCACATTGTTAACCATATTTTTAGGTCGCGGTATTATTACTATCATTGCACAAGAAATAAGTGTAATTCCTTGCTTCTCTTTATTACTACATCTACTTTAAGGATAATTGCTAAAGATTGCCACTAATAATGGCTTTTACTCCGACTTTAACAAGTTGAATAATTAATTATTAAAATGACAGAGCAAATGATGGAATATCGTTGTATTTATCAATGACACTGGGGTCGAAACAACACACAGCCAGTGAACAGTAGCATATAAATGTTTGATGGAAATACAGTAAATGGGTTTTATAAGTTAGTTGAAATAATAAGGAAAAATGACAATTTAAATGAGCCCATCTTCTGACGAAAAATTGGCCAGTCTCCAAAAGTTATTGCTAACCTCTGCTCTAAGATACTGATTTCGTCTACTTTGATATTATATATCATCGTTATTTTCTTCAAAAATACAAAGAAGATGAGTTCTGCCAGATTTTTTGAATGTTTAAAATTTTATTGAGTTTATTTTGGATACTTTAAAGGTTGCAGATAAATGACAAGTCATTTTAGTGTTAATGTTTTGTAAAAATAATATATATTTACAAAGGTACACGGTGAGGTATTTTTACATATGTATGACATTGGGAATATACGAATTATGTATTTTGCATAACTAACTGAGGCAATTATACATTTCTAACAGCAGATGTTAACAACATCAAGAAGTATAAAAAGTAAATAGTATTACCAATTTGAATTGAATCCCATATGCTGTTTATAATATGTTAGTATGGTATCTAGAAATACTTTAATTATTTTCTTTATAGCTGCCGTATCAAGATTACACACACACATATATATATACATATATATATATATATATATAATATATATATATATATATACATATATATATAACCACACACACACCCACATATATATAGAATACCCACACACACACATATATATATGCCGTGTTATAATTATAAATGTTATAACCAACTAAAGGTAACAAATTGAAAGATTACAAGGAATCATTCTTTGTTATCTTTTAAAACAAAATTTCGATATAAAAAATTTCTCCAGTTTCAAGGTGGACGCTCCACTCTAATGATCTAGTGATCCGTGAACCGTATTGGAGATCTTCAAGTCCAGTATTATTGGGCTTAAGTTGACTTTAGAGTAACAAAGAGAGAGAATGTGACATTGACCAATGAGCATCATTTGTTTAAAGATATTATTTATTTCATTCATTTATGTAGTTCATAAAAAGTTAACTCAGTTAGATTTTTGTTTCCCATACTTTTTGTATAAAGAGGAATGTAAGCATCATCAAGTGAATGAAGCCTAGATGGGAATTCCTTTAAAAATGTAAAGTTATATATATTTTTAAACAAAAAAATATGTTTTCAAATGTAGTTTGAAAAATTTAAGTCCCTGCCCGGATCCCGGTCGTTTCCTGGTTATATATATATATAAGTATACATATATATATATATATATATATATATATATATATATATATATTCGTTCTCCGGTGACGTCATTGAGTAGTCACACTGCTAGGATTACATGATTTTTTTTGTATTGTCCACACCTTATTATACAGAACTTGCTAAGAACAATATAAAAGACAAACACGTGAAGTAATATTTAAAAAATAGAATTATACACAACAAAAGATCAGCGAGAATCATAAAAATATCAAAACGAGAGGATAAAACCATTATCAGCCTCGGACTATGTTTGTGGTCAACGAACAACATCCCTTGCCTCCACATCCTTGAGAAGACCCTGAGTGAAGGGAGAATCCCCTAATTCACCATTATTTATATATTTTAAACACCAATGAGTGTTGACTAGTGTTAAATAATGTATTGTTTCTTGGAAATTGATAACACTATATTCGTTTGCAAAATGTGTATCATAAAAGTAGCCTCTCCCAATCCTTCAATACAAATGACATCTTTCTTTGCTTAGAAAGAGCAAATAGGAATGAAGACTTCATTATAACTAATATATTTCTATATAATCAGCTGCCATATTTATGGAATTTATACTCCATCTCGAAATACGGGAAAAGTGTATTAATAAGCGACATTCAATATTAAATGAAGATAATTTTTCATTATTGAATTCATTATTCTCTACATAGTATTATCTCACAAAAACCTATACAATTCTATAATTTCAACTAGCTTTAATTTAGGATATTCAACATTCTTGTTTATAAATTTTCACAACATACTTGATAATGCATTATATTTAAGAAAATTCCACACCACATGAAAAATCTTTGTTCCTTTTGAATTTTTACGTAGGGAACGACTTATTTATACGTGGAATATGTTTGTTATAATATTTCTCAGCCATATAAATGGCTTTAAATATCCATAACAAGCACATATGGGAATCATTTACTCATATGCATATGGTATGTGTCGCGACAATTTAAATGGAAGTGAGAAGTCATAAAGAAGAATAAAGAATTATGTTTTTACGATTTTGCTTTTTTATTACACAACTTACAATTCATCCACATAAACTATAGTAATAATGCTTTGAATACTACTATTTGTAATGAGAATGCAGATCAAACTCGTAGTTTGGATATCTATCAATGCGAAAAGGCAATTGACTACAATTCTATTTCTTTAAAAATAATATATTTCACACTTCCAAATTTGTGTGACGTCAGGTATAATATTTTCAAGGCTTTTATAGATGTAGCCTTCAGCTTACATGCTATTATGGTTCAATTGGACCCGTTTTGCACATTTAAAAGTAGAAAAAATATTAAATGACATTTGTTCACTTTGAAACTCAGTGACTTTTCCTTACGTGTCCTATCAATATAAAGAAAAACAATGACTTTGACTTCTAATCTCATAAAGGCTGTACAAAAAGGTACACTAGTCGTCTAGGGTCAATTTTGACCCACCCCTAGATAATACTTACAACGTAAAATTTCTGGTGTATAAAATGGTAGCAGATTCAAACAAAGACACACGCAATTCCATACACACATTTTTCATCCTGTCTTCTTGGAAGTAATATCCAATCTCAATCCCACTACTTGTTGTCAAACCTTCACTACACTAAAGAAAACAATTACAGCAAGTATTTTCAAATAAGAGCGAGTGGTACGTACCAACCAAATACAGTTCTTTTTTACTGTGAAAAGCAGAAAACGCAACAATTTATGTTCTGAGTGATTGGTAGCGAGTTGTTTTTTTTATTCCTAAAATACTTTGGCTTAAAAAACAAAGAAGCTGCTTTATATAAACATTTATGTAGGGGTGGATCAATTTTGACTCCTAGGACGACCAGTGTGACCAAAATCGTAAGATCACACACACACACATATATATATATATATATATATATATATTATATATATATATATATATATATATATATATATATAGGGTTGTTCTTATTTTTCAAATGTTTGAAATGTTAGCGACTTTGAGCATTTTCTGTTTCTTGGTGATAAAAGAAGACGACATACAAAGTTTGAACAAAATCGGTCAACATTACGAGGTCGCGCAACGAGGTCAAAGTTTTAAAATTTAGTAAAAATATAGTTTTCCGCAAATTTCTTCAAAATGGTGACGTTACAGACTTCATAATAATTATTAATTTAAAGGAAATCTAATTTATTACCACACGTATGTTTTATGTTTTTTAATAAAACAAAGTTTTCAGTAAAAACAAGCAAGAAAGGGAGTGAGTATTGTTAGCTTATTTCATAGCTTTTTTGTACCAATTAACTTCACTCGCCTGTAGAAGATGACTGTTCGCTTCAGAGTAAAATAGTACTATTAAGTTTAGTAAACCTTTAGATGATAAATCCAAAAATGACCTTAGTTGCATTCTATCAATTCAGAATTCAGTACAATCTGAGTTTACATCATAAGACTCAGAGCCTGTATTGACCTATAAGAAATCGATTATGAAAAAAATAAATAACAATTTGTTTCTTAGATTTGCGTCAAGGTACCTCTCAAAATTTACTTTATCTCTGACGCATACATAATCCATTATATGCGTCATTTTGTACGCAAGATAGGGTTTTTTTTAATGTGCATATAACTCTCTACTTATTAAATTGACATGATTTAGTATACCAAAATATTAAAGCTTGTGTACCAAGGTTCATTTGATATATTTTGTGTTCTAAAAATCGCTATACTTTAAGAGATATAAGCAAATACGTTCTCCCCCAAAAATTGATCTTTTGATATGAGAATATACGATTACCATTTGGTAACGGCAGTTAGTGTAACCTGGATAGGAAAAAAAAAAGCCATGAAATAAGCAAAAATACACACTCCCTTTCTTGCTTTGTTTTTACTGAAAACTTTGTTTCATTAAAAAACATCAAACATACGTCTGGTAGTAAATTAGATTTCCTTTAAATTAATAATTATTAAAGTCTGTAACGTCCACCATTTTGAAGAAATTTGCGGAAAACTATATTTTTACTAAATTTTTAAAACTTTGACCTCGTTGCGCGACCTCGTAATGTTGACCGATTTGGTTCAAACTTTGTATGTCGTCTTCTTTTATCACCAAGAAACAGAAAATCCACAAAGTTGCTAACATTTCAAACATTTGAAAAATAAGAACAACCCTAATCTACAGGCTTGTGATAACGCAAATTGAACGGCGTTCAGCTGAACGCACGTTCAATGAACGGAACGCAACTTTTTTTTTAACGCTGAACGTTGAACGCAAAAAAAGAGTTTTGCGTTCAACGTTCAGCGTTCAATTTTTCCAAACATTTCTTGGACTTTTTTCTGAGTCATCACTTTTTTTGGAAATTCTTTTCTAAAAAAACGTCATCACTACGCAGTTTTTGGAAATTATTTTCTAAAAAAAAAAAACGTCATCACTACGCAGTACTTTTTGGAAATTCTTTTCTCGTCATCATTCGAGTATCCCTAATTCTTTAATTTTGAACGCTGAACGCAAACAATTTGAACGCAAAAAAAAGGAAACGCTCGCAAGAATTCTAATCAGAACAGAGCCCTTAATCTATACATTCAAATTCAATGAGAAAATTAAATTTTCGTGAAAGTTGATTGAATGCAAATTTTCGAAATTTTATAAACGTTTGATTTTGAAGATAAAAGAAAAATAATAAATTAATTTATCTTTTTCAAAAATGCATATCTACATTTTAAGATTAATTGTTTTAAAATAGCGTTGAAATTAAGGAAATTAGGGCAAATTGAATTATGAAAAAAAAAAATTACTACATAATTTTGGGCCCGTTGAGCATGTACTTCCATTATTCGATTTCGTTCAAAATTTCACAAGATGATTTCTATGCACTAAAGTAAAATCTAGTGCCCGATCTAAAATCCGAAAAACAAATAAGAATCACCCTAACGGTATATATTTAATATATATATATTACCTATATACAGGCTTGTGAACGGAACGCAAAATTGAACGGCGTTCAGCTGAACGCACGTTCAATGAACGGAACGCTGAACGGAACGCAACTTTTTTTTGAACGCTGAACGTTGAACGCAAAAAAAAATAGTTTTGCGTTCAGCGTTCAATTTTTCCAAACATTTCAATGTAGTTTTGATTAAGTATTTTTTTCTGGGATATAAACAAGGGGATGAAATATTATAAGAAGAACTTATAAACTACTCTCCCAAGAACTCTCTATAGAATAGTAAAGCACTTTTTTTAAATTTTACCCCAAGTGACAAAATTTACACACAATTGAATGACCTTTTTATTCATTCATTCTTATTACAAAATAAACAACTTATTTAGTATTTAGGTATGAAACTATTGTTGAAATAAGTTGAGATTAAGTCTGACTACGGGATATTCATCTGGGCTGTGGACTCGGAATCATGGATTTGCTCATTTTGATGGACTCGGATTCGTGGACTCGATAACTTAAATATTAGGACTCGGATAGGAGGGCTCGAGAGTTAAAATCTTAGGAATCGGATACGAGGACAGTATTAATTTCGTCAGCTTTTTTCATTTCGTCATGGAGAATAAATGACAGTCTACGAGCAAACAAAAATATATTTACAAGGTTAGTCCCTGTACGCTTCCTAGTAATTAGCATAGTTTGGTAAACATTTTATACTCGCACGTCACAATTGTATATGGATGTTTGATGACTATAGATGATAATTTATTATTTTGGCTTCTCCTGGATATAGCAGATATATAGATTTTTAAGGCGCCATGATGGTCGCGAATGTCTCAACCAAAGTACTTTGAGGAATGTAAGATCAATTCTTTGCACATTCCCATAGGCCAAGCGACCTAGAAACTTGTTGTTGTTGCTTTAAAAAAAAGATAATTTGACGCCATTGATCAGACAAAAAATTACCCTTACAACAGTTGCAGTTAATATTTTGCGTTTTGTTTTGTTCCTTGCATAAATTTAATGTTAATAATTGATATTGAGATTAAGTTATTTCTAATGACGAAGACGATATTAACTTCAATTTAATGTAGTAAATGGTTGATTCGTGGTTATATAATATTAAATGTGTTTTATATTGCAAAGATGATTAAAAAATACATCTCTCTAAAATAAGATGCATTCATATAATGTTGTTTTATAATATTAATTTGTATTATATAGCTTTGATCTCGTATTTGTCTTGATTTATTACACCTTAAATATGATTATAATTTAAAATGTAATGTATCCATTACGGAAGAAAGTAGGGATCCAGTTACTCATACATCGAAGGTTTAAAATACTATTTTGCAGATTCTTAATATCGAACTCGGACTCCGTTATTCGAAAATAAGCGAGTCTGGTCATCGCGACACTTTTTCAAATATATTTGATCTGAAGTTGTTTTTAATAAGATTGAAAATAGTTAAGTTTATTTCATGCTGACTGGCGTGTTTGTCTTTTATATATGGAAAACTATTAATATAATGATTATTTGTTACGGGTCAGGAAAAAATATATACAAGTTGGGGTTTGATCAGGGGTTCCCAACCTTTTTTCTTTGGCGACCCCCCTATAGAAAAATCTCCAGTCTGGCGACCCTCTTATGTAGTGAATATAGACGTTCTGCGGACCCCAGGTTGGGAACCCCTGGGTTAGATCCAGTCAACAAATTTATATCATTTGAAAGTCGGTTCGGGCTCATTTTATTATAAAACCCCTAAATAGTACTTCCATTTTTCAAAATTACACATTGTTATTTTTAAATATTTGAACGCTGAACGCTAACGGAACGCTGAACGCAAAAACATTGAACAGAACGCTGAACGGAACGCTATTATATTTTGAACGCTGAACGGAACACTGAACGCAAAAAAGCTGAACGCTCACAAGCCTGATATATATATATATATATATATATATATATGTGTGTGTGTGTTATATGTATATATATACATATATATACACGCTTATTAAATTACTAACACAAAATATCCCGATAAGCCTATTGCTTTTTTCGTCGTCACTTGCTGGGATTAAATGAAGATTTTATTTCCTTTTGTTCGTTGGCTCAGTCCACTTGAAGGGGTCCGTTGTTTTGAAATTATCCCTGGAGATGAACGCAGATTTCCAGATTTCTTTTAACGTGATCTTGGAGACCCATAGAAAGTCCACATCATATACAAAAAATTATATCCATAACATGGACTAAGATCGATATTTTTTTGCTGGCTGTTTTATTTTGTAAATATTCGTTTCATTTTACGATTTATGATTTTGAATGGGTAACAATTGATATAAAAATACAGCTAAATGCATTCATATTGTTTGAAATATACCACAGTGCTTGTGATAAATTTCAGGAGATTATTTTGTGATTAAACTTGATGAATTAAGACAGTTCATGAGATAATTTCATACTTTTAAGCAATCTATAAAAAACTATTCTCTCATTCTTATAAACTATCTCAAGATATCATTGAATATTTTTGTTTTTCTTATTAGAGCTATAATTTCCATACTATAAATTTGTATCTCTGAAAATCAAACAAGGACCACAATAGCTTAGTGCGTCAGTGTGATCAACTCTCAAAGATGAGATTGCACGTTCGATTACTTCCGAGGTAGGTATTTTTATCAACCTCATTGGAAAGATCCTAGGTTCATTTGCATAATTTGAATGCCAAAAATTAATTTGTCTAAGTGGACAAACAAAATAAAGCATTGTCATACTTTTTAATTAAAAATATAACATATTCATAACGATTTTGGATAGAATTAGTTTTAATAACTCAATTAAGGCTTATTTTACCCATCAATTTGATGCAAAGTGTGTAATTTATCATATGCTACTAAACTAGATTTAATAAGTATTTGAATAATAGCTAAAATTGATTAATTAAATAAGTTTGCTTAGAATATTAATTAAAATACATCTAAGCAATGCTTTAATTTACTGCATAAATATTAGTGGATATTAATAAATGGTACAATCTGTTCTATTAAGAGGCTAAAATTGCATTCAATTGAGGCCACGTTTTAAGCTTGAAGATGTTGTGCATATAGAAGCACAGTGTTTTTTAACTATGTTATATTGTATAAGAGAATATAAATACATTTACGACAAAAAACCCTTTTCGGAAATCGTCTCTTTTGTTTTACTTGTGCTTTATGACAACCTGATAAAAATTAGATAGACTTGGGTACACACCTCAACACCCTAATATAACCAGTAATACATGGATTGAAAAAATATATGTTTGTATAATTCTGGATATGGAATAAGTTAAATATAAAATATTATTTTTTAAATACATATTATTTAACTCATATAAATTTTCTTAGCCACATACTACATTTCTTTGTCTTAGTTAGGTTCTGACATACAAACTATAATAATATGATAAAGAATAGTTCCTTTGTCTTATTTTCTCTTGACTTTTTGTATTGGTAGTAAAGTAATTGAAGGTTTCCTAAGCAAAAAAAAGTCCTGAAGGTTTCTTTACAAAATGACGGACCATATCGTTTGTATTATATTATTACTTAAGAATACCCGATATCTTCTATTCTTTACATTTTTCCATGTCTGGTTTATATCCTTTTACTGAGGGACCATTATTTGTGTTTCTACAGTTCTAGTTAAGGAATTTTTTTGCAACAACTAAATATCAATATCTAAAAAATATATGTTACAGTAGGTATTTAGGTAATTGTATCCTCTGTTGTTAATTCCAAATATTTCCTTCGAAGAACATACAATGACAAGGTACTTTGCCAATTCATTCACACAGCTTTTGGCCATTTTCCCTGCCAAACCATCGGGACCAGCAGCTCTATCTGTTTGTTGCTTTTTCATGATATAGTTGTTACTATTGTTGAGAGTGAAGATTTTATCCTTTGATGCTTTGGTGTGTCTTCTAGGAAAGGCCTCTCTCTTGAAAATTTTAATAAAATTAATGTAAAACATCTTTGGTCTGTGTCAGTTCTTTCTCTTTGTCGCCAATTTCCTTAATACCATTAGTGGAACATTTTTGTCTTATTAATAAGCAATTTAAGTCCGATACCTGCTTTGCTTTCACGTTCAACCTTTTCTTTCATCTTCGAGTGAACAATTTCTGTCACTCGAAAGGCGTTATAGTACGAGATAAAAGGGAAATATTAGTAAGAATGTTTTCTATAGAGTTCTGTAATGCTATCTTTTCTTTCCCCGTAGAAAGTTCGAAACTGAGGATCTAACTACTTTTAGCAATGTGGAATTGATTTTTGTAGGAGAAAATAGGTAGGGGCAAAAGTTTATTTCTAGACTATTTTTTCATATTTCAACAAACTTTTCCTCCCCAAAGATCCAACCTGGTAATGCAAATCGGCAACGATTATGGACAGAGCAATATTTAAAATTATTAATTTATGATCGGAGGATGTCCCTGGACGATAAAAGGCATTGATTATTTCTCTTTGAATGGAATAGAAACGAGAGCTAAATCAATCCTTGATGACTGACTTCTCTTCTCCATGAAATAGTATCTTCTGGGGAAAGCTTCCTTATAATATGAGTAAGGTCGAACCATAGGCAGAGATCTCCAAGAATGTTTAAATTAGGACAGTGAGATGCTGGCTTATCAAAATCTACATTCATATCACCTATGAGTATAAACAGAAAATGATTTTTTTAATATGTATGATTGCCTGAAAAACTGCAGAAGCTACTTCATTAGGGCCATGGGCGTTGTTAATAGAGACGGTAGAACCGTTACTCGTAATGAGGATCGTATTCCAATTTCTCTTGCCTGAGAATCCCTTTACGAACTTCACTACCTCAACCTTTTTTAATGAGTGTTAGAACCGCTCAATTAATCATTATGACAAGTAAAAATTATTGAAATTTTCTTGGTAGACAAAGCGGACAGTTACATGAACTTGATACATTTGATCTTATGCCTTGGAGACAAATGATATCCGGGCTCACTGATAATATATGCTTCATCAGAGCATGCCCTGGCCGTGGGTCTTTTCCTCCTCCGGTGTTAAGTGATAAGAATTTGTTTATTCCTATATTGTTTTTCATTTCACTGCTCATGGATGTGTGATAATAGTCCGATATTCTTAATTTAATTTTTCCAAAATACTTTTCTCATCTGGTTTTGAAACCAGCCATACTGATGAAACATAATTAGTCCTCCGAGATCAAAAATCCCCTATTCGGTTATGCTTGCCCGTTTCATCAGGAGGGCTATTACAGTCTGGTTGCTTTCTTTTATTTGCCAAACCTGCCCGCGTTCTAAACTCAAATATTTTATTGGGATCGAAATGACTTTTAGATGTTCTTTTTTGAATTGTAAACCTCTTATAAAATCAATCCGAATACTTGTTTCAATTTTTGTTGATAAGAGAACGTGAGCTAATCAGGTGTTTGGTGATTCAAGGGTTTATATAAAATATTTTATAAAAAGTATATAATATTTTTATTAGTTTAAAAAAATAGGTGAATAACATCTAAAAATATTATTTCTTAAGATAAATTTATGATATCCTTTAGAGTGCATGGTAATAATTCAAGTAGGATTAAAAGCGGAGTTATCATAACTACACGAAACGTTACAAAAGCAGATTTATCCTCAGTCCCATGTATTCAAAACAAAATTGATGAAGATATTTTTATTTCCGAATAATAAGTTGCTTCAAATTATAAGTCTCAATATACCAGAAAATCCAAATTACTAGAAAACATTTATAGTTTGCGATGTAAAATACGTATTCTTTTTTGAGAAAATTGATTGGATACACTACTAAAAATAATAATAAATGCTTTATCGATAAGGCAATTTTGGAAATATAAAATAAAGTAAATACACTATTTATTCACATTACATGACTGAAAAAATCGCAAGGAATTAATATATATGCTAATAGTTTCAAAGTGTGACTTATTATCTGAGTCCTTTCATACATTTTTCCACATATATTACAAGTCCAAGCTACTAGTCTTAGAATACAAAGTTACAACGGTCTGTCGATACGTATATAATTAACGATTCGCCAAAGACATAAATAATGTTCATCGGCTGTAAAAATTCAAATATTATAAGCGATTTCCAAAGTTACATGATATGGTTAATTCCCCTATTGTTTTTTATACAACTTTATACATTCAGATAAGTTACACATAATATGATTTACAAATAATTAGTTCCCTAAATATCAATATTAAAACAACACAAAATAAATTAGACAATAACAATATTTGCTTTATTTTGGATACTCACTTAAGTACAATATTGGATATTCACCTTTTTGCTCCTTGACAATATTATTACCAGAGCAGTAACAAGAAATCTCGATAATTGAAAACATTATTTACCCTCTGATTGGCATATAATTAGGTTAAATAGCTGGAGGCTGGAGTCAAACATGTCACGAATTGATGGCATTAATTGATTACGTGAGCTCCTTTATTCTGTGCTTCCTGAGAGCCTTACTCCTGCACCCTCTGGAAATGATAAATGACATGGAGCCTTTTCTGAGATAATTAAAATTGATAAATTGAATTGTTAATGTTTAATAAAGTATATAAAATATTACAAAAATCAAGCGACAGACAAAATAAGCAAATTAAGATGCAAAGTTAAATAATGTTTTATTACGAATTTGCTTTTGGCTTTATGTTTTTTTAATATGCAATAAACAAAGAGGAATAAAATAGGGTTTTGTAATTATATAGAATTCAACAAGTACAAGTATTCAATAAGACTTTTAGAATTTGTAACTAATTTAAAGGATGTAAGCTACAAAAATATCAAATACTCGCACGTCACAATTTGTTAACACTTATATTGAGTCTCTACCAGGATATGATATAAGGAGTGTTATGTTCTTACGTGATGGTTTCCTACTTTATTTATTTTCTCCCAAATCATTTATCAAATAGTTCTTACAATTCACCTGAATAATCCTGCATTCAAAACCAAATATAGTGGAGCATCTTATTTCAAAAGGAATTCACTCAAAAAATGAAAAAAAAACTCATATAAGCCAAGAAAAGACTGCTCATTTTCTGCTTTTAACCCTTTAAAACGAGGCCCTGGGAAATATTTTTGTAAAGAACCTTTTTATACAATATACGGGTTGTTATTAGAAAAATAATAATAAAATTCAATGGTAGTTTAGAGAAGAAAAAAGTTAAAAGAACCATGTACAGGTTTCAAGTATATATGTAAAAAGTTAGTATATACTTTTATCCAACTTTTTAAATAGGATTTCTCTAGCTCTATAAATTTTTCGCAAAACGAAGGTTTTAATTGTCCATTTCTAAAATACGCCATGCTTCCTCATATTAACTTTTTATATGCTGGCTTCAATAATATAAATAGGTATGTAAGAAGCATGGGAAAGTACAACATAAATATGTTAAAAAGTTAAAATTATAATCACAATTGACCATTCACCCAAATGTATTTTTGTTGAATTAGGGAAGTTACATTGGAAAAGTTAATTCCAGGTATATATCATGAAAGACATTAAATTTTATATAAAAGTGCCATGATGCAATGTAACATATGATGGTTATTATCAGGGTTGTTGATTTTTTTTATTTAAATCGGATTTTTTTGATTTAAATCAGATTTTTTTGATTTTAATTGTTAACCATATTTTATGCACAAAAATATTTTTTTCAATGTGTAAATTTTGTCCATACTTTAAATTGTAACTTTTTAAAACATGCCCAATATACATATAGGCTTACCTATTACTCAGGGGACTTTTAATGCTGTCTTTGATTAAATTCTAGTTGCCTTACTTAATGATTTCATTTTAATAAAGAATACAAAGGAGTAAACAATAAAATTACAGAACTTCAAAGGCCTTGTAATGAGTCATACTCGCTAATCACGTGACAGTTCGAAATCCAAGCGAGGATCGAAGACTCATGACAATTTTTCTACCTTAAAAAATTACTGGGTGGAGCTGCCAACGGCTGATCAAAGATGACTACAAGATGGGTCACTCTCGAATCTAGGACGCACCAGGTACGCTTGGAAAAGGAGGCGCAAGACAATCGGACAATTGATGACTCGTTCCTGTAATTGTCAAATTTAATTGAGTTTACTTTTTCATTCATATTGTACAAGCAGAATAGAAGCAAATTGTTAAATATGTTCATCAAATCTTAAGCTAATTAGAAGATTTAGAAGAGCAAGAAGACTGACAATTAATAACTCGTTCCTGTAATTGTCAAATTGAACTGCGTTAACTTTTCCATTTACATTGTACAAGTAATAAACAATTTATTTGATAAAACATGACTTGATTTTAATAATTGATTATAAAATGTCTTTGGAAAAAAAACTTAATTTAGATCGCAATCCAAATTGCTTGATTTAAATCAAATAATCCTAACTCAAAGCTTAATAGATATATTATATGATATAGGCCTATAGTCTGAGGCTATAGATATAATGAAAAAGGCCACTGCTCTACTATTAAGAAGACAGACATAAAATGTTTAGTTTCTGTCATTGAGAATTAGAAGCATAAAATTAAATATCAATTTAATTTATTGAAAAAAACATGAATTGATTTAAATCAATGATTTTAATTGGAAATCCACTTGATTTAAATCGCGATTTAAATCAATGATTTAAATCGGCCTGATTTAAATCAAACAACCCTGGTTATTATACATATATGCGTCAGATAAGGTCCAATGAGTTAAAATTGTTTAACTTCTTCTATATTCTTATTTTTATGTATTGAATATTTCATACATTTTACTTGAACAGTAAAAAAACAAAAAAAAACAAAGCATGAAGTTTGTGCAACATCAAAACAGAAATGTGGCTACTTAGAAATCTCGTCGTTCTTAATTTTTTCAGAAAAATAAAAAATGGGTATTAGGATATTTTTGGTCATAATTTGTCTATTAATTGGCACCAATAGTACGTTTCTCAAAATAACACCAAATTTGGGCACTAATAGTTATCGATACTTTCATCTTTTGAAGATTTACATTAAAAATAACTTTTATTACAAATGAGAGCTCTATATACTTACTATTTTTATTGCAGCATTATTCAGTATGAAGAGATTTCTGAACAGCCATATTTCACTAAGATATCGGTATTTTATTTATATTATTAAGTAAATACAAAAAAAGTTATTTTATTTTTGTATACATAGTGCTTAAATATTTGTTTTTACGTTTAAAAAATCAAACAATCTTCGTTTCTTTTTTAAATTCAGAGTTGTCATAGAAGGCCTTGTTCTTTCCATCACCGACAGCTTGTAACACTATTTTTTATTATTTGCCGAAAAAATTGATATATTATATATTAAGTTATATATTTAAAGTTTCTAGCTTTTAAATATGTGTATATACATATATATACAATTTAACACTTTTCTTTAAAAAACACATAGATAATCAAATAGATGATCTTCTAGTTCTCCAAGGCTTAAATGATCAACAGGTCTTTTTTATTTGGACCCCTGGAATGCCTGCCACATGGGCTGTTTATGGCAGTTCAAATACAAATTGAGTCTTATGATGATTTGGTAGTCAAAATGAGGTTTTATTTTTCATTGACTGCAATAATTTTTACTATCGATACAAGTAAAATGCCTCCCATCTTTTTCTTTTCTTCCTTTCTTTTTAAGTGAATAAAATATGTCTGTGAGTTTAGCAGTCTTTTCACACTTTTTCTATCGAAAGATCTTTAATAATAAAAAATTATATTTAGAAATAGGATAAGCATGTACACCATATGTATTGTATAAAAGGAAAAATTGTGTTTCATAAAAAATATAAACAAACATTTGAGTTTATATTAACTTCCTTACACTTCATAAATAAATTATTTGTTTAAAGCTATGATCAGTATAAAAATTCTTTGATTGATCTTACCTGTGTATCCAGGGGAAAGGCATCAAATCTCATTGGACAAATGAACGTGATGTGAGTGGCCTGAGAGTAGAGGATGTCCTTTTCGGAGGTAATCCAAAGCCCGGCATGCTTTGAGAGGACTTCAACCACTTTGAAGGTTTTCAAGTTATAAATGAAGATATTCGGGAGCCAGAGTTCGTTCACGAGCTCCAAGTTGACGGGGATGAGGGTTTCTGGAGAAGAATTGTTCACTTCGCGGGTAAACTTTTCGCTGTATGTCAGCCGAGGCTCCTTCCAAAGTACGTTGAAGTAGGAACTAAACGTGACAGAGTATTCCTGGAGGGGTAATAATACGATACTATAATAGGAGTCATAGCAAAGGGGTTGTTACACCTGTCGATCATTTTATTGTCTTTTTGTTAAATAATATGAATCAAAATAGTCATCTTATATTGGCCCCAATTTCAACCTCCGTAATAGGGAAAAATGTGCAGAAAGATGACAATGTCTGATTAAAAATTGAAAATCTTTAGTTACGGGATCCTTCACTGAAGTCATTTAATATATTTATCACTGCTCACAATAGTACATATAAATTAAAACCTCAATTGTAGGGAACACATCTGTGCCACTGAAGCTAAATGGAGCTCCTTTCTACCCTAAACTTAATTTAGAAAATACAATTTACATGAAACTTTACACACTATTTAGGCTTTTTTATGCACAAAGGTATTGATCAGGTTTTTTTTACTTTTTAAGCCGATCTTTGCATATTTTTTTGACGAGTCAATCCACTTGTATTCGTACATCAACATGAATGTAGGTATTATTATTCATATAAGTTTTAAATTCCTTTTAACCTTCTTTACTATATATTTGAAATTAAACTATTGAATCATATTTATAAGACTTGAATATTCTTACTACATGACTATCAAATCTTAAATAAAAGATTTCATCTCAGAGTTGAAGAATTTCTCACAAAGGGATACATATTATATTGATTTTTAACTAATTTACCTGCGCCAAAAATGATTTAATGTGAATCATGAATGGTACTTTAAAAGGGAAATACTACTTTTATGTAATGCCAATAGATGGCATGGGAATAAAACAAATGACATATATGAAAAAATAAAGTTAAAATGATGAAAATTAGAAACTAATTGTTCTTTACATTTTGTTCACCCATTCAATAACATTGAACCAATAATGTTAGCTATGCTAACAATTGTTTAATTAACTTTTTGTTTGTTATTTTTTTACATATACTAACAATCATTAATATAATAATATAAGCAATAATATAAGACTTGACTAGGAACTACTGAGACCTCATGATTTAATAGATCTTATTGCTTATACATTTTAATAAATTAAAAGTTAGAAAATCATGAGGACATTCACCCATCTTACGAATTAAATATTTTCTCAGATAAATTTAAGTTTTTTTAAAACTTAATGTCAATAAAAAGTTTTATGATAATAAAACCACGGAAAACTCAAAGAATTTGTATTTAATTCCTAACTGATATCTTTAATATATATAAAGTATAATAATAGTGTTTGAAAATTAATCAAAGTATATAATTATTTTTTAAATTCTCAAATGTTTTTTATATATCTCTTTGTAATTATGGTAAAAAATTGTAATAAGTCAGATTATTTATAATGAGTATATATAAATATGGAGATTAACTCTACGGCAAAGTAAATTATTTATCATCATTTGTATTATATATATATATATATATATATGGATCAGGAGTAAAGTTAAATATATGTTTCGAAAGAGGATTCTACGTGGGATGAACTTATATTTACTAGAGTCTTAAAATAATTATGAAGTTTCGTGAATAATACATCTGCTAAAATATCACAAATTGAGAAACTCAAAGTTTCTAATTTAACATATCCACCTGCCCACACAGAACCAAACGATTATCAAAATAAATCCATAGATTTGATTCACTTAATTTAGAATTCTTTGTAACATTTTACATTAGTTCTAGGAACATTTTTCCATGATAAAAACATTTATAAATAGGAAGCTTAATATTTTTGACTAATAATTAAATAAACTAGTTATGAATATGGCATAAACTTTACTATTTTTTTGCTCAATAGATTCGAATGAGTAACCTATCTTTGGATGAAATATATATAATTCCTACTAATAAAATACACCTTAGATTAAATAAGATTTACTCCCTTTGTTTTTAAATCTACGACTACAAAAACATCATATTGTGTTTGCCAATTTCAAGTTCAATATTAGCAATGAGACAAAATACTATATATTCCTAGATACTTTTCCGGCAATTAAACCAAACAGACGTCATAATTTTCATAAAGAACATAATGAACATAATTATCATAGCTATATCGAATACAATAAATAATGAGCTAATTGGTCAATCTTTAAAAGTGAACAAAATACATTGCTAATTAAACAATATCGTTCGATACACATATTTTTTTGTATAAGGACAGGGTCGCAGAAATGGTATAATTAGCTGTGCAATTGAATTACTTTTTCTTTCATGACATCCGCAACTGCAAATGGAAATGACAGATTTTATATGACGGAGCTCTGAAATGTATTAATGTTAATTGACAAAGAAAAAGTTATATATTTTGTATGGCTTTAGTATTATTTCTTTCCTCAATTTCAAGCCTTAACTGTTATATAAAAATGGTTTAGGTTAGACATTGGTTAAATAATCTTATCTATCTATTATATATGTATACATATATATATATATGTTTTTAGTTTCATCATGTAACAGTTTTTTATCAAAATCTATTTTAAATGTATAAATTTCTCCTAAATAGTGTGCACAAATGGAATGATATCAGTTAATATAATTTTTTCAAAGACAATTTAAAAAGTTCCAAAGTAATTGCGTTTAATGAGAAATATAAATTTATATTTTGGTCTTAAATTGTTTTTTCGGAGAAGAACCGCAAGAATTATAACGAAGAGGAAAAATAATCAAACAAAAAAATAACTATTAAATGGTACAATATATACTTCTCGTAGTCGACTTAAAAAGTAAAAAAATGTTAATTATTATGTTCCCTTGAACAGTCAAAGTATAAATACCTGCTTTCAGCCTTTTGGTACGATAAACTTTAGCATAGCTACTTTAAGTATATATTTTAAAACTCTGATATTTATAAACAATTGCAATGAATAAATATTTGAATAGCATAAAAGGTGTATGAATTGCTTAGATTTTAAAATTGTATTATTTGTTATACTAATAAGGGTTCTTTATGTAAATTTACGATGATAGCGGTAGTAAATGTGACGAACATTATGAGTCACATACATTTACCCAATCGTGTCACTCAATGAGTCAATTATAATTTACAGCAAAAAATTATTTCATTCATTCTGTATCTATTTTATCTAAATAGTCTTCCTATGTATTAAGCTTCAGTTAATTTTTTAGAAGAATATAACTTTAATTAAGTTCTTGAGTACTTTTCCTTCAAGGTGGTTTAGCTAATGACCTATTGTATAGAAGAAGAATAACTGATAATGGCTGATATAAAGAAACTTTCTCTTAATATATTATTTGCAACAAATTGATTGATTATGTTAATATTGAGCCCTTTATTCAACACCTTCGTGAAGTTAAATATAAAATATGTTTTATGTATATACATAATCAATTTTAAAAGGATTTGATACGTTTTCATAGATAATTCGTTCTCTTGAGTCATTCATGGGGAAGGCAGATTTTTCTTAAGTAATAATAATAAATTTAAAGTAATGTTTCTTATTTATTTAATATCCATGACTCAAAAATGATGTAATATTTTAGAAATTGAGTTTTGCTATTATTTCATAGCCCTAGTCAAAAAATGAATTGTTTTGAGCTTATAAATCAATATTGCAACTATTGGATGAACTATTGGGAGGCTTGTGTCTCTTAGATGATATTCTTCCAACCTATTATCGTAAAATAGTTGAAAAAATAGGCGTGTATCATGACAAGACTGGAGAAGGTACTTCACTTCCACGGAATTTTATAATTGGATTCACATTGGCACCATTTAACAAATTCAGATTTGGAATTTTTTCTCCCTTTTTAGCATCGATTCAGAGGATATTATGGAGATCCCACCCTGTTTATCTATCGATACAACAATCGATATTAAATACCAAAAAAGGACAAAAACCGTTTATCAAGAGATTTGGAGACCCTGTTGTTCTCGAGAGAACTGCTCTTAACCAAAATAAATTTACAGTGCATGATCAAATTATACATTGGAAGGTTCCGCTTTCCACTTGAACGTTCTTTTATTGTTTTTAATCCTTCGAAGCCGTGGTTTTTAAAATTTGCTCTTAAAAGACCTAGATATGATTGAGCGATCTCAATATCTGAAAGATTTCAAAGTTTGTTGGGCCTCCCTATGTCCTGGAAGAGAAGAATTCTGAAATCAACGGGTAGTATTGCCGATGGTGCAAAATTTACTGCACAATTACAAATTTCAGGACAAATCCTCAAATTTCAGCTTCCTTGCATGAACTGTGTGTTTTTTATTAAACAATATCTTCCATACATTCGTAGACTGCCCATCCCAAAGGTGTTTAAGCTATTCGTAAAACTTAACGTTTGTGAAAATGAAGACGATTCCTCAAATATTTTAAAAACCTATGTTCTTTTTGGTGCCTTTAATCCTAAAAAGAAATTTCCCCCTAGTCACAAAGCAATTGAATCTGCAATACAAAATGTCAAATCTTTAATTGCACAAAAACTTACTACTAACAAGTACATTTTAGAAAAAGATCTAAGATCTATCCTCATTGGTGCTGCCGCCCGCCACTCTGCTGTTGAGGTCAAAATTCCTGATTTGGGAGCGTCAACTTGGAAATGGCTGGAGACCTCATTAAATTGTATCCAAACAGTTCAAAATTCTATTGGAACGACATCAGAAGGATTTTAAGAATGCATCGCTTTTTGTATTGAATACAAATTAGTTTTATATATTGTTGTTTTATATATATGGTTTTTATCTGGACAGTAATTTTGAACTATAATGTTCATTGATGTTTTTATTACGTAACTGTCCAGATTTGATTTGATTCTTATGTTATCTATATGTTTTTAGTGTATTTTTTTAAACTGTATTCTTCTTTGCAGTAACAGAATATAATTATTTTAACCATTAAAATTTTTTGGGATGAAAATACATTGTAACTTTTATTATAACAAAAATGTAGAGTCTATAGAGATAAATCGAACAACTTTATTCTGTACCAACAGCACGCCGGTTGACATCATTGAACATAAATAAATTTGGTGTATCTTGATTCTTGACTCAACGGATGTTTAATAAAATAAATTGGAGGAATTATAAGCTGAAAGCTGTAAATGATAAATGAAAACGGTATATTTAAGTTCTAATTTATATGGACACAAGTAAATTTAATGAGTTGTCCATTATGTAACATGTAAAAACCTATGGTGTTTTTATTGTCATGTTAAAAATAGTTTATACTCAAGCTATGGGCTAGCATATTTTGCGGGTTTAAATATTTAAAAAATAACACTTTTTATACATTTCTACTCTATATTTATGTCTATCATCATTTAAAAAGCATGAGTTAAAGAAGTATTTGTTGAAATAGCAGGACTTGACGTTCAACAAAAAAGACGTCACTCTAAAGTAACGTTTATAATAAAGTATTGGAAAAACACATTTGCTATATTATTATTTTTCTGCTTATATATGGTTTGATTAATTTGCATTCCTCAAGATATGAATAAGCATTCATATATTATATTTTGGTTAAGGGCCAACCTTTTTAGACCGAATGAATAAAGTATTCCTTCCGTGTTTGGGTTATGTCGCAATGCCAATGACTAAAGACATTATCAGGGCATATCTTAATTTGCCAAGTAATGATTGTTTGTCCGATGGAAAAAAAGAAGCCTTTCAGTAGAACTTTGTAGGAACTAATATTAAATACCTTAAATATACCACCTTGAATAAGTATTATTCTGGCTGACATGAAATGAAACGCCCTGCTGTCCATTACTCATCTGTCCATTTGTCAGATGCTGGAATAAGAATACAATAGGATATTTTGGAGCAATACCATGCGTATAAAGGAAGCATATCTGTCACAGGTCCTCCTGATAATAAGTCTTGTTGCAGACTGATATTAAAATATATAGTTTTTTAAGACAAAATAACGTATTAATTTATTGAGATGATCGCTGCAATAAGAGTCGAGATAAAAATATGTACGTTTATAACCTCTTTCAATTAAATGCAATGTATACTATTATTCCTCCATGCAAGTATTTAAGACATATATGCTGCAATAGCGAAATGCATATTACTTAAATACAAAGGAAAAATATTTCAATCAAAAATATATTATTTTATATTCCACTTTTTACTACTTCAGCCATATGACTGATCGGGATTCTTAAAAAGTTAGAAGGAAATTATTAGATTGCTTGGCCTAGCCTCTGTAATCATAAAAAAATTGACGGTTTTGGCTTAGACGGATAGCTTGACCCAAAGAGAAAGAGGAAAAGTTTGTCTGAATTTAAGATTCCCAAGATCCAAAAACCAATACCGAGGCAATCATTCTTGAAAGGGTAATAGTATGTTAATATATAATATGTAGGATATACATTTTTGACGTTTATGACACAGAAATAAAGTTTATTAAAGGTTCGACGCATGTAATTCATTACAAAGGATACCACTCTGGATTTTTCACAAACATGATTGATAGAACGAAAGAAAGTATAAATATATATTTAAAAAAAAAAAATAATAAATCCATTCACTTGCGCCTTTTGGGATGTGAACATCAACTCAGAATTATGAAAATCCTCAAATCGGACACTACTTGAATATAGTCTCGATCTATGTCATTTATTTATTCTTTTAATTAACTTTTCCAAAATTATTGATAAACATTATTGCAATCAATAAATGTTCAGGAGGAGACTTAATGTTTGAATTATGTGGCCATCCTAGCCGATAATTTTATCACCATTTTGACGAAGAACGAGAACGAAAATATTATTTGCAAAAACATTTATTGGTAAACTTATAAGAACTATCATGGAAATATTGACATACTTAAAAGCTGCAAAAATAGTTATAGGCGATCTAATACTTTTAAATGTACATAGAACATATTTATTGATGTTTTGGTATTTACATCCTCTTTACTTTAATAATTAGTTAATTTGTTCTGTTCTATTAAACATACACAAAAATAAAACCTCATGTGTGCATTAATTATATGTTATAGATAGGCAGTTTACTTAGTCTTTTATATCCCAATTGCACAAATATTGTAAAAAAATGCTGCAAGGTATAACAATGTACGTAAAGACTAATTGTATATTTACTTACAGATGACTTTTATTATGTTTATATGTAAAAGACAGAGGATGTTATGATATTACATTTTCCTTATCAAGATTAAGGCAAGCATAACATTTTCCTTATCAAAATTATGATAAGACATATATTTTCCCGTATCTGAATGTAGACTATAAGAAAATGTAATGTATGATAGACGATTTATGGAAAGAGTTTTCGTTGTGAATACGTAAGATATATAACATCTAACATGCTGATTTATATAACAAAATGTATTCCCTGTTAATTTTTTTTCCAGAGTTCATGATAATATATACAAGCATAAAAACAGAATGTATATAAAAAGATGTTAATGCGTAAAAACATAATTAAACATTTTAGTTTTAAATTTTAACATCAAATATGAACAACACTAAAATACAATTATAATTAAACAACTTGACAATCTAAAACAAAACATAAATTTACGATAAAACCGGTCTATTTTTCCAACTGTTAGGTTTATGTAATTACAATTATTCCATATGATATTGGATGCTAAGATCAATACCTAAAAATACTTTTCTATATTCTTAATATATAGAGCAGCGATGACAAATAAGTTAAGATTCACTAGTTGATCGTATGCTAGTTCCAAAAAGATTGCAACGGATTCTCTTTAAAACAAAATAACATATGAGAACACAAAAAAATCCTTAATCGGCTCTTGTCCTGTCTGATGGTTGAAACAAGTTTAAACAATTATACGGTAGAAATAAACTGGCTACTTGGTTCGGCTAGGTTGTTTTGCCTATATGTTTAGATAGATTTGTATCCGACAGGATATAAATAAGCATTATAGCATAAAAATTAGTCCATCTAACTTAGGATCTTATAAATGAGGTAGACCAAAAATGGCCATCCTCTTTTGGGATTCGAACCTGTACCTCCAGCATTGACAGTTTTTAATTTTTGCCTATATCATTTGATATAATTGCATCCGACAGGACATAAATAAGCATCATAGCTAGGTGTTTGGCTATTTTTGGTCTGCTTAATGCGGCACAGCCTCCAAATATCACCAGGTACCATTTCGTTCATTTGTCTTAAGTCTGTATTTATTTATATAATCATAATAAATTGTCCGGTGCGTTTTATGCCCTCCTCGGGCCCGGTTTAGCAAAATGACTGCCCGGTCAATCCTCATCATATGGTAAGATGATGAGAAAACTGCTACTTGAAAAGAACGACGAACATCTCAATTCCAAAAAAAGTTGAACATCCCTATAATCGACTGAATTCATTTTGCTCACAACTTTTTACATTTACGAGGCCTTAAAACCTTCGGTGCACCCCAAAACTGTGCTTGCTAATATTAGCATAACTCTGCAAACATAAGTACTTCATAAAATAGCACATCTCTGAGGGACAATTAACCGTTTTAAGAGCAATGTCAGGCTATAAATAGCTAATAGTTGTTAGAAGCCTTCTTGTATATTTTGGTTTTTATCATTAATGACTTTTTTACATGTAGAGGGGTGACATAAATGTCACTAAATCATGACTAAATGTATGCATGTCTTTTTATTGCATGGATCTGTCCATGCAGTACAATTAGCTATAATTCCGAGAAGAAAGATCATTTGTAAAATATATCAGATTGAAAGAAAATTAAAATGTTTATGGGGAAAGTGATGCATTAATCCTACTTTATACATTTAAATGAATTCCCTTTTTGACTGCACAAGTAGTAGCATATTCGGGGCGAAACCATTTAGAAAAAAATTGAGGAGAAAAATATGATAAAACTAGAAGCACTCAGAGAGTGCAAACCCCCGCCGATCCCCACCAAATGAATCACTTGGTCTTTTTGTCATTTCCAACCCTCTACGCACTGTCCTTTTAACTGTACATACTGCTCCTTTATTGTTTACACTCTAGAGGTACATGGAAAGAAAAAGAAAGTGACGTCATCAAAGAGGAGAGCATTGCACAGCGACATCTATTGGCAGAGTGGCTAACTTGAAATATTTATTAGTATTTAGCTCATTTTGCATCTAAAAGAAGCACTCAGAGATGCCAAAATTAAATCACTTGTTTCTTTTGGCATTTCCAACAACTCCACAAAGTTTCATCCGAATCTGTTCCGCACTTTTTGAGTTATCCTGCTGACAAACAAACAACAAACAAACCAACGCCAGTGAAAACAATACCTCTCCGGCGGAGGTAATAACTAAAGTATATAAACAATCCAATGGCCAACAAAACGATGATCTATAGCAATATCACTTCCTTGTCCATACAAACTATTAATCCTCTCCTATAAAATTCCCTATATCGAGGATTCAAGCTGGAGGTTTGCTGGAGACGATGTAGTTAGATACTTTCCTACCTTTCCGAATATGAGACTTTAATTATTTAACTATCAAGTAAGAAACTTCATGCATTGAACTAAGCTTATTTATTTATTCCTTTGTGTGTATTAATGTAGTGATCCAAGAAAATAACTTTACTATTCTAAAGTTAGTTTTGGGCTACTTCTTTTATTAAAAAATGATTTAATAATTTGCAGTGAGTTGATTAGTGTATACATTTAAAAACTGCATTGTTTATTTATGAATCTAAAATACCCTCCATACTGATTGAAAATGTAATTAATAGAAAAATAACGCTAGTTGAAGGTGTTACTCCGAGGTAAAAAGACATTATTTTTATCATGATCATAATTATTATTTACTTCTTACGGAAGTACCTTTTAAAATTAAAAATTATACATATATATTTCAAAAAGGATATTGATATTTGAATATTATTATGTTAACGAATTTCCTCTAACATCTTTAAAATTAATTATACCACTTTCATTTACGAAAATATACCTTGCTGTATATAAATAAAAATGAATGGTAACTCAGTGTGTTAAGGCGTGTTCAACTCACAATGTTGAGGGTGTTGGTTCGACTCCTCCCGAGAGGGGATGATCAATTTTGGTCAACCTTATGACCAAGGTTGATCCTAGGTTCGATAGACTAATTACCACACTATATTGTTTATTTATATTCAGTCGGATACTGCAATTATATCGAACCAAATGAGGGTAAAAATGCTTATTTTCTCTACGATATCGTTGGTACTTCGTTGATACGAATATGCAGAATCTATTCTAGCAGTTGATCCTACTAAAAAAGTTATCGTATTTACATCAACGCTCTAGGGATGTGTTTATCTATTCAAAGTGGTTTCTTCAAGAGTTCAAGATGAATTGTTTAGGGCTCAAGTCGGTCTAAAGAGAAAAACAAACCTCCTGCTAAGGATTAGTGTAAAAAAATGATTTTTAATATAAGATTGTACTGCCTTAATACTTTTTAATGTTTTATATTTTAAGGCTATGAATTTGAACTTTCAATGATAATTCTATTTTTCACATTATAGTGATGATAATTTTTTGTTTATCTTCTCCTTTTATTATTATTAATAAATTGTATTGTTTTCTAGCCAATAGGCTATATTAATATGTTATATATTTAACCAAGGAAGGGGATTCCCTCTCTCTCTCTCTCTCTGTGTGTAATTACATCGATCTTTTTTCCTGATAAGATGAAAAGTAAATATATATACTTCACAAATACAGGGTTTAATGTAATAATATTTTTATTGTAATAATTACATAATCCAAACAATAAAGTAAAGACCTTGGATTTAATAAGAGAGAAAACAAGTGTCTTCCTCCAAAGTTGTGATTCTAAGAAGTAGAAGTACATATGTTGATAGGGAAAGAGAAAATGTGTGTGTTTCATGGTTCAAGGTATTTTGCGTCCATCCATCTAGGCAGGGCACGGAAGTCGTCAGAAATTTCCATAAAAATTACAATAGTCAACAATGTTTTTTTAATTTATTTTAATTATTTTCTGTTCATTTATTCAATTACTCTTTTTAGATAACAAATAAAGAATTTTATTAACAAGAAAAAGTTTTCCTTAATTTTCTTTTAATATATATTTCAATACATATTTTCAAATACATCTGACTACAATGCATTTTGATATGCTTTGAAGAAAGTTATAATAAAATGAGGGTGGGTCTTAAAATATTGATAGAAAAACAGGTAAATTCATAAACGATAACAATAATCATATCAAAAGCCTGCAAAGCTGTATCAACTCTAAAGAATAATTATCTTTGTGACGTCGTGTTTTGTATATGAAATTTAAAGAAAACTGCCTTGTTTGTTGACTACGTTGTTGCAGATCTAAGAGTCCATAGAGATATAAACATATAAAGAGCTGATTCCCTTCAATAGTAGAGAAACAACGTTCAGCTGTATTCTGTGTGTTCAATATATACAAGTAATTTGTACTACGTCATCGTAAGATGATCATAGAGATAGATTCTATCTCTATGATTAGCTTACGATGACGTAGTACAAATAACTTTGTTTATATTGGACACACAAATGCAGATGAACGTTGTTTCTCTATTATTTATATTATGTATTTAATAATATTTGTAGGTGCTTGATGATTGTAGAATTGATGCTCCTTATATTGTTTGAAATAAGCTCTCTATATCTTTTTATCTCTATGTTGTGGACACATGACGTATTTCTCTGAAGAATCCAATAAGCTCTCTATATCTTTTTATCTTATGTTGTGGACAAACTGACGCATTTCTCTGAAGAATCCAATAAGCTCTCTATATCTCTATGTAAGAGTCTCAATACTTTGGACTACGTATCTTCGTATCCCTGCTGGAATGCATCTTCCGTTGACCCAGGCCCGGTGGGATGGGCGGGCCTGAGGGGGGCCAGGCCCACCCAGGGACGTGGGCCCGATTTTTTATGAATGTGCCAACTGTGCCCCCCCATAAAAACTGTAGGGCCCCCCAAAAGCCTGGGCCTGCTACCGGGCCTACGTTGACCCTGCATGCATAGAGGAGCCCTTGCAACGAGGAGATTATATGCTCTATGTGGATAGCCTTCCCATATCGAGGTGAGGTATAAATTAGGTAAGAGGAGGAATGCAATTCGTTTTGGAGAATTCAATATTCTGGGCGATATATTGCTGAGATATCTGACAAAATTGGATTTTTAGTTATAGTAAAATATTTTTTTAAATAACAAAATATATTATTAACTTGCAAAATATACATATTAAGGCTGTTTTTATTTTTCAAATTTTTGAAATGTTAGTATCAAACTTCATTTTATGCTTCCTTGTGATGAAAAAAGGTGACCATGCTAAATTTCCATTTGCTCAACGAGTTCAAAGTTTTGAAAATTTAGTCAAAATATAGCAATCGAGAGGGATAATCGGTAGTTTTATCAAAAAACAAAAATATCGTGTTTTGGAAAAATGAAATACTATCAATCAACAGAAATAGCAAATGTATTATTTGGTAAAACGAGTGCTGCTAGTTTTCTATAAGCTTATAATACTTTTCATTGTTTTCATTGATTGAAATTATACAATTCTTATAGAAGTAAGTATATTTCGGGTTTGGGGTATTAGTTAGTGTCTCAAGATTTTGAATGAGTTGTTTATGAAAAATAAGAAGTATATAGTTAATTTCATGTTACAAACAAATGGATAAAAATACCTGGAGGGAATATGTGGTATGAAATCTGAAATATGTAAAGCATTTTATTTAAAAATACATTCTCCTAATGCTAACGCAATACATCAATAATGCATCGGAATACATTTGTATATAAGTGAAAAGGTCGTGAGATCTATAGACAACTAATTAAACATAAATAAATCTAACCTTGTAGGGTTCAGCAATTTATGAAGGGTACACAAAAGGCAACCTGGATTAAATGAATAAATAAGAATGCATTTATGATCATTCTTAATGCCTACATATGTATTTAATAATATTTGTAGGTGCTTGATGATTGTAGAATTGATGCTCCTGATATTGTTTGAGTGAAATAATTACTAGGATATTGAGTTTCAAAATTAAGTCACTCATTCATTGAAGCTCAAATCTACTACAGGTTCAAAATTAAAAGTAATTATTCAATTAGTTTTATCTATATAAGGAATCAACCCTGAGGTTCAATTAGATTTCCCCCTGGAACGCCCCTACATATTATTAGCATGACTGATATTCAAATCCATGGTCATTCAAACGGTCCCCCACAACTGTTCATCACTTTTAGCCACGCCACAACTGTCCTTGGTTTGAAGGATCCTCTAGTATGATTTAATGGTTAACTAAGCCTTTTTCATCTACAATTTAGCCAAATAAGGCATTATTACCTCCGCCGAAGGAGGTATTGTTTTCACCGGCGTTGGTTTGTTGGTTGGTTTGTTTGTTTGTTTGTCAGCAGGATAACCCAAAAAGTGCGGAACGGATTCGGATGAAACTTTGTGGAGTTGTTGGAAATGCCAAAAGGAACAAGTTATTAAATTTTGGCATCTCTGAGAGCTTCTTAAGATGCAAAATGAGCTAAATACTAATAAATATTTCAAGTTATCCTACTCTGCCAATAGATGTCGCTGTGCTGTGCTCTCAAAGAGGAGAGCACAGCACAGCTACATCTATTGTCAAATGACAAAAGACCAAGTGATTCATTTGGTGGGGATCGGCGGAGGTTTGCTCTCTCTGAGTCCTCTAGTAATTATATTGCAGTAATTTGCATCAAATATCAAAATTACTACATAGCTGATTAAATTATAATATTTCATTATTCATTTCTAGGGTCCAAATTACATGACGAAAAAAAGAGTGTTTTGAAATAAACACAGTTATTTCCAATCGAAAGATGTATATTTCAATCATTTTTTGTTTGTGGGAGCGTCTAATTGATAACAAATGCGTTATTTCAATAATAATAAATAGTTATCCATTTTTTGATTTACCACATGTTTTCCTTTTCAATGACCTATTTTGAGCCAACTCTTTAATAGAAAAGATGAAATTACGGTGTGTTCCCTTTCAAGATTATATCTCTTCACAACGATTTATGTACCCTTGCTGTAAAAGACGTCATATATTTCGGATCGATTTCAAATTCAATTTCTTAAATATGTTTTTTTGTATATTTATTTGGATGTAATAGCTTTCAAAATCCCGCCGAGAAAAAAAGAGATTAAACTTCTGAATATAACATTTTTAAATAATTTAGTTCATAACTTATCTTTCAATGATGCATTCTCAATAATCACTAAAAATGTATATGCTCGGATAGTCAAGGAAGACAGATTTCTACAAAATAAAAATCATAACAGACAGAAAGTCGATTGTAATCTCTTTAGGAATATTCTGTTTTTCGTATGGAATGTTCTTGTGAGTATTAATTCTGTTCTCTATCAAATCTAATAGTTACTATACATACATCATTGCAGACAAGAGAAAACTCATATCCCATTTCTGATTAATGCAAAAAGATGATTTTAAAACATATGTTAGCATAATGAGCCATATCTTATACGATAATTGAACAGTACTCTAATTGTCACTGATGAAGAAATTTAAGAAATTGAGCTTTAAAAAACCAAAGAAACGGATCATAAGCCATATAACAAATTAAATAAAAGCAATGAACTGTTAAAAAAGTGATATGCTCCATTACACATACATTATAGGGTTTTTGAAATAATAATTAGTATATTTTGACAAATTTAGTAAAAAAAATTATTATGTATTTTAAGATTATTATGTATATTCTTAACAACGATATTTTCAGCATTATAAGGAAATATAATGCTCACATTCCACCTTATTACTCCTCATTTTCTTCCTAATGGATGCAATTCCATAAAACCATATGGTCAAAATAATGGTAGAGTTTTATTAAGGGCTCAACCAAAGTAAAAAGGGAGAAAATAGATTGCCATCATAATAGTAGGATGTTATTTTTATTATCTCATCGTTTGCTTATTCATGTCTTACTCAGAGAAAGATAGTACAACATACATAGTTGTGTATTCTCTTGGCCACCCAAAAAATCCATAAGATCCATACTAGATTTGAGCCACTTGAGCGCGGTTACTATTATTAAATGTGTGTATCATTCGAAGCAAAAAACACTCGCTCATTCAAGGGAGGAATATTTCATTTCCAATTACAGTGAATTACGCCATGTTTGTACCCTGGAATATACTCGTATAGAATTCAAAAATAGGACAAAACCTCCTTTCACAAGTAGATAAATTATATCATCTAATATAGTTGGTTTTCAGAATGAATGAAGAAAAAAATATTATCTGTAAAATAGAATGTACTTCAAAGCAAGGTAAATTCACCTACATTATTTGTTTATTACAAGTGTTCATGGATAGACAAATGTCTTAAATCAAATAATTATTTTTCTGTCATCAAAAATAGGCTTAACAGATTTTTGATGATGAATTTTATTTTTCTCGCTTGCCCGTGTGACGTCATTAAAAATAACCGGCAAGCGAAAAGTCAGCTATCATGGCAATTTAGACATACTCTGCTTCAAACAAGTAAAAGATCAATTGTATACCAAAGTTTAAGAACCGAATGAACGTTTTGTGTATTTGGAATTTTAAATCGAAGTTTTTAACAATGCCGCAATTGGAATTTTTTTGTCGTTTGAAACCATTCCGGAGATCTCATAATTTCTAAAAAAATATTGTGATGTATTCTCTTGACTATCCTTCACCCTAAGAAAGACTGTCCTTTTTTAAATTAAGTATAAAAATAATTCCTCCTATATAAAAAGCTTTTTTAAATAATTAAATTTCGTTTTTATACAATCATTTTAATTTTAGAATACTTATTTGGAACGCTACAGTCCTTAGATTTATTTTAATTATTGCCTATCCGCTGGTATATGAATATATATTATAGCATTAAAATTAGACCACAGAAGCTAGAATCTTAGTATTAGGTTCGACAAACAATGTTTAATGTCATTTTGTTTTTTTACTGATGTACCATATAAATATATATATTATAAAAACAGTTATACAGGAAAAGCTTTATAGAAACATTATTAAAGATGCAAGCGAAATACACAATTCTACTGCTCTTTTTACTTTGTATCTCTTGTTACTATTGAAGACCTTTAAAAAAAGATATTAGCGAAATACTGAAATAGTTGAACATTGGAAAGAAAACACACATACAATTTTGTTAAAAGGTATGTAAGATATGGGAGATCCCAAAAATTAATTTGATATTAAAATCAACTAAATTAGTTGGTAAGGGTGCAGTTAAATGAACGAATTGAACTTTTGGTATTCAAAGTTTTATCGACTTCAGGTAGACCAGCAACATTTTTTTTGGAAATAATCACAGCAAACTTTAATCGAAATAGAATTTCGAATATCTCTCGTTGTCAGACATTCAGATAAAAATATTTGAGGGGTTACCTTTGATTTTACGATAGAATGATGGTGATCTGCTTTGAATGCTTCAACTCACAAGGATACAGTAATTCCAATGCACCCAATAAACTAAAAGTATATGTTTTATCTATTTTAAAAGTTTATTTTATATGATATGACCATACAAGTATTGAGAAACATATGTAACCATTCGAAAACTGATTTGGTGTTATAGTAAAAATGATTCAATAATAGCAGCAGCATATTATGAAAATATTGATGAATAAAAGACTTTTATTGCAAAAAGGGACTCTTTCCAAAAATATGACTACTAGATGAGTCTCATGAAGAAAGATAACAGCATTTTCTCATCCTTTTAAGGAAAAGAAGAGATGCCTTGAGGGATTTAGAAGAAAAAATTATAAACAAACATATTCACACACACAAATATACAAAATGCTCCCAGGGAACTGCTTTATTGGATGTGATTTATTGTGTAATGGCATTGGTTAAATATATGTATAGTTGAATGGTAAAGCATCAATTTATAGAAATGAATGAAAGTGCCTTAGTTATGGCAGAGTCGCAGCGATAGCATAGAATGCCAAAAGGCTCTCAATTTATTTATAATGGGAGGACTCATATTCTTTTATAGACGTATCTGCCTGAGGGTGAAATTGTTCATGTAGCCCGTATCCTATCATGGAACTATATGCACACGTGAATGCTCTAAATATCTGTAAAGGAACAACATAGTAAGAAAATGTCGGTCCTTTGATAACATATTGGCTTACAATTTGACTTTATTAAATGGATTCCAAGATTGGAATTCCTTTGCCTATCAATTAAAGGTATTTTGAAGAGGTAAACGATGTTCTTCTACCTGGACAACGTTTCTTAGGGAAAACTATAAGAGCCCTTCGTAATATGGCAGCAGTTGGGTCCCAGTGGAAGGACAAAGCTGTAAAATAACTTTGAAATGTACGGCTCATCAGAGCAATTGAGGAAGTTTTAAGAGCTTCTTTATCAATGACTCATTAAATATTAATCTCACTATAAGGCGGAGTTCCATATATATTGAGTCTGATCTACAAAACCCCCGTCAGGAATTCCATTGAATTCATAAAAAGCTTAAGATTTTGTCGTATGACGATGTGCCTCATTCCGAAGAAAATGCTTTGGGAGCGGTCTCAAGGGTTGATATCTGGGCTGTAGAGGCTTTGTTTGAGGCGGTTACACTTCCCTGCGGATCATAAATCCCCTGTCTCATCGGGAATATGAGGATGGGGGTTGTCCAACTTCATGGCACAATGCTTCAATGGAATACTGTAGTGAATATCTACATAATATATGTACTATATTTTGTCATTCTTCCTTTATCATGAAATTATATTTTAACGTCAAACGACTCAATACCTACATAAAATATTTTGGCTTCAAGATATATGGGTTCTTTACTTAGGTTATTGATACTAAATCATTAGAGGCTGACTATGCAACCAGTGAGCTTTGTTAATATTGATGACGCATATTTAAGAAGTGATGCAAAAATAATATAATTATCTACTATCAAAAAGTGGCTATAGTCAGTAAACAAATTTACCATTTTCTGAGATATGTTAATGATTAATTATTAGTAAGCCACGTCTTTGGCTACATATCTAAGGTGTCAGTCTAAAGAAGAACTAAAACTGTAAATAAAATTCTACCTTTGTATACAATGACTTCAATTATTGTAAGCATTTTCACTACGAACAAATTTCTCTTATGAATAATCGTTCCAAAATGGTGATTAAACGATGTTTTTTTGTTGTTGTATAAATACATTAGATCTGGAAGATTAAGATAAGGAAATATGTTAATTAGGACAAAGATTAAAGAATTTAAGTACAAAAAACACTCTCTCACAAAAAATGGTTTAAATTGAACTAGTAGAGGGCCAATCCCTTAATGAACGTGAATATCTTATTGTATCTACCGATTCAACTCTTTGTTGAGCATAAATTGGATGGGGATATTTATTGTCATTAAATACTGAAGTATATGGATATGCAGTTCTTTATAAAATAGAGAGATCGACAACTTTGGGTATGAATACTTTCCTAAATTTTCATTTTCTTTAACTGCTTCACATTTTGACTTAGATGCCTAAGCAAAATTAACAAGATAAAAAATTACCAATTAAGTAGCTTTTTTTTTTTTTTTTGCTGTTGAATAAAATAATTTAGCCTTGTACTCGCCCTGCAAGTATCTCAAATCAGAGCTGGAAAGGTACCGGTGCAATCCTAATACACGATCTGCAATTGTTTATGGGTGAATCAGAAGCGGTTTTAGGTTTTAGTGGTATCCATTGTAAAGAAACTTACCACACATATTATTTGCTAGTATAAATGTTAAAACGACTGCCAATACTTAAAATCCCTGAATAATTAGTGATTATAAGTCTGTAAAGGACGAGATGTGAATTCGGAACGCAGTCCGCCAGTTAGGGACCTGTAATCTATATTTTTCATAAAAATAATTTTTTTATTCATCTTCTTTATATAAAAAATGTTTAATACTATACTTACAAAAAATAGGGTGTCTCAAAGAAAGCTTTGTGTTTCTTTTTGTTTATATAAAAGCTCCAAGTAAGATGGTAGATTGTCTATATCATGGTATGATTATAAGTTAAACTAAATTAGTTATGAATCACCTCAAATTCGATACTTTATTTCATAAATATTTTAATATCTTCCTATATATATATATATATATAGGAAAAGTGATAAAACGTAAGTTGACACACTCATATAAATGAATTCCACCATAACAAAGTCCAATTATGAACACGATATTTGTATTACTATTATGTACTTCTTCAATGAAATAACGGCTACCATTTTTTAATTAATATTTCTAAATAGTCACTTTTATATTCATTAAATATGTTTTTGAAGTGAGTAACATTTGTCTTCATCTTTAAGAAGAGAGTACAACATATTATTATGACTGATGGAAAGACAAGAAAATGAAAGAAAAAAACATGTTGGAGTGAAATTACATACATGCCTATGTAGAAAGAGCCGCTGTTTCCATGTCCATCAGCACTTTTATACTTGGAGAATAAGAAGGCTTTTATCCACTTCCTACAAGTGTTAACATGTCATTATTTTAGAGAATGTAATTATATGCAAAAACACATAGACATACTGGAAGCAAAGTAAAATTTATTCCATGAAATGCCTTAAATGTTTTCTGTTTTTTTAGACTCTTACTTTATTATGGTATAGTTTGCATTGAAATTTGTGTATAAAACATGATACATACAAAATACTCCAAGGGGGTCAAAATTTAAATAAATACATTTAATTTGAACTTTTTAATTTTTCACTTTTGCAAATTTATTTTCATTTTTTTAGGTGATATAATGTTTTAATACAATTTTGTATGCAGTTCAAATATAAGCTGCAAAATCAATAATGATGATAACAAAACTGCAAGGAATAAAGAGAAGAGAGCTAGGTAGAAATAATACTCTGGTCAAAACTCGTTGTACAGGGTGCGGCAACATAACTTCCTTCTTTCAGAAGGCAATAAAAGAAGATGTATAAATCAGAAAGGTTTTAATGAAAAATTAAAACCTTCTGATTTATACATCTTATTTTATTGCCTTCTGAAAAAAGGAAGTTATGTTGCCGCACCCTGTATAAGAAAGAAGCTAATCGTTAGGGGGTTGAGCAGTAGAATAATTTATCAATAAAGTAACCCTATGAAACCTTTTTTTCTTGAACGTAAGAGATAAGCGCATGTAAAAACTTAAAGGTATTAGAGTAGGAGAAATCTAAACTAAAGTACAAGCTTTTGCAGATGACATGTTCATAACCTATTCAGGGAGTCAGGAAGATATCGAAGAATCTTTTGAAGGAACTTTGAAATTTTTTGAACAATTTCATATAGAGTCGGGTCAACAAATACATTTTACAAAAACTCATTTAATGACAGATTTAAGGTTTATTTCATTTGAACGGAATTAAGGGTACAAATATTTTAAAAGTTTCAGGAACATATATAACTTGAGATGGGAAAGATGTTTTAGAAAACAGCAAACTTATAGGAGAATGTATACAAAAATCTACAGCTATTATGCAAAGATTTTAAGGAGGGATATTATATCGAGGTTTTTTGTTTGGAACAATCTTATTTTACCAAAAACGACCCATATTTTAAAATTAGCCCCATACTTCGAAAATATTAGCAAAAAATATACAGATTGAGTGAAGCTTTTCATTCCCAAATGGACGACCTAAAAATATTTCGTGGAAGCGGATCCAGACTCCTAACAGATTGGGTGGGCTAGGACTGCTTAACTTTGGTAGTTTCTGGAAGGTTATCCTTTTAAGTGGTTCCAACGAATTACACAAAAGGGATCTATATGGAATGAATCATTGGAGAATATATTGTTTGAAAGTGAGAATGGTATAATTGCGCAAAAAAAGAGGCAAAGGACCTCATACAATACTAGAATTATCTCGAAAAATAAGTCCATTCTGGAATGAAAATGAGTCCATATTTAAAGAGATAGCAGATACATTTTTAGAGAAAATGGAGTGGCAGGAACCAGTTTAGCAACTACAAGACTGGATTTTTAGTTCACACATCTATAAAGAAAAAGCATGAGTGCTTAGGGGATTTTTTATATTTTTTTTATTCAACAGTTCATGCTAAAATTTTATATACAAAACATATATAAAAACTGATGCTAATAAGTAAAAAATACAATATATAAACATTTTAGTTCATAATTATAGCAACATACATGAATATACTACTTAATTTCTCCAAAAGTAAAACTTAAACTATTAAAACATAAATACTAAAAACGAAGTGTAAAGGATCGTTTAAATTTTTTAAATTTCTTTAAAAGTAATTTTAAAGCATCTCTTAAGACGTTGGAACGGGAGGGGACATATTTCTCCAAATCGCCAGCTAGCGTCCACGAGTTGTCCGTGACCGAAGGGATCCGAAGGTCCAATGCAGCATATCAAGCTGAGGCGGATATGCATATTGCCCTAAGGTCCAGCGGCTGCAGGGGACGATCCAATGTAAGGCTCTTTGCCACTAGGGCTTTGGCACTAAGTAGAGCGTGTTTATAGCTTTTTTGCAGCCCTTTGACTTGAAAGGCCAAATAAAATAGAGGCTTTGCAGTATTTTTTTGGTCATATAATAACTTTACAATAAACCAAACTCTAGAAAGGCAAGTATTTTCGGGGCAATTTGTTTTCGTGCAAGGGAAGTCGGACTGAAGAATTGTTTTTATAATTTCATAAAAATGTCAATTAACAGTTTTATTCAGGGAGTTATATTGGATAAAAGTCGAGCAAATGTTTCCTGACACAGATAAGAAAAAGGAAGGAAGAATATGGAGTGAGAGCTCCAGTTTTGAAATAATCAAAGCCTAACGTTCAGATGATCTGAACTTCTCCCTATAATGGTTGAAGTACAGAGTTGTGACGAATACTTTGTCCTTGGGGAGCCCTATATGGAAAGACTTTGGAGGAAAAAGCCTGTTTCCTTTGCAAGGAACGCGCAAGACACTTATTGATCGAGCGTTCATTTTGTTACTCGTATTTTAGGGCACTTCGTGACTTTTTACGAGGATTTTAATTTAGTATTGAAACCTAGAGAGTTTGTTTTCTTTTATGTGGGTCCCCCATCAAGTCAATATACATTAGATAACTTCAAAAGAACGATTTTACATATAACAAATTTTTGATCAGCTAACTGCTGCCCCGATGATTTTCTGAGTATGAGTGACGATTTTATAACATATGTGTTCCATTTGTAAGTGTATAAATGTATTTGTTATCGTATGTGATTACATGCTTAACATGAAATATCGTTTGTACTTGGACAAAAAACAAAAAACAAATCATTTGGAATATTAAACCAATCATATTTGCCTCCCGGCTATAGGCATACATATTGATTGCTTGTTTTAAAATATTCATTAATAAAACTACCAATACTACCAACAAATTGTTTTTCCTCTCTCATAATTAATCAATATATTAATGCATACATGTCAAATACAAAGTTCATTTGATAGAGAGGAAAAGTTTTAAGATTTTTCATTAGATAAAAGAACAATAAATCATTTTTCATTGTTTTCACATTCTTTTCAATGTAGTTGATAAAACCCCTCTTTATTTTTATCGATATTGTTTTTACAACACAAAAGAAAAGAAAAAAAGATTCACGTATTCTTTTTGAATATAATGGAAATTCACTCATTACATACATATTAGGATTTAATTTTAAGGAAGATGACAGTTTATTAGAACACCTACCTTATTAATTCTAATTTTTTTCTTAGACATGATACATTTGAGATGGTTATGAAAATAGTGAAAATGAGAAAAACGCATTTTTTAAGTTTTTTACTTTATAAAAAATGACGGCCAAATATTTCAGAAGCATTTGAAGACCAGTTGCAGCCGGAAATATTTTTTTATTTCGATAAGTTCTAATGATTTTCTCTCAATTGGACTTATTGTTAGGGTGTTCAATTCCACATGATCCTCCGATATGATCCCTCAAATATATTACTTTGCTGATTGCTCTGCGGTGTCAATTTTAAAGCAATACTTCTTAATATTAAGGGATTGGACAAATGTCCCAACAACATTTTGAAAGCCATTGTATTGTTTGGCTTTTCTAATAAAGGAAAAAAATGATCAGATTACTTACAAAGGGATTATAAATACAATAATGCAATGCAAAAGCACTTATTGCAAAAAGGTTAACTGCAAAAAAATTGAAATTTTTCTAACCCTTATTATTTGTTTTATGTTGTGCATTCAGTTTTTATTTGATGTTAGAGAATTAAAACTGTTTTAATCTTTTATGAAGTTTTAATTTTAGATTATAATGTCTATTTATGTATTTTGTACACAATAACTTCATGTTAATAAAGATTTGATGAAAAAAAATATAGTGCCTTTAGCCATAGCCATAAGATATTTATTCCTCAACAATTATCAATTATAATATATAATTAGCAATTATCGGCGCCTGTATTCAACTAATCGAAATATTTTATTAATACAAACGAAGGAGAATTTCACCAACTATATTATGGTGATGGTAACTCATTTTCACAAATATATCTATTTAAACTTGGTTTCTTGCTGGACCACCACATTCTATACACCCTAAGCAAATACTCACATTCTTTTATAAAACTTTGACCAATGGGGGGCTATAAATACTCTGCCAATGGGGCCTTGTGACATATTGAGGCTGGAAATGGTTAGACATATCCTTGTCTAAAAAAGATCGTGTCTCGGAAGGACTTTGTTTTAGGAAGTGCCCGTCTAAGAAATGGCTGCATAAAACTGCCCTTAGCCTAATTTCTATTACTTTTTTGCATAGAATAGAAAGTTCTCCTTTTTATTTATTTTTGTCGTCATATGTATACTACTTTCGGCAATAATGTCTAACTAACTAATAAAAAAGTTTACTACTATTTTATATATATATATATATATATATATATATATATATATATATATGTATTGTCCACTCATGCAAAAATAATTGAAATATGTTCGGAAAATATTTAAAAGAACATGAAACACAAAAAATATTAGTATGAAGGGATCAGCTGGTTCTTGATCCATTCGTTGCAAAGGTTAATTTGATTGGTCGTCGAGGAATCTAAGACTTCATAGCAATCCAGGTGGAGGTATCATTATGATTGTCGAAATCATGAATGTTATATGAAAGAAATTATTTCATAATAACTTATCGATAAGGATTTGATCCAGCATTTTTATAAATCGATAATTGTATTAATATAGGTTGAAATTAAACGACTAGAGGAGCCATTAGTTCGATTCAGCTGTCAAAAAATAAGAACAAATACATTTTAGAGATCTCAGTAAGCTATTCATATCAAATGATATTTATGTTATGTAATTCATAATTTAATTCATTTTTACATACATACATGCCTAAAGTAAATATTGGAGTTAAGTGATCATTTTAATTTATATGTCCGTGTCAAATAAATTAGTATTGCACATATCCGTAAAATCCTGCTCATCCATTTCCAAAAGCTGGGTTAATTTATCTTATCAATTAGAAATGACAATTTGAGAGTACTTGAACCATAGAGATATAAAGATATAGAGAGCTTATTCCCTTCAATAGCAGAGAAACATCGTTCAGCTGTATTCTGTGTGTCCTATATAAACAAAGTAATTTGTACTACACATAGAGATATAAAGATAAAGAGAGCTTATTCCCTTCAATAGCAGAGAAACATTGTGCAGCTGTATTCTGTGCCCAATATAAACAAAGTATTTGTACAACGTCATCGTAAGCTGATTATTTGATTGAAAGATTGTTTATATTGTACACAAAAACGTATTCCTCTGAAGAATCCAATCCAAGCCCTTTATCTTATATTTCTAAGACTTGAACCAATAGGTATATAATTATACAAAGGAAAACAAAAATACGTTTATAATTTATTGATAGCTTACCCATTCGACTTCATCACATCTTATATTCATCAATTTATATCATATGCCAATTACGACTGTATATTTTACAAAGGTGTATGAATTATTATTCATACACCTTGTTATGGACATTTGATTATAATAAAACGTCAATAAGTTAAAAAGTACACCAGTCTCAAGAAAATAACTTAGTTTAGCACTCACGACAACCAAGTAAGAAGGAGTTTTACCTTATCATTGATCCTCAGGACTTCACCGATGTCAATGCCATCTCTACTAGATTAACAGAGTTTGGCTTGGGTAGTTCAAACTTGGAGTAATTTGCAGGAAGACAGAGATTTAAGCTGTGAGAATTGGAGCAACTGTGCTCTGTGCTCTTCCATTTGTTTTTCTCACGCTGAGAAGAATGATGATATACCAAAGAGTCCAAAAGCCCTTAGTCATTTTGAATGAAAGAATGTATAGATGTTGTTGCTCTTCTTTGCTTGATTGGAGATGAGAGTGTCTCTGAGTCTTTAGATTAAATTGAACGATGATATGCAATGAGGAAAGGATAATGTATGGACATTATAATCAGCCTGCAAAGAAAACAAAATTAAATATTCAATGTTAATTATAATTATAATAATGCTTGAGTAATTCTAATGATGAAAACACACCGCAACCGATCTAATATAATTTGATGGTATTGCTGAATGTTAAATAAATATAGAGAAGGGAAACAAGTAGAGTAAAAGTTATTCCGGATAGATTAATTACTTAGTCTGAATTACCTTTGCATACGGCTAATTAATAGATACTAAAATCTATATTATCTATAATTTCTACTAACAATTTTTTTTTGATATAAATTTAATAAGATAAGACATTAAGGCAAACGACAATATATGTTTTTAAAACAGTTCTCCTTCATAGCAAATCTCATACAAAGGATCATCACATAATATAAGTGACCTATATTTCCCCCGTTAAAATACACTTTAAACCACCTTTTTTAAATATATTTCAGTTCTAAAAAATTCCTAAGTTATTGCGCTAAAAACAAAACATAAATGGAAATTTTAGTCTAAATTATTACTTCGGAGAAGAACAACACCAATTTAACGATGATTAAACATAATCAAAAAATGAAAAGGGAGCTCGATAGCCGTGCGTGTTAGGCGTGTTCAACTCTCAATGTTGGGGGCGCAGGTTCGAATCCCGAGAGGGGATGGTCATTTTTGGTCTACCTCATTGATAAGGTCCTAGGTTCGATAGACTAACTATAATGCTATAATGCTTATTTATATCCTTTCGGATGCAATTCTATCGAACCAAAATAGGCAAAAAAAATGAAAATAATTATAAAAATGCACAAATATACTTTAAAAACGATAATCAATTATTATAAAAACATCATTTTGAACTTTAAAGAATGTGACGTACAATCTTAAATGAGATAGTGAACTTGATGGGAAATACTCGATCTCCTTGAAGCAATGGTCCACAAATCGTTGCGAACAGGCGGAATTTCAAGAGAAAATGTAGCATATCTGGCAACAGCTGATACCAAAATTGCTCTTAGGTCCGTTGGCTTCATGCACTCTCGTTTTGTTAAAGAAATGGCAATCCGTACTTTGGCGTTCAACAAGGTGTAATAAAGATTTTTCTGGATATGTTTGTATATATTAAAATGAATTGTAATTAATATATTTTAACACAAAAAAAAAATTATAATAATTTAAATATTTTCCCCATATTTCAACTTAATTTTTGCTACAATTTTAGATATATATTTTATTGCGTTTTAATAAATGAATGTTCTTTGATACATAGTTGATTGTGTTTTTCACTTTATCCTTGTGGATGCAGTTTAAGCATTCATGTTGACCTTCCTCATTCTTTTATGGATCTTTTCATGGAGCTGCAACCAGCTCCTTGGAGCTGCAGCAGAAGGACCACATAATTGAAACCCGTTGATACTATTTATTATTTATTAGTAGCATTATCATTATTCAGGTTTATGGGAGATCCAATGAAAATGCTTCAGGCCCTATGACATTAAAATGGACATATGGCCTTCAAACCATTAAAGCATGCCTTCTGGAAACGTAAGGGAATACACAATTGTAAAAATCCCCTAAGTAGTCGAATATTTAAGTCAAACATAAAACTTCATGTACAAATGCTATATATAACAGCTAATTGCACGGCTCAACAAATTTTGGGTAAACTTTGGTTAAACAAAAACATGATTTCAAAATTGCTTCAATTTAAAAAATACCAGGACGATATGTGAAAAAGTCTAATCCATAAGATGAGCTCCCCAAAATGACGTGGCATTCATTAAACTCTTCCCAAACTACAATTTTGCATTCGGTTCCAAATAGCTCTTGTAAGTTGGGTCTGAAAAGAATGGATACATTTAAATAGGTATTTATGATATGTAAAAAGAAACTTCATTTAACATCAAAAAAAAATATCACAGCTTAAAAAAACATTTAGATATATATATATACATATGTGTCACGCTAAAAAATGCATTATATAGATATATGTTTATAAATATATATATACAGGGTTAGGCAGAATAGTGAAACATAGAAATGACGCAATAGCTCCCAAAATACATAATTTAGAAAATATATTACTTTGAAAATTTGGTTGACAAACTGCTTCAAAACATTTATTACAAAGTTATTCCACGTATCACCATTTGCTCAAACCACAGTTTCTTGACCACACCAATGCATCTATTACGCACAATCTCCTCGGGAATCTTGTTCCAGGAAGCCTCAGCTGGGCCATGAGCTGGTCCTTATTGACCCTTGGTTTAGCATTGGCCTTCCTCTACACCATCCCCTACATGGCAAGGTCAAGGGGGATCCAATCAGGAGATGAGAGAGGCCAAAGCTCCTTGCTCCAAAAGTGTAAAAAATTGGCTGCACACCAGTACTGCACAATCTTTGCAGTATGGGTCGGAGCTCCGTCTTGCTGGAAACAGACAGGGACTCCACTAAACTCTTCCTGGATCCACGGAATACTTTGGTCTTCAGGAAGTCCAAGTACACAATCTTGTTGATTTTAACAACGTTTGGAATCCGGAGCAAGGATGATTTCTTGCCATTGGATGCCACGGCCCTCAGACAATCACAGATGCCGGTTTCTGCATCTGGTAGACGTTTCTAGTATTCTCTAGGATCTTAGAAGCATCCTTGCACAATATACGATCATTTTGAGGATTGAACTTCTTTGTGGTCTTGAAAAGTTTATCATCAGAGAAGATCACAACGACACTAGGGTTGTCGGCGTGCCATTTGAGAACCACTTTGATTTAGCCTTCCTCTTGACCCTGCTGGCCTCGTTTAGTAGATGTATCTTCCTGTACTTGAACGGCTTCATGCTCAGGTCAGCTTTGCTCACCCTCCTGATGGTCCTCGCAGATACGTTGTACTCCTGAGCCATCCTATTATTGCATTTACGATCCGATGTTTCAATAATTCTGCCTAACCCTGTATATATATATATACGGTTGCCTATTTTGGTTTATTCTCATTATTTGTTAGAACTTCCACTTAACTACTAGGATGCCTTACATGTAAGATCTAAATAGAGATCATTATTAGGCTTGAGACCACAGAGTTGAAGCCAAGGAGATGTGTGGTCTCTTAAAAGCTATGTGATTAGACACGCTTTGCTTCAAGGATAATACCTCCTCGCCCATTAGCTCTATATTGATATATACTCCATATATGATGATAGTTTTAGGTAGTTATGAAGGTATTTCCAATTTATCCTTGTAATTCTTTATTGGGAGTGTCTAAAATATGAATTTTAAAGGAAAGTTGGCATTAAACAGTGTTTTTTTAGTTTCAAGTCCTTCATTTTGAGCAACTTTATTCAGAATATTTTTTAAATGGTAAACAGTTATTTACCCGATGAGAAAACGGTCCATAATTCAAATTGAAAATGGATCATATTTCGTAGGTCCTTCCTTTTATTTATAGTTGTCATACCGGAGGAGTTTTCTCGATCAGCACTATGGCATACTGAGGTCTCAAATCCAACGTCAACGGGATCTCCGTTTTTGATAGTAATAATTATGATGAATTGTGATTTCAAACTCATCACACAAGGGCCGTTGGTGTCTGCCAATACAAACTTTAGCATATGGAGCATCAATTTATTTAATACCGTATATAAATTAATATTTTTGCTAATACTTTCAAAGCTTAATTGTGATGTTTATGTCTTTACTAGGGGTTCCTTGTATATTAGGTTGTTCCATAAATTATGAGGTCGACCAATTAAAACTAAAAGTTTTCATCAGATCAACAAAAAAACTTCTCAATCAGTACACATAATCCCCTCCGACTGCAATGACGTCGTGGCAGTGTCCCCGGAGCTTCCTGAGTTGGTCGTAGAGCTCGTCTTCACTGACCCTCCTCATCGCCCGCTGAACGGCGAGTGTAGCCTCCTCGTGGCCCCCAAACTCGTCCTCCCGGAGCAGGTGCTTCAACTTTCGGAACAGGAACCTGTCACACAGGTTCAGGTCGGGTGAGTAGGGTGACTGTTTCACCGGTTCCACGTCCCTCCGGGTCAGGAATCCCTGGTATCGGTGGCAGTGTGGGGACGTGCATTGTCCCACATGAGGAGACAATCTTTCAGCCGGATCTTGTCCTTTTTCAGGCTGAGAAAGCGCTACCCAGTCGTCCTCAGGTACTCTATCATGGTGTTCCGGTCGGCTGTGGTCCCGGCTGGTAGTGCAGTGATCGATACCCGCCTCGGCTTGCAGGTGAACCCCATCAGAATCATCGTCTTCCTCGCTGTCTGTTTCACACGGGGGATCGAGAACCGGGGCCCCGTGGGCTCCGCCCAGACTTGCCTCCGCTCCGCCGAATCCCAGTCGAACCAGGACTCGTCCTGGACTAATAGATGAGACCCCAAAAAGTCCTCCCCGTGGTCCTGGAACAGCTTCAGGAGGTCCTGACAGCACTTCACTCGCTGTGTCTTGTTGGCTTCAGAGAGCTGGTGAGAGACGAGCACGCTGAGGAGGTTTTGGAGGCCTAGATCCTCCGTCAGAAGCCTAAAAACAGTTGTAGATGGTAGGGACACCTCTGCAGCAACTTGTCGAGTGGTCATCCGGGGCTATCCTCGACCAGGCGCTTCACACGGACCACATTCTCCTCTGTCCTAGTCTCCCGGGGACGTCCAGGACGATTCTTCTTCTCCAGGGCAAAAACACCCTTATCGAACTCAGTGTGCCATCTCTGGAGGGTGGAGAGGCCAGGGCAGGAGTCAGGAAAGGTAGAGAGCAGGTCCCCGTGGATCTCGTTGACTATCCTGGCGAGCTTGATCCGGATCAAGAAGTAGGAGCGAAAGTCGGGTGTCTCCATTTTCAGCGGCGAGTAGAATGAATGATAGAAATGACGCAATTACTCACCTTATATACTTACCTGAGTGGCGCCATACAGTCTGTTCCCATGCAAAAATATGCGATAAGAACGCTCCCGTTAAAATTTTTGAGATAGCGTGTGAACTTTTTGAGATAGCTAACCTACCTCATTATTTATGGAACAACCTAATATGTAGCATAGAACATAAACAAATTAAAAACTCTAAATTTGATAGGGCCTAACTGGGTGTAAAGGTTTAATGAGATTTGTTTGCAAAGTATAAAAAGGTTATCATTCAAATAATGCGCTTTTATTGACGGGATAATTCAATATTTTGTTTTAAAAGTAGTTGTGATCTCAATATCAAACGCTGAAGTTCTTTATTTGTGGATGGCATATAGTTTTCTAGATATGGTTTTTGTATGTTTAGACTTAAGTTTCAGGAATAAAATAATGGTTTACATTAATGAATCTTCCGCTTTCGAATGGTTCTTATTCATTCCACTCAAATAGTTATTTTCCTTAATGTATAACTTACTTCTTCTTAAGAAGTAAATATTATAGAAACAAGGTTGCCATTTATAGTGATAAATAAAGTCTCCTTTATAAGGTACAATGCTTTTAATACTTTTTTATTAACGAAATAAGTGTTTATCTATTTTTATTTCATTATATACTATAAGGAACTATGTTTTGAATGTTCAAAAATAAATAGTCTCTTTCATCTATAATTTGTCGAAAAAGGCTAACTATAGTTTTACGAGGTCAACGTTTCAACATTAAATAATTGCAAATAGATATCGAATATTGCATAAAGTTGTAAATAAATTATATGGAAATTAATAGTATCACTAATATGTTTATTTTAATATTTTGCCGAAGACGTATATTCAATTTTTTATTACAAAAAAAACCCATTAATGTTAAATAGTTTAAACATTGCAAATTTTATATTTGTCTAATTCTGTTTGATAATTAAATGATGACGTGATTATTGTTGTTTTGCTTGCTAAAAAACATCGTATTTCGTGTATTTATACAAAAACACAAAAAATATCCTCTGTATAATCGAACAATAGCATTATGTTTTTTAAATATTCGATTTTTACTTATGTAACTATCTAACTCGACTTTTCCTAAGTTTACTCTGCTCCCCCCATCCTCTCCAAAGAAACATACAGCTTATATTCATAGTTTTTTCCTGTAACACAATCATAAAACCTCTGCCAACCATTCTTAGTCCCCCCCCCCCCTCTCCTGGTTCACGCAATAAAGGAACATAAATATTAAAAACCCAGGTCGTAGTAGACCATATTCGAAGGTTTATCCTCCTATATTCTTATTGGGTGCTTCATTTAGGGCTTATTCATTGGCTTTTGGCCATTTTAAATCAAAAGAGCCCCGAACAATTATAATATATTAAATATATATAATGATAAACGGATTAGCACTTTGACTATCGGATGTAGAAAAATAAAGAAAAGAGTGTTATTAGATAGAAAAAATCCCGTTTATTGATGACTTTGCACGAACAACCCTTTTGTTATCTCTATCTGTCATACAAATGCCCTCCGGGAAAAGTCTAGATCTTAGGATACATGACGCGATGGATACAAAAATGTATTTTGAGGCCTTCGTGTATTACTATAAAATATATTTCTATACTGCAAATTTAATGAGGTTATTCCTCATGTCATCAATAAGCATACCAAATATAACGTGTTAGCTTGGAAGAATGAAACATGAATAATAAGTGGTGGGGGCATAATGAAATCCGACATCAATGACATGTGACTCTTGAGATGCCAACTCAGAGATAAGAATATAATCATTAATACGACTCAATGTATTTTCTATTGGATCTAAATCAATTTAACCTATAGTTCCCTCAGATTGACAATTATAATATTCCATAATATCGTGAATTAAAGCTCTTTAAAAAAAATGATTTAAAACTAAATATTTTTGACTTTTAACTATTATCACTCTTACGATAAAACGGAGAATAGAAAAAAAAGTAAGTTACCAACGAAAAAAAAATACATTCTTTGGTGAGTTTTAAGAAAAAAACAAGCATTTTTTAAATTATAAATTTGTATTGAAGTGTCTTTTTAAGAAAATGCAAAGATGAGTAGATTAACGAGAATGAAGTACAAAGGTTTTTATAACGAAATTTAACAGCTTCCTATTTCTATTAAAAGTTTATAAGTATAATAAACTCAAATAATTTATAAACAAAAAATAGTTGTGACAAATCCAATGTATCACAACCGTCTTTTTGAAACGGAAGATACTATCGTACCGTACATATGTTTGGAATCGACAACCAAGTGCTGTCAAGTGCGGTGGTTTCTACTTGACTTTTTCAACAAATGAAAAACGGGTATGTACATATTTGTAGATATGTACTATATCTTCCAAGAAAGGAAGAAGGATAAAAATGAGAATGATTTTGTGGGTTCTTTCATGACTTCGCCCTTGGTCAGTTTATGAAGGTCAAACCTTCAAACATCCTTAAGGACAATTTCGACATATTAAAAAGGAAGGGGAAAGGAAATAAAAGGAGAGGGGTAATGAATATGATGACTCATATTTCCTTTGCATTCCTGGGGAGTGATTCATTCTTTTTTTATTAGTCAGTGAATACAACATGGTAGTTCTCACGGATTCCCCCATAGCTAGTGTTATGTCGGTCCTTATCTAGGACCGAGGACAGCAGTCCGGTTCTGTCCTTTTTGTCGGTCTTTAAAAAAAGGGGAAATGTTCTTTTGACGTCATAACCTACGTCATGTTATCGACATCTCTTAATGCTATGAAAAGGAAAAATCCTTTTTATGAGAAAAGTAAAATCTTCAAATAACGGAAGACAAATATTACATTTTTTACTTATGTTAATAATAAATATTAACTATTGATTATATTATTACAACAATAATCGTCGATGTGTGATGACAATACCTAAATATTAGTCTATACGGGTTAAACGAAAGGGTTGTGAATGAATTATTTTTACAGAAACATTTCATGTGTAAATACGGACGATGAGTATACTGAAAATCCTATATATGAGAAAAAAATGTTTTCAAAACGTCAATATAAATATTATTAAACTTTTTGTTGGTTTGAATTAAAGTCAAGTTATAATAGAATCTATCACATAATATTAGCAATAGAACGTATTAAATTAATACTCTTTCAACATTTTATGGAAAATTAAAGGACTGACCATGGACAATCTCAAGGACTGACAGTCCTAAGGACCGATCCCAAGGACCGATTGTCTTAAGGACCGATCCCAAGGACTGATAGGACCGGTCCTAAGACTGGAATGGACCGGACCGAGAAAATTAAGACCGACACAACACTACATACCCATAGCCATATTTACAGACTTTTTTTACCAGTAATTTATTATGTAAATCTAATTTTATACTTTCTTTATCTTTTTTATGTCTATCAATGAGAGTGATCCATTTTTTGTCAGATATTATAAAAACATTTGTGTGGTCTCTGGTTATGAGTAATTGTTCCATTCTATTAATATTGATAGGATTATTGGGAGGAGACCATTCAAAGGATTCAAATGGATCAAGTCTCATGAGAATAGACAATTTGTGTTCTTATCGATGAGTTGATGTTCACACACCAACAGCTGCGTGTGAAGTGGCACTTTATTTTTTATAGTAAAACTGTTGTTATTATTCACTATCCTTTGTTACAAAGAAGAAAAAACATGTATGCCTTTTTTATTTGCAAGTTCCTTAAATAATTCGAATATTTGGAGAGTAACTGTGATTTGGAAAACGGGATTTAGATTATTTAAGAAACTCTTAAAGAATTCCATGAAGGAACTTGCAAATAAAAAGGCAAACATGTTTTTTTCTTCGTAACAAATCACAATAGTAGGTAACGCAACCTCTTGATTTATTATTTATATATTTTGATCACTACTTCTTCATACTAAATTGATATTTTCTTTACTTTCATCCTAGATATCGAAATTATAAAACTGTTCTGAAATGCATGGACATATACAAAAAATATATTTATGGTAATATAGTCAATAAACTTCAAACAAAAAATGTAGCCGCTTAATAGAACACTAAAAAATGATTTACTTTTTGAAATATAAAGCCTTTTTTTTCGAATAGTACAAAAGATATTGAAATTATAAAAACTGATTTGAAATGTATTGACATACTAGAAAAAAAATAATTATGTCATTTGCGTTTAATCTATCTTTGCACGAAGATAGCTAGGCGTGAATCATTAAAAATTATGAAAATCCTGATTTTCAAAAAAGGCCATAAAGTCCAAACCTTTTTGGGACGATATTTTGAGTGGCATTTTTGGAATCTACGTAAACAATGGGACACAAATTAAGAATTTCAGCCCAGGGGCAAAAAAAAGACATTAATTGTTATATAGTGTTATAGTTCCAGTCTTTGTATCCTGGCATTACTTTATGTCGCCTTGATAGGATTAATGGATAGAGTAGAAGTAGAGCAATGATATATATTTAAGGCTCGATATAATAATGATATAATGGAACACATCTATAGTCAATTAATTGGCTGATAACATAAAGAAGCAAACAAACGTTTAATGCTTGTGGAAGTAAATATTCTCACTCTTTTATCCAAAAAACAAAATCACAAAGTGAGTGAAAATCGAACTTAAAGTAATAAATAGCAAAATAAATATAAATAATCTCAATGATAAAATACATAAATGAAAATAAAAAAGTAGAATTACCAACAAGTTTAAAGTAATACGAAAAAAAGTAGAAGGCCCTTGTGTCTCATAAATATAACAAATGAAGGAGCCCTAAGTTTATTTACTCGAGTGTTCTGAGCCCCAATCTTCCTGCGAGAGTCTATGTTTGGAACACTTTAATATTGCCCAAGGCCACCCATCTGCTAAGATCTACAGCCTATAGTGAAGAACTGATATCGAGGGTCTTGGAATTAGAAACATTTTTCCTCTTTAAAGACAAACCAAGTCGAATTTTCACTAGGAGAAGAATTGTTCTTGCCAAAAAGTGGGGAGGCTAGGAATGATATGCTGCAAGAACTATTGGAAATCCATACTTTTCGGCTGGTTCAGGCAAATTTTGGATATAAATACAGTGTGGGGCAAAATTATGATTGCGAAAATGAAGTTGTGTGGGGTCTCGCATGGGGATGGAAGGATGTGGACGGGAAAAGTTTTAGATATTTCCGAAACAGTAGGTCATTTCTGGGAAATAAATTAAAAATTAACCTTGAGCCGTCGAAACAGGCCCTAGAAGAAATGTGTTGGCAAGAACCGGTTAGGGATAACCCTAGAGTTTTATTTTTAGCCAATACCTCGGTCAAAAAAAAAATAGCCTTCTTGGGCGAGATTTTTAACAAAATCCAACTATTCAATGCCAGTGAAGTTATGGAGAGAGAAGGGATTATAAGGAACGTCAATTTTAAAAGACGACAGTTGTGGCCCGAGGGACTCTTTTTTAATTACATCAGTAGGGTACAAAATACAAGGCTTAGGAGCTTTTTAGTGAAGGAGGGGGACAAAAAACATTTTTTAATCAAATGGAGGGTAAAAGTGAGAGATTAGGGTTAAGTTTTACAGCGAAAGAGATTATAAAAGCACTACAGAACGGCAGTTTTACTTTTTCTACTTATTGGACAAAATATAGGGTGGCGTCCAATACACTGAGCTTCGAAAGCATAATGGGAGAACGCAAGAGGAAAGGGTTTGTTATTTCTGTAAGAACGAGATTGAAACAGGAAGGCATTTCTTATGGATTGTTTACACTGAAAAAAGTATGGGATCTAGTCATTCAAAAATGTATACAAGTTTTGGTCATATTTTAAGAATTGATAGCATTTGTTTTTACTATAAAGGTCCTGATCAAACCAAAAATAAATTTATTGTCGCCAAAAATTCAAAATCTTCTTAAAACTTAAAAGCACTAAAACCCCCTATCAAAAAAGGTTTTTAATTTGGTGATAGATATTTGATGAACTCTAGTTTAGATGTTAAAATGTCACAATT
>CP045899.1:8351320-8369974 GCA_013387185.1 Caligus rogercresseyi
TAGGGTTTCCAGTAATATAATCGTACATATTATTATCGCGCACGCCTTAATCGCAGCCTTTAACATCGTATGCTTTTTTTCGTACGTTCCTTTATCGCACGCCTTTAACATCGCAATCTTTTTAAAGGGAGTATTATTAACGCGTTGCTCAATTGTCGTTGCTGCTTATAATCGCCCGTTTAAACATCGTGGTCATTATCATCGTAGTTTTACTTCAATGAATTCATGAATCCAAAAGAGGAAAAAAAAGAAAAAAAGAAAAGGGGGCTGAAGGGAAATAATAATAATAAAAGATATCATCTCATCATCAGTCGTGAGTAAAAACAACAACAACAAACATCTCGAAATTTCTGAAGAATTGTAGTGCTGTTTAAGTCATGGAGAATCCAGCATTATCTTTGCTTAATTTCTTCGAAGGACTTGAAGCCAGGTCTTTGTGGTAAGTGGAAAAATGCATTTATGGACAAATATATAAGAGTCGTGTCCTACTCGTCCAGTTTTATAGGACTTGGATCCGGACTCTTGGGACTCCAGGACTCTGATTCGGATGTGATTGGTCTTATAGTACTTGAATTCAGATTTTTGGGACTCAAGGACTCGGATTCGATCAATTTTTGAGGACTTGAAATCGGACTTGGGAATCCTGAATGATTATATTCAGGATATGGACTCTCATTTTTGGCTGTGATTCTACGTGTCCCATCCAAGCTATATTATATTTAAGTTTGTATTATAAGTAAGTAGGTTGTAGTAAAGATATGGAATATATGAAATACCATTTGCCATTAATATCAAATAACCTTTCATGATGCCTATTAACAGAAAATCCTTTACGTAATATGTAAAATATTATAGAAAAAGTTATTGTTTATCGTTACTAGTTTTATTTTATTTTCAAAAGTGCTTTTTCATTTTTTCATTCATACTGTTTGAATCGATAGATCACTTTTTATATGTTTAGAATATATTTTACGTCACAATTTCAGGAGTTGAAATCCTGGATTTATCGGCTCCTTACTTCAACGACGACCCGAGTTTATCAAACATAAACATTTGAGCTCCATGGACAACGGGAATAGTTATATTAAGTCATCAGGATTGATGAGTTACTAGTAAGAGTCCATTCACGGGACCTTTTGGCGTTAACACACTCAAGCCAAAGACGTTTACGAGCACTACCAAGACGAACTTCTCTACGGAATTAATCTTTATGCAAGAGGAGTTCAAGCATCCAAGACGAAGGAAAGAAGATTGTATACTGCTACAAACACTCTTTTGCGGCAAAGAAAGTCTCCGCTCCTCGATGAGTGACGTGGAGCTACAGGTGGACCTGGCCATGGAGAGGTAGTGTCGGTGGAGACCCAGCTTTACTACCGGAATCCAATACATGAAGTCCGCTTATGAAGTTAACTATGTTTTTTTTTGTGACAATTGTCCAGTTTAAAATTTGAATGTAATCAGATAAAACAATAATAATACTTTAGTTTATCATTATTTAATAAATCTTATGTTTCTCATTTCAAATCTCGCAATAATTGTAACTGGTCACCAAACTTATCAATTTTTTATATAAAAAGTGCTAATTAATTTTTATTTATTTTCTAAGATATGTCGTTAAAATGATTAAGCTAATAAAATTTTACTTTAACATGATTTGAAAGAGTTTTTACTATGGATATATGGTCTTACAAATCCAATAAGTTATAGGCGTCTCTTTGAAATAAATCATTTAAACTACTTTTTCACTAGTATTTTATCACTATTTACACTTCAGATAGGGAGAGGTCCTCTCGGAGCAGGAGGGGAAGTACCGAACGATGTCACCCGCAAATCGCCAACTTGAAACCTACGGAATCCTTATGTAGAGCTGCTGCTGATATGAATAATGGCTTTTAGGTCTCCCTCATAATTAAGATATTATCTTATCAATTTATTATATTATAATACAGACATAGATTAAATACTACTATAGATGAGAAAAAAAAAACATTTTAAACGAATTTACTGTTCCTACACTTTAATTCATGAAAGTAATTAATTTATATTAGATGGCTAATAAATTTCATTCACAATTTCTTATATCATAATACAGAAAAAAATTCAATATTACTTTAGATGATAAATAAATATTTTAAACGAATTTACTTTTCCGACAGTTTAATTCCCCTTCATTCTTTCTGAGGGATTCCAAACATTAGAAACGTTGACCTTTTTTACTCTTCTTCGCGCTACTGAAACTCAAACATGTGCTGAGTCGGTCATTGGCTTACTTCCTGGAAAAGGTCTATGGCCTATTGAGTAGTCTTAAGGGTTGTTTCATCTTCAAACTTATAATATATTTACAATAGTACAACCTACTTACTTTTAACATAAACTTATGAACAATGATATGAACAACTTTTGGTAAATTAGTTACCGTGAATAATTTAAAATTATTTATGATACGATCACAACAAATTAAAAGCCCAAATATTGTATTTTTTATATATTATTAAAAATACTTAGAATAATAAATTATGAAAATTCAAAATAAAGACAGAATTAGATTTCACGCAATTATTGTTCATTAATCACCATTCACAAATCAGATTAATTTTGTGTCAAAAAGTATATTGATAAAAAAAGATGATACCCCTTCATAATGTTTAAATAAATATGTTTCAATCAATACTTATTATATAAACCTTCCATGATCATGGGAAAAAATATTAATGTCTTCTATAATAATCATTTAAAAGAGACGCTTAATTGAAAATAAAATAATTTGTTCTCCCTAATGAGATAGATGTGCAGTCCCTTGGATGTCTGCTATGATATAAAACTCTGAAGAAAGGGCATGAAATATTACCGTATACAATGAATCTTTTATCCAACTTTTTTTTTGAGAACTGAGAGTTTATTTTATATATAAATAAAATATATCACTTTCTATACATAAATTAAACGTAAATAGCTATATAACACAAACAATACTATAATTTACAATGTTTCAAACTTTTTGAGATAATCGAGAGTGTATTTTCTTAAATAATTTTTATACATAAATAAAATAAATAAATAGGTGGAGAACACGAAAAGAAATTACTAATAACACAAAAAACACTAATATGATAAATATATGCAATGCCTTTTAAATAATCTGTAGTTTCGTAGTCTCCGTAATTATTACAAATTCGTTGGAGGCGGAGAGAAGAATTTTTATATATTTTTTTTCTTGGTAGGGGGTTCAGTTCCACCAAGGTATTGTTCAACCAATAGTGCGTTTTTCCCTTGTTCCATTTTCAAGGTCTCTATGAACTTCCAAATAGTTGGATTGCATGCACCAATGAGTTCATTGAAGGATCTGTGCCATCCCTCGCAGTTATTATTAGTCTTTGATCCATTTTCTTTTGTCGTCTGATGACAATTCCATAAATTTATGGGAAACGAGGTGGCCTTCTATCTCCGTTGCGGCTAGGACGCCCAATCCAGTTGTCCTCCAAGTAGTCGACAACAGAATATATATTGAAAGCACAAATTATACTTTCCATCTGTAGCGCTAAAAATCTGAATTGAATAATTTAAAGAACAATTAAATATTCTAATTAGATGCCATTTGTGTTAATACTTTACTGCGATCCAATGTTCTATTAAATGAGTGATTTAATTAGATGATTTTTTTATATATTGTCTAATAAATGCATTTTTAACTTACCACTAATAATGATTCAAGTTCTTGTTGAGGTAAAAAGCTAAAGATATGTGTATTTGTATGTTTTATGTTTTTACTTCAATTTTGAATACATTTAATATTTTTTAATATTGTTTTTTAGAAATGTGAAATAATAAAAATAAAATAATAAAAATATGGCTTTGATTGTTTTAATTGTCCTTTTATGATGTTTGATGCTTTTAAACGTGTATAAATTGTCTGTGAGCATTAAAATTGGTTATAATTTTATTAATCAGATTCTTCTTCCACAATTGCTAAGTTGCAAGAAATGAGACAGATGGTTAATAATATCCCAGCGGAATCACTCAAGTATTATATTGGTAAATTCTTTTTGCAAAAAAGATTTTGAAAATTCCTGATAAAAACGATACACATTATTTAAAATAGTTATGGGTCTCAAGCGATAAAAATACAGCATGTCCCAGTCTCCCTTTTAGGAGGCAAAGCTATATTTTCCCTGAAAAAAGTACATTCTTTTTATATATATGCTTGCCAAGGGATTAAAGATACGGCGCTATCTCTTTAAGAGAAAGGTTAAAATCACGTCCACAGAAGCCATCATGACCAGACTCTTTAGAGTCTTTATATTATTTTTCAATTTATTCTAAAATTCATTTTTATTATACTCCTCATATGAAAAATATTTTCTTGGGGTTAAAATGACTTTTTCCAACTAATATACTTTCGAATCAATTGTAAGAAATTGCAAGATATTACCTGATTTTCGGTATACTTTATATTGGTAATATTATTTCCAATAGTCAATGCAGAACAATGTTTGCATATTGTACTTCATTGCATTTTCGTTTCCATGTCTTTCTGGCCTAAATTATGATGCGTCTTTGTGGACCCAAATATTTTCAACAAACGTTGATTTTTTGATTTGTTACGTCGGCCATGACCGTGTTACCGTTTTTAAAGCTTGGATCAAAGAATTAACACTTAATAAATTTGAACAATTTGCCATCCATGATGAAAATACAATATTTTTTTAGCTCAGCTGTCAAAGAATCAATGACAAAAATGGCCTTATTCTCAAAACCTATCAACGTAAAATGTGAGAGTCCCAATTGAAAAACCTTTTACAAAGAGAAAATGTGGCCAATTAAGTACTTTAATTCTTATGAAATTAGTTTTTAAATAGCAACAGTCAATAATTTGAACATCTGTCATTCTTAAGTCATTCTTACCTTTCACAAAATGATGATATATTTTTTTACTTGCTGTCTGAGTGCCACTTATTTGTCTTAAAACTTCGACTTTTCGCAAATGCCAATTCAGCATACTACAGAACTCAAAAGAGGTAAAAAATGGCCTAAGCGATTGTGGATTTTAAATTGTAGACTAATATATGTCATTGGTATTGTCGTTGGAGCAAATACTCGATTCCCATCTTTAGATTTCATCCTCAATCAAAGAGGCAATAATAAAGTAGTATTTACTTCACATTGGTATAATTATATCAAATACAAAGCCTTTAAAAAGAATGATTTATCTAATTGCAATTACTAAGAAGGAAAGAAGAAAAAAAAGTTTTCATAGATGAACAAATTAACCCCATTACAAGCTATGATTCAACTACGCCATAAAAAGTTAACATCTCTTTTTTCGCTTACCTACACCTTTTAAATGACTGGCAAGGCATAACAATATAATGTAGGTATATGTAGATTCTCATGCAAAAAAGTTAAACATGTTAAAACTTTTTGTCCCCAGAAGAATGGGATTTTTATTTTGAATTTTTTGAATAAAGAGCGACAATTTCATAGACCCTTGTACTTTTTACGTGTGTAGCCACGCTTAAATAAAAGTTTATTTATGAAAAGGAGAAGGTAATTCAAAATGTTATATAAAATGAAACTAATATGAGACTTTTAAAATAAAGAAAGAACTGAGCCAGAACTGAGTATTTGATCAAAATTGATTTTTCAATGCCAAAATTACTATGGTTGCGACTGATGATAAAGTTATAATTTGGAGGAACTTAACCTATAGGTAAATGAAATCACCTTGTCTAATAACACTACTTCCAAGATTGAGAAACTACCCATATCAAAGGAGCAACCGGGAAGCAATCAAACTTAGTCCAAAATAGTCATAAATAGCGCAAGACTTTTTTAAATAAAAATTTCAATGACTCGTCTTCATCCAACTGTACCATTATTTAGGTCATTCTTTAATGAAAAATAGTAATAAAAATACGACTAATATATTTGTGGCAATCAAATTACTTATGTGATTCCAACAAATTAACTTATAAAAACATTAATAAATGTAAATAAACCAAAAATACAACTTTATTACAGATGTACAATTATTCTCTTTCTTGCGATACGTTTGGGATGTCTCTGTTATTGTAGGAATATTTTTTATGGGTTTTTATTTCACGTAAGCATTTCAAAAGATATATATAAAAGTTAAGTATACTTTCGCATTATATATGGCTTTACCATGTATTTATTTTATGGGTTACAGTATTCCAAAAAGAAAGTTTGACGTGAAAAATCTGCTATAGGTACATATTTAACAGAAGCATTTTGGGAAGCACATTTGTTCAAACAAATTGCCTTTATACCACATATACGCATGAATATCATAAAGCATCGTGTATCCTAGGTATATGATAAGGATACGGTTACCTCAATATACATATTTAAAGCACCAATTTTTATTGGTGCAAAACAATCATATATGTTTTATCAGTATTCTAATAATAATTTGAAGCTTTTGTATGACAAAGATACAATGATAATATGTAAAATATAAAATAAATAACATTATGATATAAGTAACGTTGGGTGTAAAAATGTCGGTTTCAAATGTCAAGATTGATAAATTATTTGCCAACACTCATTATTGTCATACGAAGCATTATTGTTATTATTATTATTTACATAAGATACTAGATTTGCACAATTTATACTTTTTAATAATTTTTCAGTATAGCATTACTAAGATTATGACTATTTTTTTACTTAATTATTTTTCCCTTCACCATTGTTCCTTATAAAATAATAAATGCAACTCTTTAGAGAAAAAAACACGTCACATTATATCATCATGATTTGTTATCCATTAAATTTTTATCTCTGTCCACTAATACAAGGAGTACTAAAGAGATGGAGGGAACACTCCTAATGTAAACAATAATATTTATACCTATGTAGTCACACTTTACACAGTTTTATACTACTAAAAGAGATGAAATTAAGTTTCTCAACGACGATTCCAAAAGCTTATAGACTCCACGGACTGATTAGTCACCGGCACAAATCCTCAACTTCATCCTTAGGGGGTTGTAAGTAGACGTGGAGTCCTCTTCCTCTTTATTGGACTCGAATGTCGTCGTTGAGAAACTTAATTTCATTTCTTTTAGTAGTATAAAACTGTGTAAAGTGTGACTACATAGGTATAAATATTATTGTTTACATTAGGAGTGTTCCCTCCATCTCTTTAGTACTCCTTGACTAATACCACCGTATTTACACCTTTATTATTAGATCCCTGATTGAAACATAAAATACTTTTTTGCTTAATCATTCTAACATACTGACATAATGAAGCACCTCCTACATCATATAACACCTCAAAAAAATATTAATATCCTCCTTATCCTTCTATTATCTTGAATGACTTCATTATGGGTCGTAATGAGATCTTACAATCTGGCATTAATTTAACTATATCATCCACACCCTTTTGTATTTAAGAATATACTAATGTTGATAATTATATTTGTACTTCATAACATTTATATTCAGAAAAATGTCTAATGTTTGACTCCATAAAGGAATAGTTAATAAAAAACTTGCATAATGTAATATATTAACACTTACAGCTGTTGAGGAGTAATTGAGAGAGAAGAAATTAATCCTTCAAAATACTCATTGTCTCTTTTTCAGTGGCCTAACTCCAAGACGTCATAGGCGAATCCTTTGAATGAACTACTCCAATATCACATGTATTTATTATTATTATTGTAATGGAATAAAGCGTGCCCTCCCAATGAAGAAAGTAGTATTTGTATAATTTGTTCATCATATCTATAGGGAACCGAAAGAAAACCGTTTTTCTAAATTAAAAAAAAGTTTCTTCATCGAGATTTTGAGAGCTTCTTTTACCTTATTTTAACAGTATCCTATGTTCGGTGGACTATTTTGTTATTACATATATCTTCACCAAGATATTGCGGATTAAATATATATATTAATTTGCTTTGTGATTGATGGAAATTCTTATGTAACTGTTATGTATTATTAATATTATAAGGAAGTACTTTATATTGGGTGAAAAAGAGGGTCCCTTTCTTACACCAGTGACATCATAACTAAAATGAAATATCCTCTCTTTCTACTCTATTCCAAATTTCGGAAAGGTATTTAATACCATATTTGCCCCGTAGGTAACTGTTAAATAACTCATTTAAGTCTATTATACCTACTCATATATGTACTCACGAACGTCCTTACGTCAAACCAAAGAGACAAAAAAACTGATGCCTAACTTAATTGAAATCTATATAAAAAATAACTAGTTTTTTTCTAAAGAACTATGAATATATTTTTAGTTTTTATAAAGAAAATATATTGTCTTTAACAGCAAATTTTCTTATGTGTAAGAATGAACCATTGCTCTATCGTCATGAACTTTTGAAAAAACTATTTTTGTATATAAAAGGAGCTCTGCTTAGAAAAAATTGGATTCAGTAGTATTTGAGTAATTTTCTTTTAAGAATGGTAATAAACAACAAGAAAATAGAACCATAAATTTGTTGTTAACAACAAATATTTTTTTGTATTATTTTTTGAAAATTGATATCTTACGCTAACCTGGAAAAATATATTGTTGGCATGCCGATTTTGCGGAAAACCACATCATATTTGATGTATAATTTAGGTTTCTGCATTACTGTGACGTTGTACTATTATGACCATACTTATGTTATGGACATTTAAGACCTCGAAATAAAAAGGGAGTGCGATAGCCGTGAGCGTTTAAGCGTGTTCAACTCTCAACGTTGGGGGTGCAGTTTCGAATCCCGAGAGGGGATGGTCATTTTTGGTCTACCTCATTGATAAAATCCTAGGTTCGATACACTAACTTAATGCTATAATGCTTATTTATATCCTGTTGGATGCAATTCTATCGATCCATATATGCACAAAAAACCCTGAGTGTAATTAAAAGCTATTATGTATATAGATGTAAATGTAAATTTCAAATGATTTGACAAATTTGATTCACACACTTGAACAGCGGCATGTTCTTGTTCTTCTGGCTGGCCAACCTTGAGTTTGTAGCTGTGACAACGCAAATCCTCATTCACACAGGCCAACAAAGTTATGTTAGAAACGCCCAGCTCATTGGCGACATCCCTGATGGACCTGCTGGGGTCATGCTCGAAGATGTCTGACACCCTCCTGATGAAGTCGGGGGTCCTGGCGTTGCAGGCGCTGCTGGAGGGCCTTGGTATCCTTCAGCTGCTGCCTGAGCTCAGCAACCTTTTTTCTGACCTGGGTGTTGCTGATGGTGTTGCCCTTTATACAAAGAATCTGGATAACGGAACACCTGCGTTCTTGCTTGTTCCAGATACCAGGCTGTAGATTTCCATATGCGGCCATGACGATGATAAAATTCAACTGAAATGATCTCTCATATGTTGGCTGTCTGATAAAAAATCAGCTGTGCGGATCGGATGACTTCATCCTTGTTAAAGGATGTCCTGAAAACCCGCTGGATTTGATCTTACCTGATTTGATCTGTATATATATTTTTTTCACTGTAAATTTGTTCCCTTAATGAATGAATGAATAAAATAATTATCGATTTTGATACAGAAAATCTCCCTTAACATGGCCAAATCACAATTTAATTCAAATTTTATATGTATCTATAATAAAAAAGAAAACGATCCTTTGATTTAGTTAAAACCCGACTTCATAAAAGATTCATTAGATTCTTTAGAATCATGAAATATTTTACCTGAGTTTGATATGTTGTAGTATGATAATTGTGTCAGTTATATTAATTAAATATTACTATTTGATTCTGAGATGGAAAATGCTTCACATTTACAGTATAATATTTATACATTATACTTTTTTATTTTGAAGAAAGCAAATTTATACCTGACTATATTTTCAAATATATTTTTATTGTTTCTTATAAGTCAAACATTGTTGCTTACAACATATCAGACAACCTTAAAATGCTGAAGTTATAAGGGCGTCGCATGCAAAAACAAAGGGACCTTTGATCAATGTCGTCACAATTTATCTACGTCACAACAAAAGCCCGGTTGTTACGTAAGATCAAAAGGTCTTCAATATTTAGGAAATCTCAGTTAATGTAAATGTAATTTTTCAAAGATGTAACCATGACATGAAAAAAGGAAAAACGCGCCAATTATAAAATCGTAAATCAACATCTGAAGTTATTGTCCTCTGGTCAATTCAGTTTTCAAAATTAATGTAATAAGGATTACTTATATCAAGCCCACTTACATCATATAACTGATCGAAATTGTTATATTTATAACGCTAGGAGGCCGTCAGTTTAATAATTATGAGCATTCTCATTTATAACTTGACGACTCTCATTAATCTAACAAATTTGATGATTGATAAAGGGGATATAGCCTAAGATGCATTTGGACGCATTTAAAAATATGTAACAAGGACAAAAGTAGTATTTAAAGAAGAAGATAAAAAAAATATATATATATATATATATATATATATATATATGCATACCTCAAAAAATACCTAAAAATGCTTAAAAGGATAAGATACACGCTTCCATTTTTTTATTATGCTTATATGCAAATTTGCCCCTTTGTGTGGTAGTGTTCTTTTACTGTATGTATGTATTTGCTTTTATCAATGTATAATTGTAATATTTATATGTACTATGGTAAGACAGTAATAAATTCTTAACTAAAAAAAAAACAAATATGCCAGGCAACACTTTTAATGTTATATGTAAATCAAAAAATTAAAATATTCGCTTCTCAATGATTTTTTTAATTTTAACTAAAAGTGTTGCACCAAATATAAAATATGCCACGAATAAGTTTTTTAACATTATTTATATAAAATATTGTAGTATCTGGACCAAAGAAAATGAAAGGGAGTACATTTAACTTTATTGAAGCCCTATGTTATAAATAGAAATAATAAGAGAAACGCTTTATTTTGACTCTGCTCTGAACAGTTATGGTGTGTCAATATATAAAATAAACTTATTTGATATGTATATATATATATACATTTACACAAATGCTTTTTCATAGAGTTATGCAACCAATGATCTTATAATAGCTGCTAGAGAAGGTTTAACGAGTTCGTTTATTTGACTTTATCGACGTACACAGAAAAGTTAAAGGTAGTTGTGATTGTTCCCGTTTTTTCTGTTCAATGATGCCCTATTAACAGCTATCACCAAATCGATGCAATTACTCAATCCTGAAGTCCTAAAAATATTGTCGTCAATTTTTGTGCCTATCGAATTGACATACTTATTTCACTCTAATCGGACATGCATGTATGCAATAATATTTTATAATTTTATTACAAGTCTTTTTTCATTATGGAATAGGACTCTCATATGATACAAATTCCATATATAAATATTTTTTTAAAACTTTATCTTCAACACTGTTAAATAACTCCAATATACTAAGGCAGCCGAAAAAACCGATCCACGTAGTTTGGGGGTTTACTGTATGTTTTTATAAAGCAAACTAAATTAGTTTTTTGCAATTACTTTGGAATTTTTTTAGAACTGAAATATTTAAAAAAATAGTTTTTAAGAGTTTAAGAATAAAAATGTTTGTCTTTATTAAGTTCGTAATTGTATCAAGCCTTCCACATATCTTATCTTATATGCTATAAAAATATATTCTCCAAATGCTAGAAAAAGACTGGACATGGTTGAATTTTCATACAGGTTCCAAAGTATTAATTCATGAAGATGATCAAGGTGACCAAGATAATACAAATTATTTATAATTGATAAAAACTATTCTTTATTTAGAATTATAATGTTCTTTATGTTTTTTTACGTAACTGTCTTAAGATTGTGATTTTTATCTCATTTTCTAGTGTATTCTTATATTTTTACACTGTAGGATTTTAGCTCATAAAGAACATCTTAACCATAAAAAAAAATATTCTCTAAGATACCAATATTGGGATGTAATTTAAGTTATTTAATTTTTGAAAAAACTTAGTAATATTTTCATTACTCATCATACTTTACAAAATATTATTTTTAAAATATCTCAAAACTATGATTAATTGGAATATAAACATACAAAGAACTCATCAACTTTTGACTCATTAATTGGATATACGCACATATATATTTTTATAAAAATAATGCGTATAAAGGGGAAATTAAAATAAAAGTTTAATCAGTGCACAAGTTTTTAATAAAAAAACATGAATATGACTTAAAGCATATTTGTACTTTACATATTAAGTATTAAAGATGAACTTGCAGTAATTATTGACGTCGGAAGGAAGGATAACATCTAAAGGGATATCTTATTTCAATAAAAGGTAGATATATGGAGCCCCCAACCATTTGTATTAACTTTTTTTTTGCCTATATGGTTCGATAGAATGCATCCAACAGGATATAAATAAGCATTATAGCATTAAATTAGTATACGAACCTAGGATCTTATTAATGAGGTAGACCAAAAATGCCATCCCCTCTGGGTATTCGAACCTGCGCCCTCCAACATTGAGAGTTGAAGACCAAAAATGGGCATTCTTCGGGGAGTATTCGAACCTGCGCCTCCAACATTGAGAGTTGAACACGCCTTAACTATCGCACTCCATTTTAATAAATTTGCACTCTGATAGAACCATGGACCTATTTATACAGTAACTGCTTGCACAATAGGCTGAATAAAAAAGGGATGCTCACTCTCCGGGTCAGCCAAACAAATAAGAGGAAATTATGATGATTCCGTCGTCCATTATTATTCAGTCTTAATGAAAAAGAAAATGGGAGAAATGACAAAAGTATTGTCCAGTGACGTCATTTGGAGAGACGTCTATTTATGTAATATCACGGGGCATTTACATATGGCTGGATTTTTTTTCTACTCTCGAAACTACTTCATTGTAACACCAAGTGGGGTAGTATTTTTTTTATCAAGGTCTGTATAAAAAGGTTTGGGCAATACAAAGTAAACATGTAATCCTAGAAGTGTGACTTCTCAATGACGTCACGGAGAAAATATATAAATATATATATATATATGAAATAAGTACTATAACATTAAACATTATATTATATACAACTAATCACTATTTTGAAATGTCTAACTCAGTACTTATAAATAAAATGAATGTCTTATAAAATATTCTCATGTATCAATTTTTGGAATTGGAGAATATTTTATGATTCTTCTGGAAGATTTTCATACTTCTCTCTGGCAAACTGCAAGGATATATTAAGGATTGAGCAACAATTATCTGTTGAAATAATATCAATTTTAATAGTTTATATGGTGGAGAAGTTGAACGAAGTTTTTATTTTGAAAAAAACTTCAAAGGAAAAAATGATTCCGATAGGAAAAGGAAATAATAACATAAGAAACCAAACGGTCAACTAACATGATATTTTTAGTTATAGTTAGATATATATTTATTGCTGCTTTAACACACATATATATATACGATATGGTAGAATCGATTTAACAATCTTTACCCAAGCGTTAAGACACACACCACTTTATCCATGTTGTTGTTTCATTCTACCTGGTCAAGACAATCTTATTCCAATAAAGTTGTCCCTTAGATGGAAAAGATTACATAGCTACAAATATATTGGTGGAATATTAATTATCCTTTTTCTTTTAAGGATCCACGGCATTAGTAGTATGCCATTATGACCTCATTTTATGGACCACCAACCTATATAGCCTTTCTCATGCGTATGGTTATCTTTGTTATATGGACACCTTTCATGATTATATATATATGTATATGCTTGGCGGATTTTTGGTGCAAACATTTAGTAAATATGTATTTCTGTGTAATGATTGACACCTTTCATGATATATATAAATATTTATACAGGGTCCCCGCGGTAAATTTGACACTTTACGTTTATGCCCCAAGCGGCCACTAGGTGGCTACGATCGGACCATCTGGGCTTTCTACCTTTAGCCTCAGTAGTTGTGAACAGCTGAACACGACAACAATGGATTCTGACATTTCAACCCGCCCGAATCCTGGAAACGCAACTACTCGTAATGATGATATCGCGCCGGATTCAAGGACAAGGACATTATGAGACGGCGTGCGTTGCGAGGAACACGGTCAAGGACCATCAGATCGGAGCTGGAGGAGTCCAATAACGAATACGAGAAGGTGGTGGTAGAGAGAAAAAAGGGGGAAAGGCGTTCAGACTCCCTCAGGACCCCGGAGTTCGTGGGAAGCTCCAGAAAGCTTGTTCACGGAGGACCCCAGCAAGTCCTCGACCAAGCTGGCGGAGGAGTTGGGGTCGGGAAACACCACAATTTCAAGTGTGTATCAAGTTACAACTTCTACAAGCGCCGAAAGGGCCAGATCTTGACCGAGAAGGCGCAGCAGACCCGTTTGAGCAAGGCCCAGAAGCTCCTGAACAAGCTCAAGCATCCCGTCCACAACGAGACTCTCTGGTTTCTTCTCTGATGAAAAGAACTTCACCCAGACCAAAAACACAACAGCCAAAACAACAGGTGGTGTGTTAAGAACCCCCACGAGGTGCCCATCGTCGGCCAACCAAGTTCCCGCCGCCGTCATGGGGTTCGGCATCATCAGCTCCAACGGTGACGTCATGCCGCACTCACTCTTCCCCAAGGGCCTGAGACTGAACTTGGAGGGGTATGTGGCACTCATGAAGATGTGGTGGCCCCCTGGATCAAGAAAGTCGGCCGTGGGAGGCCTTACGTGTTTTCCAGCAGGACTCGGCGCCCTGCCACACCTCGCCAAAACCAGAAGAAGTGCTGCCGAGAACCTAGACGACTACACGAGCCCAAACATCTGGCCCCCTAACTCCCCCGACTGCAACCCGTGCGACTACTACCTATGGGGTGCGGTTGAACGAGATACCAACCGGACCTCATGCAACACCATGGCCGAGTTGAAGGCCAGGATCATCAGGTGCTCAAGAAGTTGCCAAGGGACCAGGTCAGGTCCGCCTGCGCCAGGTTCCGGTCCCGGCTGGAGCAGGTCGTGGAGGTGAGGTCGCCTACTTCGAGTAGAAATGAAGCCAGCACAAATACCGACCACCCATTCTTGGAATTTTTTGAATCAATAAAAAATTGAAGATTTTATGCATGCTTGTTTTTTATTTTTCGAAAGTGTCAAATTTACCGCGGGGGACCCTGTATATAAGCCTGTGTGCCGTTTGTAGGTTGATCGCTCCAATTATCTGCTCCAAGCAATTTTCTGCTGCGCTAGTGATGAAAAAATGATATTGAGAAAGTTTCATGCCTTCAAAAAGCCATTTTTTGTGACTGCGCAAGCCACTCAAGTTTCAAAAGGCCGTTATTGGGGTCAAAAATGACGATTTTCATGTGCTTGTGCTGTCTGAGTGTTTTAGTGATATCGAGGTAAAAAAATATCAAAGGATTGCTTGAAGTCTCATCTTTCAAGAATTTTGTTTATCAAACAAAGAGGTGGAAATCTATTTTGAAGATTTGATGAAGGTGATCATCTTGAGCTCCCTAGCAAACACAATAATAAATACATTTCATATTTGATATACAGAAATCAAACCTTTAATCCCAGTTAAGTGTCCAGATATATGTTTTGTATTTAAATAAATATTGTTTAGAAACGATAGCAATTATTAAGCACCAATTGAACAGATTTAAATCAATTGACTTGTAGGTCCATCACACCTCTTTTTTACTTCTTTGTATATATATATATATATATACCAATATATTATAATATACAAATATTTTTGAAATTGAGGTAATAAGTATATCTCTTTTTTATACTTTTCATTTTTCATTATATGCATATTTGGTTGCAAGAGTTGGTTTTCATATATATATATATATATATATATATATATATATTGGTTAATATAAAAGGAATTAACTGCTTACGACAAAAACCACAATATCTCATTTACCAATGAGAACTAGTAAACTTGCCCTTTCATTATTTTTTGAAATATATATAAAACATTATTATGCATAGTTATATACAGATTTGTGTTATAAAAATCCTTGTTATTCAATACATCTTGAAGAAAACATTATAAACAAATACAAACTAAAACTAATATTGCCTCCCTTTTTTAGCTCTTTAAACATTGATATTGAAAAATGTGTGTCAATAATAGTCATGAACGAATCTACAAAAACGTAATAATTATAATTTCTTTCATTTTAAATTACCTCTTGTTGTTTACATCATAAAATATGCTTATTACGATGACTTGGGTCATTAAAATAGTTTTTTTGACATGTTATTATGATGTCATTACATAGAACAATATGTTATGCAAATGAGACTTTTGGAGATTAATTATGAATAATTAGAAAAAGAAATTTATTATGCATTTTTAAAAATGAACTTTATTGAGTTTTTAAGTAATTTTTTGTGCATTGAAAAATTACGCTTCAGGATTTCATGAGAAAAATACATTATTTTAGAGTTTGCTCTCATTAGCAAGAATATCTGGACTTAATAATATGATCTTTACTTTCCAATGTTGGTATTTTTAAATAATGGTAGTTTTTATAATTAAAAATTAGGATTCGTTCATTTTTTACAATACTTTTTAACAAACCATATCTCTCTCTCTCTCTCTTCTCTCTCTCTCTCTCTCTCTCTCTCCTCTCTCTCCTATATATATATATATATATAATATATTATATATATATATATATATATTGAATAAAGACAATTCATCACTTTGGTAGTATCTATATTAATTATATGCTTCATTCTCCTTCAAAATATATATTAAAAAACTTTTTCCCCTCACCTCCTCTTACCTCCTTTCAATTTTACTAATATCAAAATATGACGAAGTTATCACGAAGACATCCTCAGGAATAATCTTCTAAGATCCTCTCTTACTCTTTTGTAAAATGTTTGATAAAGTTGTCTGAAAATATTCGATGTAGACGTTTTTCAATGTTTTGAACAAAAAATAATAATAATAATTTATAATGGAAAAAGAAAGCCAGCATGCTGCAAATCATTAATTAAAAGAAATACCTTGGGGAAAATGTCTACACAAAATTTTCTAATTTTTTAAGTTTACTTTTTTGCCCAGTACCAATACATATTTCTCATCTTTCCTTGAATAATAAAATATTAATCATCAAAATGGTTTAGACACAAATACTAAAAGGACATGATCTTATTTAGAGTTGATACAATTATCAATGAATTAAGACTATATATTCGATCTAATAAGTTGCTATCAAACTACACAGGACTTCTTCTAGTACAGAATGGGATAGCTCATTTAACATTTAAAAAATAAGTTTGTACTGTGAGAGATGAAGATCAACAAAATTATATTCTTTATGCAATTTTATATTTCAAAATAAATTTACTCAATGAAGGTAGTTTATTTTTTTTATAATGTTTATATTCAAATTAAACGCTGTATCCTCGAATGTAGTTACAATTTATTATGACTCGCATATTTGGCCGCCTACGGCGCCATATCTTCATATTACATAAGTTTCTTAAATTTGTATCATGGATTTTGTGGAGATAAAATAGGTTTTCTAAAGTCAAATGTGTTTACAATAATTTTCTGTTTTGTACAAACATTCCTCATAAAAAAGTTTGACTTTGTACAAAGAATATGTTTTAAGTCACATGAGATGCTTTTTTTTATTTATTTTTCCTCTCTTTACCTTGAAAAGTAGTAGTAAAATCGAAAATGTGATTTTTTGTTCATTTCTGGTCCATCTCTTTGCAAATAGTTGGGTTAGGCCGCTTTGACCCAAGGATTCATAGGTACCTTCAAAGTTCGACCTGACCATAAATGTGGGAGGAGATAGCGTGCGGACATACAGACAGGACGACGGACAGAGATGTGGTGAAATAGTATATATAGAATATATGAAAGTCAGATTTTTTAACAAAGACGTTATTCACTTAAGTGGAAGTATTTGAATATATTTATTCAATCTTACCACCCCCTAAGATTGCACGTTCGAAATTGTGGTGGGGCTAAATATTCTTGCAACTGACCGCAATAAGATTTTTCTGAAAATATTTGTTCAATGATTACCCCAAATTTGTAACCCCTGTAGCTCAACGAATCCTCCTCTATCAGACTCACAAAGCGAGCTTGCTCTTTCAGATAGTTCTCACAACTCATGATTCATAAAGGTTGCAATATTTAATAGTCTTTGTGCGGGATTTAATTAAATGCCCAAAGAGAGGGTCTTATTTTAAGAATATCGATAAGAAAAATCATATGAACGTCTCAGGGTGACTTTTACTTAAATTATAATTAATCATTGCGCTTGAAGGCTCAAAGGAATCTATGGTTCTTCTTTTTATGCCTCATTAAAAAAAAATAGAAGAAGAAAAGGTTTTTTTTTTCTTATGGGAAATGAAATGATTTTGATTCGTCGCATGAGCCATAAGAAAAAAGATAGGCTTTTTACAAATGTAAGATTTTGAATATAATTGAAACATTTAAATATTGGCAGATTATTATTAAAAGAAGATTTTTCTAAATTGAAAGTAAATGTGTTCTTATCAACGTGGATAAATGCAAAATATTGCATAGTAAGTTGATGCTTAATGGGAATGGAAACAATAAATTATACCTCTGAACGTGAGTTCAATTTTCACGAATACTTTTATTCGAAATATATATAAGATAATTGGATTATAGAGTATTTTTTACTCCAATTGTTTTTCTTTACACTTTGAATGATTCAACTCTTT
>CP045899.1:8376796-8442576 GCA_013387185.1 Caligus rogercresseyi
TTTGTAAGTATGCTTTTAATACATTTTATCATAAAGTTCTAGTTTGTTTTAAATATAAATGCATTTATTTTTATGTTATTTAAAGAATGAATAATGATAGTTTAAAATGATTCATGAGTTTTATTCATGAATATCGAAGAATGACAAACTTGTAATCGAAAGACGATTGAGGTTACTGCTTATGAGGCGGATCTCCCCTGGCTGTGTCCAGAAATTAATATGAAAAAACCCTTTACGGACTCCCATCAAAAATGGTTCGATACACTTAGCCACGTCTTCTTATTTTGAGCAAGTCCCATTGTGGATCAAAGAATCGGGGATGCCATTGGGCTGAGGAGGTCGAGGAACATCATTCCACTTCTTCTATCACTGCCATAGTGGTCCCAGTCATTACAGCTGGGGGAGAGATAACGTTAGAAGAACTAGAGTATCATTAACTCTACTGACTGGCTTGTCAACACAGCACGTACGAGGAGGCTTACAAGATCGATCATATCATCTCACGGTACAAATGGGCCCTCTATGCATCAGAACGTGCAGAGGTGGACTTCTTTGGGTCTCCAAGACCTTGTCCGACGAAATCGAGACATTTTGCGCTCCATACACATGGAAAATTCAAAAACAAACGGGCCCTTTCCCCCTTCAAGAGAACCAAGACAACAAATAAAAGAGAAAAACCTCCTCCTTATCACGGCAAAAAAAAAAACAATTGAAAGCGCCGGGATCCTACACCAGAGTAACTGGGGATCTTAATAATTATTTTTTGGTTGATTTTATATTTTAAAACATCTTTTTACCAGTTTCCCTATCTTATTATCATGTTCATCTGTCTTATATTTCTCAAGTTAATTTTATACAATTATAACCTACGTCAGTTTGCATAATTTCCAGTTTATATGTATTTTAATGTAATTTGTATATAAAGAAGCCTACTTATGTCCCACTGGTTATATATCTATATTGATTAATATCGTGTTTTAGTCTATTTATTGATTGACTTTTTGTCTTAAAGACCTTATATAAATAAAAAATAACGATAACTTGTACTTTTGGTTCATTTATTTACCATTTATTGTGCTTATATACATGTATATATTAGACCTCCCCCCCAAAAAAACACTTTTTTAGTTATTTTTACATATACCCAGCGATTTTGGTTAATTTTTTTATCCTGAAAACGATATCTAATATTTAAAAATTTCTAGCATGGTTAGAAATCGGACGTCAATGGGTTCAAAGTTTCGTTACGAAGCAAAACTTTTTGTTTTATTACTTATTTGAAAATAATAGTTTACCAAAATTAGCTATGATCAATTTATAACTTTGGATTATTTGCAAATTTTCGTATAAGATATAATCTGATTTCTCTATAGTCAAAAAATAATACCATGTCCTTTAATGACATATCGACAATGATCAATCATCATTAACCTTAAAAAATACAGAGCATACTAAGGTAATGAGTTTCGAAGAAAAACTTAGTTTGATTGATTTTAAAAATTAAGAAAATTTGTTTTGAAATACAAATACACCATTAAATTAGCCTTAATTAGTTTACTTCCTAAATCAATAATGTAATTAGAAACTGTGCACTTGACACAACAAATAAAATCCATCACATAAAATCTTTATTAATTAGTTTATAACTAATTGCGTTAGTGGCTTTACTTTGAAAAGAGTATTTATATGAACTGGAGAATTAGGAAGGTACATATAAAAAACAAATGTATTTGGATGAAAAAAAGACTAACGCATGTCAAGAGGCATATAATGTTTACGAAACAAACAAGTAACTTGTTTGCAGCACGGATATTACAAAAAAAATAATGGATGCTTACAAATTACCTGCAAATTAGACACACTCGCATATTGGGCAACCTATGGCGTCCATATGTTCGCCCTTCGGTTAGGTATAGGTTTAGGAGCCAGTTTGTGAGTGAAACAGACCTTAAAGATATTAGAGAGGAGAGAGAAAATAGTTTTCTGTTTGTACAAACATTCCTCATAAAAGTTTGACTTTGTACAAAGAATATGTTTTCAGTCACATGAGATGCTTTTTCTTTTTCTATTTCTCTAACTCCTCCTCTTCTTTTCTTTTTTCCTCTCTTTACCTTGAAAAGTAGGAAGTTCAAATCAGACAAGGTCTGAATTTTTCCTTCATTTCTGGTCCCATCACTTTGCAAATAGTTTTATTAGGTCCGTCTTGACCCAAGAATTCCATAGGTACCTTCAAAGTTCAAATCTGACCATAAATGTGGGAGGAGATAGCGTGCGGACATACAGACGGACGGACAGAGATTGGTGAATTAATATATAGATTTGTGTATAAGAAGATAATATTTAAAAAATTAAAGCACTCTACAAGAGCTTACCAAAATTGCAGAATATTTAAAAAAAAACAAAGCGTTTGAAAAGGAATGTGGAAAACAATTAAAATCTTGAACAATTCAAGATGTTTTGAAATACCAATCAATCTTGGGTGCCATCAATCAATCTACAAAAGTGTGTTAATACTCTAATGATAAAAGTATTATTATAGGAAAAAAAAAGTTGAATTTTTCAAAGGTAAAAATATAGTTTATATATAAAAAGTTATTATAAGCAGTTCGTTTATTATTGTAAAAGTAATATATTAAAAATAAGTTTATGATGATTGGTTAATAAAGAGGTTTTCAAAAGTAAAAAAAATATATATCTATTTACTTCAATTCAGCTTAAAAAGTACATTTAAATTATTTGAAACTACTTTTACTAATTTTTATACATTTCTACTAAATTCATTTTGGGGGGCTTCGTAAGTTTCTTTTGTGGAGTAAAAATCAGAAATAGTTGATATTTCAATGACTCAATATGAATTATTATTTATTAAAGAGTTCCTTCGAAAACAGAGTGTTAAGATACATTCATCAATTAGCTAAATAACATTGTTTTTTTATATTCAACAAAGAGCGTAGAAGTATTTAAAGGGACCTAGAGATCAAAAAGATTAAAATATGTATGCTTCGTAGGCCTGTAAGTAAAACGGTGGATTCGATATAATAAGAGATTATTTAACATAATTATGGCAGAGATAATGATGAAAAGAATCTTTAACAAGCTGTTTCAAGCTCTTTAAAAGAAGAATTCGTCCCCGCCATCTCGAAACCCATCATCATTCATTGTCCCCTATCGACAGCAACTGTTATACTCCCTATGTGAATGCTCTATAGTTGTTTTTTATATGATTAAAATACCCCTTTTAACATTATGTAATATGCAGTGCCTTTTAAAACCTCTGTCAAATAAGAGACTCATTAAAAGAAAGTAATACTTTATTCCGTCAAAATGTGTCTTTTTATGGTAATTAAATAATATTTTATTCTGTCAAAATGTATATTGTTTTGTCATTAAGTAATATTTGATTATGTTAAAATGGGACCTTTTTTACTATTAAGTAATTTGATACTGTTAATATGTAACTTTGGTTTTTAAAGATGAAGTAATATTTTATTATGTGAAAAAAAAGCTGTTTCACATACGCTTAAATGTACTGAATATAAGGGACCTCTTCTTGGTATGTCTTCAATATATTTATTCTTTTCTTCGCAGTTTCTATTATGAATAATGGCAGCAATTATTATTATAACTCTTCATTATTATATTTGACTAGCATGCATTGCTGACTCGGGCATTTTTATGACTATCTATGTGCATGGCGGGGGGGGGGGGGGGATTGTGGAGAAGACAATTGGCAGTCATTTTTTTACCATTTATATAAAAAAATGTTTACAAATAATTTAAGATTACTTTTGAAAGCAAACTCATAACTGGTATATCCAGCTAACACAAAAGTAATTATATTAAACATTTAAAATATAATAAATTGATTGATTTATCTCATTACAAAGTCATTGCTTCAATTATGTAATTTACATTCGTAAATGCTTGTTATATCTATATAAATAGAACTCAATTAGATCGTACTATAGAGATTTAAAAACATAGAGACCCATAGAGATATAAAGACATAGAGAGCTTATTGGATTCTTCAGAGGCATACGTCATTGTGTCCAGAATACAGCTGAACGATGTTTCTCTGCTATTGGTGGGAATAAGCTTTCTATAATCTTTATAACTCTATGGATTCTTCAGAGAAATACGTCATTGTGTCCAGAATACAGCTGAACGACGATGTGTCTCGGCTATTGGAGGGAATAAGCTCTTTATATCGTTAATCTCTATGGATTCTTTTAAAAATACGTCATTTGTCCAGAAACGGCTAAACGAGGTTTCTCTGCTATTGAGGGAATAGTATCTATCTATATATCTATATATCATATATATATTATATATATATATATATATATATATATATATATATATATATATAAATATATATATATATATATATATACCTTATTCTATCAACTAACGAAACATACTTCGCTCATCAATACTTCCTCATAAATGAAAGGTTTCGTTGGTTTACGTTCCTTTGTTTAATTCCGATTCATTTATCCCAGGAATAAGTGAATAAACAAAAGTGTTATTATCATAGGAAAATTCAAAAGTCTTAGCTACAGATAATTATAACGTATTATACATTAGAAACGAAATCCGTGCCGGAGGATTTGGACTAGAAGAATTAAGTATATTTTGACGAATTTTACATTAAAATATGTCCCGACAAATGTTTTATAAGAGAAAATTCATAACTAATAAAAAAGTACTTATTAAATATATTTCATGCACAGGCCAGAAAATAAAATATAAATAAAATGATATATATATATATATATATAATATATATATATATATGCAAAATAAGTAAATAAGAAACTAATTATTTCCCCGATAGCACCGCTGGGCTATAACTCTGTAGACTAAAGTTTTGACTTTTTTCATTTTATTAACACCTTTATATAGTAAATTATAATTTATTTAGAAGATCTGCTTGTTTTTTGCCGCTTTCTTCGAAAACAAAGAAACTCTCATATTTATCTGTGTATTATGTGTAACAGTTCTCAATGTTTTTATATATCTATGGACAATAGAGGCAAAAAAAATATTCTTAACGTATTTTTTACTTTGAATATATAACTATTATAAATGTTTTGATTTCTTTGTTTAACTCCTAAATCAATCCGGAATCAGCCAGTATAAAACTGTCTTAAAGCTAACCTTAATTAAGAAAAATAAATTGTATTTAGCGAAAAGAAAAAAGGCATCCAGAAAAGAATTTTTCTGCGAACTTTTTCTTCCCCTCATGTCCTTGGCCAACTAGTCCATCTCTATTCTCGTTGTGGACGCGCGTAGATAAGGTGGATAGGGGTATCATCTTATAAATATTGTTCAAGGGGTTTAATATTTTTCATTTATGCTCATTTCTCTATATATAAATATATATATATATATATCAGGCTTGTGAGCGTTCAGCTTTTTTTGCGTTCAGTGTTTAAAAAAAATAGCGTTCCGTTCAATTTTTTGCGTTCAGCGTTCCGTTAGCGTTCAGCGTTCAAATATTTAAAAAAGTGACGACGTTTTTTTTGTTGAAAATAGTTTCCCAAAAAAGTAATGATAGTGATGACGTTTTTTAGAAAAGAATTTCCAAAAAAGTAATGCGTAGTGGGGACGTTTTTTTAAAGAAAATAATTCCAAAAAAAGTAATGCATAGTGAGGACCTTTTTTAAAGAATTTCCAAAAAAAAGTGATGATGTTTGTTCCGAAAAAAGTCCAAGAAATGTTTGGAAAAATTGAACGCTGAACGCAAAACTCTTTTTTTGCGTCATCGTTCAGCGTTCAAAAAAAGTTGCGTTCCGTTGAACATGCGTTCAGCAACGCCGTTCAATTTTCCGTTCCGTTCACAAGCCTGTATATATATATATATATATATATATATATATATATATATATATATATATCAGCAGGGTTCCTTAGCTTGATTGAAAAATATTCACAAAAATAATGCAAAAACCTAACTTAATCTCAATGAGCTCCTTAGAGAATATGGCCAAGATAACGAGAGTAATGAAAGGTCATTAAGAATTCTATCATTAAAGAGAGAGCCATGAAGGACCCATCAGATTCTACTTTTTATCAACTTATCTTAAGTGTTCATGAAAAGGGTCTTTACTATTTATTGAAAATACATTAATATAAATAAAATAAATGTATAGGAAAACCTTTAAGTCATCAGATACATGAAAAAATATTTTACCACATAAGTGTTGAAGGATAATTCATTCACGATTTCCATGGAAGTAAGAAGAAGATTTACCAATTATCATGTAAAAAATGTGTCACACCCTGGGCTTTGAACTCTCTGGCAATCCCGAAATGCAAGGCTTTAATAGCTCAGAGATTAAGTCTGCACCTGCCATTAAAGGAAAAGAGTTGAGGGAATTAAACTAGCTGCTTCAGAACAATTTTAGGTATTTATACATCTTTATGTCAAAATCCTGAGGACCGATCGTAAGTTGTGTTTTTTCGCAGAATAGATATATATTTTTTCAAAATTATAAGTATCTTATAAAATTTAAAAATACTTTTATAACTATTTTTTATTTTTTCGATCATGGAGCTTAATTTCAAAATGTTATATTTATTAGCTTTTTAAGCAAATGCTTTAGTTATATAAATTTATGTTTTACTTTTTATCTGCATTTATACAATAAAGCATTGAAGAAAATAAATATGGTCAACACCAATTGCGTCTGTACGTAAATTTATATCGAGGTTTTAATTTTAAAAAGTACAAGAAATTATAGATTCCAACATGGAGTAAGTTTTCTCTCCTGAATTTGTATCCATATTCATTTTTAAACTTATATTGCCATAAGTGGTATGGCATTCACACAATCCAATCGTAACGGGGGAAAAAGAAATTCCTAATTATAGTTTTCTAAGTCCATCTTTATTTGAATGCTTAAAACGAATGTTTTTTGTTTTTTTAATAGGGATATACATTTTCTCATTGGAAATTTTGTGTAATCCATAGATTTTAATTCATTTAAGATTATAAACAAACATTAGATATATAACATATATCAGATTAAATACAAACTTAACTATCATTCATACTTATCCATCCATTCATTGTGGTTTTTATGTTTATCTTCAAGCAAAGCTCACATTACTGTTTTGAAACTTGGTACATACCTAAAAAGTAATAATTATTATAAATATTTTTTTTAATATTATATTAAGTTTTTGTAGCATGTTTCGCCAGATATGATGACCAAGATAAACATGCATTATTTCAATAAGTATTAGCAGTTGCGTTATGAAAATAATATTTATTGATGATATTAGAGGAGTTCAATCAAAAGATTTCTAAATGACATGAATCAGGGCCCAATGGAAGAGAAAAATAGTATTCTTAGCTTTCTTGTTCGGTATTGAGCCGTGAGTGATGCTTGATTTCAAAATAGCGACTGTTATGTATAATTATCACTCACTTTTCTCTTCCTTCAACGAATCATGATCGGGAAAGACGTCCTCGGGTGTTATCCTAACATAGGATAAGATTTTATTAATGTTATCAATCAAATACCTCCTTTATCTTAATTTATTTTTAAAAGCGTTGACGTATTGTATAATTCTAAAAATAATAATTAAATTCCTTGACTTTTAATTCATTCAGCTTTCAATGGCTTTAATAAAAAAAAGGATTCAACATACTTTCTTTTGGCAGATCTTTGCCTGTTTTGTTTTTAATGACTCTCAATATTAAATATATATATATATTTATCCTCTCGCTTCATTTTAATTAAATGCCCCTAACAAAAAGCATGCATTAATACATATGGCAAGAAAACGCCTAAGACATATATTAATAGTTTTTATGGGCTAAGTATAATTACTCTTTCTAGGCCTGAGATTCATGGGGGGAAGACATTAAGCCAAGAGCCAGCAAGACATAGTTAATTATACTATATTTTATATCCCTCATAGTAATTAAGAAAATAATTTTTTAAGGTAGGAGGGGGGTTTATCATTTAGAGTGTTGTGGTTAATAAATCTCAAATGAGTCTCTTGACAGTCATTAAGGAGGACTTCTGAGCTGTCGTATTAATCAGAGATGCCTCGCACAATTGTCTATATATATATTGAGAACGATAATAAGTGCTTATAATATTAAGCATATAAGCAACAATAAAGATGTGTCTAGAGAGGTTCACAATCGGATGATACGAATTAGGTTCCGGTGAAGTGGGTCCAAACCATAGAGATATAAAGATATAGAGAGCTTATTCCCTTCAATAGCAGAGAAACATCGTTCAGCTGTATTTTTGTGTCCATTATAAACAAAGTAATTTGATGTACGTCATCGTAAGCTGACCATAGAGATAGATTCTATCTCTATGGTCAGCTTACGATGACTTAGATCAAATTACCTTGCTTATATTGGATACAAAAATACAGCTGAAGGGGAGAAGTCTCTATATATTTTTATCTCTATGGTCCAATCTAGGAGGTATATATATAATGAAATGCTTCTTCAACGAAAGAGTCTTATTTATATCTGATGGATTACAGAGAAGTGTTGAATTAATAAATAAAGATGGTTTTTAAGACTAAGTCCATGATTGGTGTTTCCATGATATATTGTTGTATACAACAGCCGTACTTATCTCCAATGTAAGTGTTTTTAACTGTGATATGAAATACTTGAGAAAAAAGGCTTATAAGTTGTTATACTCTCTGCAACATGAAACATTTGATTCGAACTTGAAAAAAAAAAACATAGAAAAAATTAAATCCTGACGTTTTCATAGTTTTTAATTCAATATAAAAGGAGGACTGAAAGAAATAACTTTTGTACTTTTAAAATGCAAATAACATCATAGTTGCTGATGGGGAGTAAATGATGAGATACGAAATTGGCTCTGTTAATCGATAGGCACTATATACATACATTTAAAGAGTGAAACACTCATTCTCGTTGAAATAAATCTCTTTTATAGTTATAATATTAATTAAGTACTACAATAGATAGAAACCATCAAAACACATATAATAACAAAAGTAAAGAACCTCAAAATGGTGAATCTTTTTTACAATAGTAAGCTCCTACAAATTCAATTATTATAACAAAACAAAATATAAAAATATATTTTGTTAAATAATATAATTGGAGTCAAATCATGGCAATCATGATTATTTGTGTTACGATATTTGCTTAAAGGCATTAACAATGAAAAAAACTATTGCATGGATTCACAAGAAGCTGAATATCTCTACCAATATTATTGTGAGCCGCATTGCGAAGAAAGATCCTCTGTAACAATGACTGTTGTTGTTTTCAGCATTGATGTTGGTTAAACTAATTTATTTTTAATAAGTGCATTTATCTTAATAAACAATAGGAAAATAGTTGGAGGTGAGTGATGATGCATCACTTTCCTAGACAATATTTTCTAAATAGGACAAAACAAATGAATGATTTAATTAGATCAAAATAAAATACTTTCATCAAGTAGACGTGTGAAGCATTTCATCAAATATAAGCTGTACAAAATGAGCTAGCATATCAATAAATAGTGTTTTAAAATATTTGGATGTCTTCATTTTCCTCCTAGTGCAAGAGACTATTCTTAAGAGAAGAAACCAATCAAATATTCCCAATTTGATGATTTTAAAAATACCGTTAAACTTCTTGAAAAATCAAAAATCAATTAGTTCGTTGTTCAAACAGTTATTATACTCAATAACTTTATCCTTTTGTAACCTCAATTGTGTAAAAAAAAATATTATGATTGTTAACTTTTTGCAAAAGATATGAATTAACAAAATATACAACAAAGTCATTAAATTCAGTGTTATATGTAGTTAAAAGCATAAGCGTAGGGGAGATGTTTGGTTTGGGGGGGGGGGGAAGCATTCAATTAGCCCGAATTTAACAAGAAATGTTAAATCGGTGAAAAAATGATCGATTGAAGGTAACTATGTAGATTAATAGTTCTTTATAGTAATTACGTGCTATCCATTATATCATATTTATTTGGTTATAGTTAATAATCCGGTTGCTTACATAATTTCATATTTTTCTTCAACTTAAATGACCGAATACCTCAACCAATTGCCCGAATTCGAGAACTCACCGAATTTTGGGTGCGGGGGGCAGTTGCCCCCCTGTCTCCTACGCCTATGGTTAAAATTACTTTAAAGAAGAGTTTATCGCATTTGCTAATACATCTTTCCAATGTTAGACAGTATTAGGCAGGTTGAAAGTTTGAAAGGGCTCAAATATTAAAATGCCTAAATTCCAGGCCCAGGACTGCAGCTAAAAACAAGTATTTTTGACGCTTGCAGGACTGTAAATACCTTGATACTATCCTCCGATTATGTCTTCATAAATATGTTATAATATTCGAAGAGTCAACATAAACCACCCATATCAAATCATTGTCCCCGTATATCTCCTTGTCATTATTCATGTAATATTTTGCACGTTTCTTTTTATTCTTCTAAACAGAAACGTCATAAGCTGATTTCTTTAATTATTTTAAAAAGAAGGCAAAAAAATGTATTGCTTGTTCGAAATGTATCATTAGAAAAATATTGTAATTGATCAAACTCTTTGGATTTATAAGAAAAGTCTTTGTAAGTTTGTGGTCACTAAATTGTTATTTGACATTTTTGAAGACTACTAAAGTACCTCAGTAAACGTATTAACAACTCCAATTGCCAAAGTAAATTTTATATTATAGGTTTTGACTCATTCCATGCGCTCGGTTTCATGTTTTATATATTAATAGATACAACTTTATTATTATTATTTAAAAACACATATTTTATTCCATATAATTCCGTTTGTGAGGATAGAAAAACTATCACTTAAATGCGAAAATTAATTAATTGAAGGAAGAGCATTACAAATAATCAAAAGTTCAAGATTGAGCCAGTGAGTGGACTAACGTGTTTCCTTTTGATTTATTGAATATAATTGCAACTTAACAAAATCTGTATTTGGGATACATACTCGTATTCCCATTTTTAAATACATGCAAATTATTCATTTCTATTTTCATACAGGAAAATGCTATGTAACTAGCCCATGACCCACATAATTTATTTATATTCATACGTTTAGTCCATAACTTAAGTATATTTGTGTCCACAATAGATTTCTATTAAATATGCATATTATACTTTAACACTAGAAAGACGGTGAAGTCAATTTGACTGTTTTTCAACTTTAGAAGCAAATTGCTTAAATGTCATTCTAGGTATAAATTGTCATTACTCTACACTAAGTTAAATATTCTATTATATATTTGATAAAAACCTCTATTTTGGGAAAAAAGTCATAAATTTGAAGCATATCGGATCCCTGACATTTAAGCTATTAGCTTCTAAAGTAAAAAAAACAATCAAATTGACTTCGTCGTCTTTCTAGTGTTAAAAAATATTAAACGAGGAGTTGCGTTAGCTCAGGGAACATGCGTGGTCACCTGTCCATTTTGAAGACATAGTTTCGACCCCGAGAGATGAAGCCCTTTTTACCAACCCTAGTTGCAAATATGTTAGACTATTTTGAGTGCTTTTTTGCTATAATTAGTTTTCATATCCGCAAATATACAATTATATCCTAATACTTTGAGAAAAAAATAGTATATTTTTTCATTCATTCCTGATATGTTCAAAAGAAAGTGATATTTGTCAGACCAAAACAATGTTTGAGTATTAGTTTTTATTTGTTCTTGAACTGAAAAACAATTATGACCAAGATAGTTAAACCACCGTGTGAAATAGTTCAGAATCGTGCTTACCCTCATATAAAATATAATAATGTTTTTTACTCAAACATATATCAGCATTATATTATAAAACTTACCTGTTCACTCCGTCTTAAAGAACCATAATATTTTTTTAATTGCAAAGTATAAAAAGTTGGTTCGCAGATACAGGTACAAGTTATAATGGGAAAAATTTACAATTTATTTTAAACTTTCTGGAATATAAAAAAGAAAGTTAAAAAGATTGAACATTTGTTATTCAAGATAAAGTAAAGTCTCGAGTATTTTTCTGTTGAAAGTTTTGTTCTCTTTTTGTAAGCAAAGAAATCATCATTAATTTCAGAGACAAAATAGTTAACTTTTCTGTAAAAAGTTAAATGTTTTTCTACGAAAATATTTACGCTTCATGGAACATGTAAGGCAGTCTATGATTTATGAATACGCATGTTCTTTCAGATCTACTGAATAATCACATGACTAACATGTCTTTTGGGTAGATTTCTTAAGTTTTGAGAACTTTTGCCATTACTGTTTTAGCATTAATGGACTGATTTTATCATTCTTATTGAAATCAATCTAATTATAATGTATTCTGGTATTTTTCTTAATATTCATTCACCCATAAAGTCATTTTTACTTTTATATTTATTTTCTTAACTTTAAGTCTAACTATAATGGAAATTAATATAATAATTAATTATTATATCATATTAGCACAACCATATGTTACCTATTTTTCCCCTTACGAACTTATAACATCACATATTTTAAAAACAATGTTTAAATTGCATGTTCATCAAAATATTGATTGAACCTTTCATGATCAAATATAATAAAATAGGATTTGACTTTGATGTTCTCAATTAAATATTGCATCCGTAGATTTCAAGTCAAGCAAAAGGCTTGAGTTTTTCTGATTTCCAAATTATTCAGTGGAGTGTATTATTGAAGTTTTTTTTTTGCCAATGATATAAACTATTATATAAGGTCTTAAACATACATTTATACGAATAAATTATGTAATTTTGATAAATGTAAACATCCTTTGCATACTGCAACAAGAGCAACCATAAGAGAATCTAATTCAATTTTCTCTCAATAACACATCTTTTATGATGACTACTACAACTTTGCGTTATTTGTATCGACAATAAAAAACGAAGTATCCTCATTATACATTCTACAAACACTTCTTTGGGCATATAAATGGACTTATGAATAACGTACTGGTTAGAGGCTTGGGAGTAAACGATCTCTCTTGCAATTTCGTAAACAACAACTCATTTTGCATGTTGATAGAATTGTTTTCTTTAATAATAAATTACTCTTTTTATTATTTGGTAAGAAAGCAATACGTACTCAAAGTTTTTTTTGATAAAGTATTCCTTTTTTAAGAATTTCCATAAAAGAACATAACTATGGACCGTAATATATTTTTCATTTAACCTTAAAAATATGTTATATGGTTACATACAAATATATAAGTCTTTAATACAAAATATAATTTACTTTTTATCGTTCACCATTTATTTAGCAGATAATTTGGATCTTCATTTGCAATAAAATATAGATATGTTTGTGATCCTATTGAAATATTTATATTAATACGACAATATAATATTCAAAATTATTGTTTGTTTGATTGCACAGTACGAATTAAGCTCAAATCTATAATTCAAAGTAGAATTGTGGGAACCGTCTTAGACATCCGCTACAAAAAAACATCCCTTTCTGAACCATGTATTTAAAAACAGTCATATTATAGTTAATTCACCATCCAATTTTCGTTGTTTTCATGCATCATATAGTATTGGTTGTTCACTAAACGTATCTTAATGTATGCTAACAATATAAACAAACGGGATTTTTAAAAAGGAAACTTACACACCTTTTACAAGATATTTATAAGAAAAAGTATTCTTTTACATTCACTTTAGATTATGTAGTAGTAAACTTAAAAGCTGTGTAAAAAAGACATGTGAGTCCTTAGGCTTGTGATCAAAGCTTCCCTAGTTTTTCTAGACTAATAAGTCTTTTGCTAAGAAGGTCATCGCGACTTTTAAAATGAAAAAACTTTTTTATCCCATTATTTATTGTATGCAGAACTTGAATATATGTAAATCATATTTTAAAAGAATATGTTCCTTCATACTAGCTTTACTTTAATAAAAAAATAATGATTCAATGCTACTTCAAAAATAGTTTTAATGAATTATTTCTTACCAGACCAAAATCTTAAAAGATTGTTTGTGTGATTATCAAGAGTTAAACATTAAGTACAGGGGTGTGCAGGCGAATCTAGACTTTTTTTTTTGCACGGAAACAAGATACTCATATCCAAGAACAAGACCTTTTAATTAACTTTTTTCATATCACACAAATTTAAATGACTTTTTTTCTTAATGTTCATTCAATCCAACTTCCTCCTTTCACAATAACAGCCTCCACACGGTGCCTGAACCTCCCAACGGCATGAGCCACCTGTTCCCTGGACAAGTTGGCCACTGCCTGGATGATGGCAGCTTTCAAGGAGTCCACAGTGTTGTGAGCACGCTTGTTAGTGTCCCTCTCAAGGACGCCCCACAAGTAGTAGTCGCAGGGGTTGAGGTCAGGGCTGCTGGGGGGCCAGAAATCCTTTGACCAGAACATGTCGAGATTCTCTAAGCACCAATTTTGTACCAAATTGGACATGTGGGCGGGAGCTCCATCTTGCTGGTAGAGATAAGTCTACCAGCAGCAATCTGAGTCATCCAGGGCTTCACCACAGTCTGCATGACGGAATTTGAAGAAGTCAATGATCTCCTTGGGCGCACGGCCGCAACGGAGCGCCACAATAATGGCCGTCCTGCGCTCAAGTTCCGAGGACATTTTCAATCTTTTTGTTATTAAACAAAGCTCATAGGATATACTAACCAGTTCATACATTTTTAAGCTTCTACCCTAACTGGTTTCTGAGATACAAGTACTCAAAGTTAGTCTAGATTCGCCTGCACACCCCTGTACATGTGACCCTTCATTGGATAAACCAAAAATATAACACGCTTTTGTGGAATGTCCCATACTGTTAGTTTAAAAAAATTATTGACTTGAATGTGAGAAAGATTGGAGAAGTATATGAACAATTATGTGCTGGGCTATAATTTCTTGTATCCAAAGGGAGACGTAAGTTTTCATCACCAATGTCCAAAGCAAGCAAGTTCGTTATATTGAATCCAAAAGGATTGGTGGCAAAAAAGTACGTGGGATAATTTTAGCAGTCATTGCAAGATACGCTGCTTCTTCGACTCGCATTCTGAATGCTTTTGGAGACAACTCTACCGTAGCTTCGGGGCAAATCATATATTTCATCACTTTCTATACATCACCTCAAAACCAGTTAACAAAGTTTAAAACAGGATTGTGCTACTTTTTATTATAATTATGGAATATATCTATTTTTTGAAATACATATATTATGCAACAATATCAGTAAACATATTTTTAATTATTTATTTTCTTAAAATAATATTATGATTGCCTGTTTATGACATTTTTAATTTGTATTCTGCCATTGTACAGAAAACTTTATACTAAAGTATATATTTATGTATTTTACACCATTTATTTTACATTCATTGAGAACTGATAATAACAATTATATATATATATATTAATTTACTATTCTAGTTCAGAGTATATTAAATCAGGAACCAAATTCTTTTTGATATATTCAAATATTATATATTAGTATTTTATGCATTTAAAGTAGAAAGCTTTTTAACCTGCTCATAATACCACAAAATTCGATATTAGCCATTTAATTCTTATATTTGAGTCAGTATTGGTCATTGGTCTTTCTCCTTCACCAATGGAAGTGCTGTTTCTAATACAAAGCACTCGTTGATAAGATTTCTAGAGTATAAAACTTTAAAATTACATAACCAAATATACGAAAATAAAATCAGAAATATTTTACGATCACTTTGTTTGATTTCTGTATGCAAATTAAAAGTTCATATACTAGATTTCATTACGAAATTATATCTATATCTGAAAAATCGAACGCGTTAGCGTATTTGACTCTTGATGTTGAGGAAAAAAGGTTCGACTCAAGTTGTTTTAACCTCATCCAAGGATCCCAGGGTGCGACTGAGTAGTTTTAATGCTCTAATGATTATCCTCAAAGATGCAACTCACTCAAACCATATAAGCAAAGAAACGCTAATGTTATATGTTACTCATGTAAATTAATCGAATATAATGGTCACAAGGAATTCATAGTTGTTAAAGTAGATAACTTCCTTCTAAGTACACATAACATATATGCTAGTCCCCGTAAGCAAGATTTCCTCTAGAGCAGGGATGCCAGGGTGAAATCGGTCAGGGGAACGGACTGTTTTCAAGTGGGACCTCGGGGGCCAAATTACCGGTACATTTTTGGCCTTGCAACACTAAACACTAAACAAAAGTAGATTTAAATTTGTTGAGATTGTATCATAATATTATTTATTTATAAAAACACGTCTCAACCACTAACGTAACGGGCCAAATGAGATGTCCATTCGGGCCGGTTCCGGCCCGCGGGCCGCCACCATGGCACCACTGCTCTAGAGTAACATTTAAATTGAAGGGCAAGAACATAGAAAAAACTAATTTCAGACAGGAGATAAAATAAAAACTTCTCATCTATCTAATCATCGCAATATAAAAGCGTCTTTAATGCCACTGAAATCAAATGTAAATTTGTCTATGATGGATAAAATTCATTCTTTAGAGAAAAGGCTTTCCGATCCAGGAATCAATATTGAAGGAGTTTATCTGTTGCTATGCCTCGTTTAAATAATCAATATGGAACTGACATGAGAGAGAAGAAAGACGAGGGTTCTCTTTGTCTAAAGGTGTTACTACTCTTTTGTGCTTCTCTTGTAAGCAAAAAGGTTCAAGAAATCCCTCGCTATGCAAAGGCTGAGAACTATGATTGCAAGAAGGGCATTTGAGGTGAAGAGGATTTTTATACCCAAACCCTTTTAGTTCATATCTATATAAAAAATTATAATTTACGTATATAACAATGATCAGATAGCCATCATGTATTTTATTTATTAAAGTAACTAATAATCTTGGTAAAATAGATTAAAAAACATTTTGTATAAAGTAGAGGAAAAAAATTATATCATAAAATAAATAATAGTTATAGTTAAACTTGTACAGCTAGAAAATAAAGTAAATAAAACGATACCAAAAATATATAAACCACTATTAAAGAGGAAGGGTCCTTACGAAAGATGCATCGTTTCGCCATACTTTTTATGGACGATCCGCGAGGATCATCGAAGAAGTTCCATACCGTGAAAGCGGTAATTGTGTAAAAAACGAAACATAAAAAGACATTTTAGTCTAAAATTATTATATATAAGAACATCCCCTCTCGGGATTCGAACTTGCGCCCCCAACATTAAGAGTTGAACACGCCTTAGGACACATCGAGCCCAAACATCTTTCAAGGCAGAAAAGCCATAGTATTAAGAATTTTTTTACTTTATTGATATTTTGTGTAATTGCATATGAGTACAAATATTAATAAACATTTTAGTTTAAGTTACTACACAAAATAAAATTCATATCACATAAAGAACAAAAATAAAATAAACAACGGTAAAACATCTCACAAAAAAAATGCAACAAAATAGACAAATACATATATAGTCAAAATAATAAATATCATAATATTCTGTAAAAACGTAGAAGCACTTTGAGGTCCTTCGTTGCATTCACATAGCAGGATGGTTAGAACTTCGCCACCTCTCCAGCAAGCTTCCACCGCTCTCCCGACGTCCATGGAATCTTGATGCTGAGGACCGAATACCGAACTGCCCCAGATATTAAGATCCTCCTCAGATCTTCTTCCCTGATGAGACCCCCTGAGGCTAAGTGCTCGGCCAGTAGGCTTTTACAGCTGGAGAGAGAAAATTCATGCTCTCGTCTTGACAGAAGCTTTGTGAAAATTCGAGGCAGAAAGACCGAAGAGAAGTATAGGAGCAATATATGCGTCTTTTTATATGATTTTATATTAATTTTTATATAATCTCTCAAGATCTTGAGGAAGGGACAACCATAAAATGCATGAATAATTGAATTAAAAATCTTTCCGCAATCCTTACATGGAGTATAAAAGAACAAGGATCTTGAGGATATTTGGAATTGTGCCGTAAATCGCTTTCGGAAACAATTTTAGAAATAGAGGATAAGATTCTTCTTTTCCAACACTCAGATAGATTTAATTCTTTCAAGTAGATATCTGCACTTTTGTCCGCTTTCTCACTTGCATTGGACTCAAAGTGCATCCTCACGTGCCATGGGAGTTAAGTATTGAAGTAGTTAATTCTCCTCAAGTTGATCGGACCATGACTTCTTTTATAGTCACATGCTGAAGAATTTGAAACTATTATTTACCCATATATAATGAACCTTGATACTATGAGTTCTCACTAAAATTCTGAATGGAACAGGATGGGAAAGGCAAACTAGCATGGATTGATATATTTTTATGCTAAATGATATCCAATTTTTTTAATAGTTACTAGAAATTAAATAATTTGAGACTTTGAAGAACAATTAACGTTTTATTAAGTAACATTGTATTTTTATGATATTGTCTTTATGTACTATTTATTTGCTATAAAAATATAGCTTCGAGAGGCTAATGGTTTTTTTAGGTCGAGTCAGACAAGTCATTGCTACACACTAAGAATTTTAATATAGATATATATATAGTGGTATTTTTATCTAAAAAATTAACTCAATATTAAGACTATTGTAACTCAAATAGACGCTGCATAGGCTCTAAATATTTAAAAGTATATATATATTATCTCCACTAAAACTTTCATTTTATCATTTCTATAAAGGAAACCGCCGTCTTATAGCTCATGTCCTTTGTGATAACACAATAGATATGCGACCACAAAAGCTTGAAATGATTATTTAAAAAACTGTTAACAAAACCAAGAGGACTCTTATCATTGGAAACTGCCATGAAAGAAGACTAAGGAATTAAGATATGGAAAGGTATGGTATTTGTATGTATTGTGGTTTTTATATTCAGAAGGCTTTTCAGGATTGTTAAAAATTTCCTTAAGGAATGTTTATCTCTGTAATGTGAGTCACTGAGAATTATTTGAGGGATGTAATGGAATATATATTTTTGTAGGGAAATTCTTTTGTAATGCAGCTTAAGCCTAAATAATGTTTGAGCAGCTGATATCGTGCTATAATCAAAGGCCCGTGATATTTTATTAAGATATAAATCATGCTTTAGTTTTTTCGTAAATGAGAGGAGAAGTGTTGTTTTGAACTAAATATTTATTTAAAGGATAATATAGTATAATTAAATATAAAACTTATTTGCAAAAATGTTATGGTTATACTACAACCAATTATAAAAATATATATATAATGATGATCCTTTCCGGTCATAAAAGCTCTAGTTATATTTGTCACAACAATATAGTGTAATAACTACAAAATACTTAAAATAACGAATAAGAATTAAAAAAACTCTTTTGAAATGTTGCATACAACAAAACATAAAAAAAATATTATACTGCAAATAACTTTACTTACTTGTATCTTCAAGTCTTACTTTTCAGATTTTATTCAGGCAATGAACCACTTCTAACAGAAATCACATTGATGTTTTATATTATAAATTCTAGAACTCTATGATATATATAATATTTGCAAAAGATAAATAATCACAATGTTACACAATAAACAGAGAAGATATTCAAAGAATATAAGAAAATGTCAGTTAAAACTTGTTTTTATACAAATGTACTTTCAACAGTTTCTCAATATATTTTGCTAACTCATGATCATATATTTAACATCAGACATTGGTTGTACTTCCTAAAATAATTTTGTCACTCCACAAATTATGTTTTAGTCAAATATTACTGAGATACCCATACCCGGCTTCTACATAATTCTGTAAAAAATAGTAAAAAGAATATATATTTTTTGGGAACCCTATTAAATATTAAAAATCCTATACGCAGTACATAATGATCTATAGTTTTCTGCAAATTATATGAAATATAACTAAATCGACTTTTATCGCCTGTGCACATTTATGTGATTTAGATTAATCCTTGTGCCATATTTAAAGCATTAAAACAAAATATTTTATCGATAAAGTAATATCAAAAAAGTAAGGCACTATATTTTGTAGCTGTAAGCATCACGCCTGTAATATTTTAAAGGTTCAATGCACTTGGAAGGCCAAGACATTTATTGCTTCGTAAATACGGAATCGGAGATTATCTGCACCAAGGTATATTGAGATATACGTAATTCCATAAATATTATTTTTCGCTTGCCGGTGATTGTGATGTTCATTTAAAACCTCTGGCGAACGTCAAGAATAATAATAAAATCTTATAAATGTATAACAATCACAGATTTCTTCATACCCATTGATTGCTTTCGTGTCCCTGCTGATATTGATCCATGCGGCTTCGCTGACTCCTCTGGATACAAATAAGCAATCTAGCGTGTGAATTAGTCGCTCAAACCTAGGATCTGATCAATGAGATTGACCAAAAACCCTCACCCTCAACATTGAATTTTTTAGTTCCCTTGAATTCCAATTTCCCCCACTAACTGAGCGTTATTGAGTGTCCGAGGGGACGAAAATTATCCATTTATTATTAAAATAGCCGTAGTTTAATCATCATTTATTATGATAATTATAGTACTATTTATATTAATAATATATATTTTGGGAAACGTCACGAATAATAATAAGATTTTAAACGGGCACTATTAATGAAAACATGAAACAAACCTGCCTGATATTTTATCTAACTTGATCGAGTTCCGACTGAATCAAACGCAAAGGAAGGGTTTAATCGTAGAAATATATTTTTTTAGACTTAATATTGATTTTGCTTAATTATCCTTTGATATATATGGATAATGAGAATTCAATTAATGAATGAAAAATAACGAGGGCTCATTAAATGTTAAAAGTGAAGATCATCGAACAAATAATTAAAATTATTTTTTATGATTTATAATTAGAAAAAATATACCCCATAAAAAATATTCTACTTCATATTCGTGTCGAGTTTTTGCAGTTTTAAAATTGAGCAGACCGTGTTATGTAAGTATATATTTATATATATATATAGAAACGGAAATTCAGTAGAGTCGTTGATTATTAGTATTATATAGGTCAGTGATATATGTAGATACTATGTTAGTAAAACATTGCGTTGCATTTACTTCCTTGAACACAAAAAAATAATTTCCACCAAAATACAAACTGCAAACGAAATATAAAGTTTTTAGAACATCGTAAAATATTATCTCCGTCTTTAAGTTGTCATCTCTCCTAGAAGAGAGAAGGATCGTAAATCTCTACCAGGAGAGTCAACGATTCTACTGGATATCAATCTCTGCTGCGACATATGTATATATATATATGTATATACGAGGTATGATCAAAAAGTATCCGACTTTTGGTTTTATTGGTCAAACGAACACAGCTATGGGGGCGGGACTTGCTGTGTGGTTGGGAGCATGACTACTGCGCATGCTCATTTTTTCTACAGCTCCAATACAAGTCAGTCGGCGTCAGGCCATTCATGATTGAACAGGTGCAAGTGAGTGTCGTCGGATTCTATTTTCTTTAAAATGTCAGAAAAAGTCGAACAGCAAAAATTGATTGAATGGAACCAAAACTAATATTCACCTCGTCTACAAGTTCTCTGATCGTGATTCGGCGGTTCTGCATCACCAGGTTCCTCACTTGATCAATGATGGAATCGTTTTTCGATGTTGAGGGCCTCCCTGAGCGTGGTTCACTTTCAACTGACAAGCGGCCATCTTTGAAGCGGTTGTACCACTCCTTTATCTGTGTGGTGCCCATCGCTTCATTTCCAAAACACTTTTTTAATCTTGCGAATTGTTTCCACTTGCGAATCACCAAGATTAAAACAAAATTTTATGCAATAACGCTGTTCGACTTTTTCTGACATTTTAAAGAAAATAAAATCCGACGACACTCACTTGCACCTGTTCAATCATGAATGGCCTGACGCCGACTGACTTATATTGGAGTTGTAGAAAAAAATGAGCATGCGCAGTAGTCATGCTCCCAACCACACAGCAAGTCCCGCCCCCATAGCTGTGTTCGTTTGACCAATAAAACCAAAAGTCGGATACTTTTTGATCATACCTCGTATATATGTAAATGTACTTTTTTTTAAAAATCATATTCATGAATTGATAAATAATGAAATATAGATTTCTAACGTATAATAAGGTTAAAATCGGCTATTCTTTTTACCTCTTTATTTTACTAGAAATGAATTTTTTTTAACTTTTTGATGTAATTTTTATATATAAACATACTAATATTAGTAGTCAATTAGCTTTAATATTTGTGTATGATTATAATCGACTCTTGTGAGAAACTTTAGCATAACATTGATACGAAATAAATATATAAAGTCGTAAAATGATAAAACTACTCGGCGAGAGCGTAAACATATTTTAAATTTTTTAACAAGAGAGGATTACAGCTCCACACGGCTGGTTATTTCCTCTTATTATTAACAATATCTATTTAAAAAATACTTAATTAATTTTCTTCGTATTTGCAGTATCATTTCAACAAATTTAGTGTTTTTAAAAGTACATCATAACATATTCTAAGCTATGTTATCTGATCATAACATTATATTTTCAATGAAGAGACTTATATATGTTCTATAATATAATGAACTCTATTTTTGGGTCCCATTATAGCTATCAACCATGGGAAAGCCAATAATTTTGTATAACATTACATTTCACTATAGATATTTACATAATATATTGAAAGAAAAACTATATTCTGGATTACCATTTTAAGTTATAAAATGTTCATTGGAGGTTTCTTTGATAATATGCCTAGAGAAAAAAGGTGGAGATAAACGTATCTAATTAAATGTTACCACAAGGAATCATGGACTTTCCAACCATATTTATGGATGATGAAATCAACAATTCTGCCTAAACATGGTTTGGAGTCGTCAAAAAAAATTATGAATTCGGTTCATTTTATCGTTCGAATTATTTTTACCTCCACCGAAGGAGGTTTGTGTTCACTGGCGTTTGTTGGTTGGTTGATTGGTTTGTTAGTTAGTTTGTTTGTCAGCAGAATAACTCAACTCGGATGAAACTTTGTGGAGTTGTTTGAAATGCCAAAAGGAACAAGTGATTAAATTTTGGCATCTCTGAGTGCTTCTTGAAGATGCAAAATGAGCTAAATACTAAAAAATATTTCAAGTTAGCCTACTCTGCCAATAGATGTGGCTGTGCTCTCCTCTTTGATGACGTCAGTTTCTTTTTTATTTCCATGTACCTCTAGAGTGTAAACAATGATTAGAGATAGAAAATCGAGGGATATTTTGGGCGTGTGAAAGGGAGAATGTTTGAATGGTACCTACAATTGAGTTCAGGCTCTTGTTTGATGGGAACCGGCGGAGGTTTGCACTCTCTGAGTGCTTCTAGTTTATAATTCTTTTTACTAATTTTGAATAAACCGATATCTTTTGATCTCTCATCCCTAAAAACTAATTTTTATAATCATATGCATTACCAGTGTATTATCATATAGATAATATAATATATATTAACCAATACACAATTTTTCGGAGAAAAATTTACATAACTAAATAAAACCTAAAAAAATATATATATATACTCACATAATACTGATTATGAAGAACTAAAGACTTTAACTAAAGGATAAATATCATATTCTAAAAATGTTTTTGTGGCATTGCATATCAATAGGCTTAATGCTTCAAAAGTAGTTTTACATTTCATTGACTAAAAGGCAAAAGTGATTATATTACAAATTGTGAGAGACATTTGTAATTGGCGTATGGAGTTACATTGGATGCATCTAAGCTTTATATACATTAATATGTTACTTAGTGATTATTAATCGGAAGAGAAACATGGATTATCTTTCCTTTTATTTTTGATAGCAATAATTTAATCACAAAATTAAAGATGAAAGGAGGTCTCAATAAATTTGAAAGGCAAACTTATAAGGGTATTAATTTACTATATATATACGAGTATATATAATATTTTTTATAATACATATGTTGTTGTTACTTTATTTACCCGTTTTTTTAATAATAAAATAAATAATAATTTTATAACCGAAAAAAAATAAAAAATCTAATATTGTATAACAAATTTATAAAGTATTACAAATATAACACTTTTAGTACATCCTCGAACAAGTATATAACTCTTCTAAGCTTTCCTTGATGTAGTAAATGACGGAGAGGAACGTGATCAGGCCTTTGCAATGTTTTCTTTTTGAGATAATGCAATGGGTTTGAGCATAAAAAAAGCTCTCAATAAGAGTTTGGAGAGGTGGTTAAAGAAAAAGGTAGAATATAAATTTAAAAGAGAAATTCGATTAAGGGGAGAGAACGTAGTTATTTACAGGGTTTTTTTTCATCTTCTTCATGTTGTATACAAGAAATTGTATGAAGCAAAAAAATATTATTTTCTCATATCTTATTCCACGCTTAGAATAGATAAAAATATATAGTTATGAGCCACGGATATTTTTATAAATAGCAAATATTGAATCTTGAGGTTAATAAAAGACAAGTAGCTAGGGCTGTGTAATTTTTAAAAAGGAAGTTAAGGGAACTTAAGGATTCTATGATCAGTCCCCAGATGATCCTAATAATCCTTGATCGAGAAGGCTCTTTGTGACACTTCATTCAGTCACTAGCTGATGACTATCCCTGGGCCGATTTCTGGTGGATGCTCATGGGGCTTAAAGAATCAATATATCGCAATTGTCAACTGTTTTGCGGTACTCTACCGTTACTGTGTAGAAGACAACTTCGCCACTTAATCGTCTCGCTTGATGGAAGAACGAGGGGGGGGGGAGAACTCTGGCGCAGTTAGGCCAAATTCACCCAACTACATCACAACTACGAAAAACAAATCTAGAACGCTTTTCCAGAGTTGTATAAAAAGGCTCTTTGTCTTACCAAGCGAATGGCTAGAGAGCTAACATCTCAAAACTGACTAAAAATAAGACGTAAAACCTACATTTCCAAGCTGAGAAAAGGAAGAAATATCCTTTTCATCATGTCGGCATGTCATGTTGAGGACTAACGTCATAATTCAGATTTAATCAACATTTCTTGTTGGCAACTCTGATTAATGACGTCATAGTCTCATAACCCAACTTAATTTTTCCATTTGAAAAGCCTTGACAATGTTTGTTTTTATTTTATATAGGAGCGGATTGTTTTTTATATCATTGCACATGGACTTGCTCTGATACCTCGAAGAAAGTTTATAGAATTCATAGAATTAAGAATGTACTTAATTTACAGGCTTTCTATACTTTATTTCTACGTCCCAAAGATATCTTACAAAGCTCTATTATAGACAAGGGTACCCGTCATTCATATCATTAATTTGGGCAAAGAAAATCGTTTCTATGCAAAAAAACAACAACATGCAATTGCTTCAAAAATAACAGTACTTAGCTGGCACTATTTAAGAATTGGCTCCTTTTCCAGGGACTCCTTTATTCACTTTAAAGTCCATAGTGATAAGGAAGCTATACTCAAGTAAAAGAGAGAGAAAAGAGGGAAGGATAAGGATGAAGAGAGAGGGAAGGAGAGAAAAAGGGATTGAGAGAGAGGGAAGAGTAATCAGTGCCAATCACCGACCATGTCGGTAGAACCAATAAAGAAAAACAATGTCCGAATGATCTTTACAACCGAGGTCTATATAATAAGGTCTGGGCAATACGAAAACAAACATGTAGCAGTGTGACTACTCAATGACGTCATCGGAGAACGATTATATTATCTATCTAATAATCAATCAATCTTTCTATAATATATATATATATATATGTGTGTGTGTGTATAAATAAATCAAAAATTTAAATTATATATATAAATATTTATTCGTTCTCCAGTGAGTCATTGAGTAGTTCTACTGCTAGGATTACATGTTTGCTTTTGTATTGCCCAGACCTTATTATACAGACCTTGTATACAACTACTATTATTATAGTGTAATAAAACGTCATTTCACTCAACGATAATTGTTCTAATAGCTAGAAAACCAAAAACAGCCCAGCCCTCGACGACCAACGTTCATGTAGATTATGATTATGCATAAACTTATGTTCTTTTACGTTCAATATAAAACGTTGGTCATCGCAAGCTGGGTTGTTTATTACGACGACCCTGTCGCAACTCGATTTCCCTCATATATAGAAATATAAATTTCTACATTCAATTCAAATAAATATAGCAGTCAACAAATTTTAATATTTTCTTTTATTGAGTTAATATATACATAAACATAATAAATTTAATCATAAATATTAAACTCTGCGATACATTTAAATAAATTGTCAAAGGCGTCGTTCACATTCTTGCCCCAAGTTCCTGGAGTGGTTGACCACCTCATGCTCATAGCGAGGATGAACGGGCATTTGACAGATTCCATTATATGCAGCCTAACCATCGCTGTATATAATGGAACCCGCCTCAATGTTATCCATGATTAAAGGCAGGAGAGTAGCGGCTCTCCTATCATTAACCATTAAGAGGAATCCTTCCTTTGTGTCTGGGCAATATCCGCCAAACACCCACCTCTCAGGCACGAGTTGGCCTCTATTATATTTACGTTTGGCCATTTTTTTTGGGATTCATCTATTTGGACCACCACGCCCGGGCCTCCAATCTTGATCGCGCTGGAACTCAATTTTCATAAGGAACCACTCCTCTCGTTAAACAGTTTTGTCCTGGTGGGTGCCACACTTCCACCACTCTGCTCCTCCCCGGTACTTGGACAGACATTGGTCGATGGCATGTCGTACAGGTGGGCGGATAAAATCTTAGGCAGACTCTTATTTGGAGGAACTGCCTAGAAGATTTGATGTCACTCGTTACTTCAGTTATTTCCTTCATAGACATGATTTTTTGATGATGAGCTCCTTTTTCTCTTCTTCTCCTTTTCTCTTTCTCTCTTTTTTTCTTGAGTATAGCTTCCTTTATCACTATGGACTTTTAAAGTGAATAAAGGAGTCCCTGGAATAGGAGCCAATTCTTAAATAGTGCCACTTAGCTATCATATTATCTTTTAAACCCACATAAAAACTTAATTCTGTCATTAGGATCACATAAATGAAATATAAACACAAGGAATCCAAAAAATGCTATATATATATTAAACCAGTACTTGTATCAGCTGCGACTAGATACGTCGACTTTTAAATATATTCTCCTTCGACGAACTCCTCGACTTGGCGTCGAAAGAAATAAAAGACTTCCCGTCCCAGGTTTCCATCTACCGTAAGACAGTTTTGACCACTCTGAATAATTTTAAGAATTGCAATCAATTAGGAAATTCTTCCTTTTTATCCGATGATTTTTTTTATATATAAAAATGCTTATCCTTTAGTCCTTCTTGTTAAAATGAATGGATCGTTCATCTCGTAAGAAGAAAAAAAAACTTAAATTTAATATTTATTCATGTTATATTTACGTATAAACTTAGGTTTTATGTATTTCTTTTCCTACAATACGTATTAACAAATTAATTGTTGAATAAAAAATTAGTTTCACATTTGATATGATACAGATTTTTTACAACAAAAAAGTTTTAAAGACAATGATAAACAATTAATATCTCTTCAAAACATTATTATATTCAATGTATGTATTGCTCCGACGTTATAAAAAGAGGGTTATATCTAGGATTAGAAGACTATTCAGTTTTTATGTACGATGTTGTCTTGAAACTTGAATATGTCGTAAAACTATATTCGAAGTCTTCAATATTGAGCACTCTTTAAGAATGAGACAAGTCATAAAACCAAATTGATTTCATAAAATTATTTTAGTTAATCAAAGTTTAAAAAAATGAGATTATAAATGGAATAAGGATATAAATTAAATATATTAAAATATATAAATTTTATACTTGCACTAAAAGACTTGTAATCAATGATGCAATACTGAAATTTATTTCTGCATATATCTATTCAATATGAGATAAGCATTTGATTTATTAGATACGTTTTATCAAAAGATGCATTTCTCATATGTATCTTTTTGTCATAACTCATCAGATTACCTTCTTTTGTCATCACTTCTTGATTTGATCTATTCTCTATATTTGTGGTGTTGGCTTTCTAAAGAAAAAATAAATAGGGAATATTAATTTTTATGTAATCAAGAAAAAGAAAAAAAGAAAATAACTGAATCAAAAGTTAATTTTAATCAATATATTTGTTTACTACAGACAAAATGTGAATATCTAATGGTTAACTTTCAACTCAGCATAATATATATATACACATACACTAAAGTTTATATGACTTTTTATTAAAAAAGCAAAGAAAGAGTTATTTATTTGCTTTTGTGTTAATGCATGTCTGATGGTATGTATTTACAATATTAATGTATGTGTCAATTTTAAAATCAAACCTAGCATCGTAAGATGGTAAGAATATCCCGTATTTTTTTTTTCACTCATCTTTTCCTATGAAAAAAAAATCCCAGCATAAATTTGGGCGGAACTTTACACACTAATATATCACAACCTCGATTATTAATGTCATTTATTATTGAACCATAGATATATAAAGATATAGAGAGCTGATTCCCTTCAATAGCAGAGAACAGCGTTCTGTTGTTTCTGTGTGTCCACTATAAACAAAGTAATTTATACTACGCCATCGTAAGCTGATCATAGAGATAGATTCTTTCATAGAGATATAAAGATATAGAGAGCTGATTCCCTTCAAGAGCAGAGAAACAACGTTCAGCTGTATTCTGTGTGTCCACTATAAACAAAGTAATTTATACTACGTCATCGTAGCTGAGATAGATAGATTATATCTCTATGATCAGCTTACGATGACGTAGTATAAATACTTTGTTTATTTTGAACACACAGAAACAACAGAACGCTGTTTCTCTGCAATTGGGGAATCAGCTCTCTATATCTTTATATCTCTATGAATGAGACCCATAGAGATATAAAGATATAAAACAAAGTAATTTATACTACGTCATCGTAAGGTGATCATAGACATAGAATCTATCTCTATGATCAGCTTACGATGACGTAGTACAAACTACATTGTTTTATTTTGAACACACAGACACAGTACGCTATTTCTCTGCAATTGGGGAATCAGCTCTCTTTATCTTTATATCTCTATGATGAGACCCCATAGATTTTAATGTTAATAAACTGAATGTTTTAAATAAGTAGATATAGAAAGGTTGGTGAAAACGTGATTGATTGAAAGAAAAGGAAAGGGAATAATAAAAGAAGTTGTCAATATGCTAATAACTGCTGTTTAGTAGCCTACAACAACTCAGATATAAGAATATCATTAACTAATATACCAATGATCTCTTCCTCATGAGTCTACTACATTCATCTTGTTAACGAATCCTTTAGATGGACTCCTCATATTCCGCATTATATTATTAATTGAGTTAAGCAACTGCTCATATTTATGAAAAATAAGAATGTTTCATTTGTTTACTCATATACGTCGATAAATCAATCACCAATTCGACTATCGGACATGGAAATAGAAAGAAAACAATGTAACCAAATGAAAAAGATATAGGTTTTTGGACAGTTTGCGAGAACAACATTTTTCATGATCCCTAGATATGAACATCTATATAATAATCACCAATCTCTGTCCGTCTGTATGTCCGCACGCTATCTCCTCCCACGTTTATGGTCAGATTTAAAATTTGAAGGTACCTACGGAATCCTTGGGTCAAGACGGACCTAATAAAACTATTGCAAAGTGATGGGACCAAAATGAAGGAAAAAATTCAGACCTTGTCTGATTTGAACTTCCTACTTTTCAAGGTAAAGAGAGGAAAAAAAAAAAAAAGGAGGAGTTAGAGAAAGAGAAAAAGAAAAAAGCATCTCATGTGACTTAAAACATATTATTTGTACAAAGCCAAACTTTTTATGAGGAATGTTTGTACAAAACAGAAATGATTTTCTCTCTTCCTCTCTTATATTCTTTAAGGTCTGTTTAACTCACAAACTATAAGCTGAATGTTGTTTTAAATGCAAATCATGAGAGAATGTACAGACTAAGGCTGTAAAAAAATAATCTTATATTTTGTATACAATCTTTAAAAGTGTAAATTACGCAGAACGTCGATTTACGAAATGAAGAACTGCAATCTATGTGAATGGTGAAGACTTTAATCGATAAGTTTCACGTTACCCCATATTTAAAAAGAGAAGAATGAAAGGAGAAGAAGGAAGAAAAAAATACAATTCATCCGACAAAATTAGAGTAAAAATATTATTGATGAATCGATTGGAAAGATTAAAGTATATATATATATTTCATGTGAACATTGAAAACAAATGTAAGGCTTACTAAAAAATGTCATTTAAAACTATGCTCTGCTATTATAATTTTAAACTATAATGTTTGTTGATGTATACTTATTTCACACTTAGGCATGGTTTTTATATGTCTGTGTATATTTCAGTAATAAAATAAAAAGGATATTACAAGTGCATAAATAACAAACCTCCTATTTTGTATACAGATGTAATCATATAGAGAAAAGCTATCGAGCTCCCCTTTAGCACGGCTATCGAGCTCCCTTATCCTTTCTTTCATTTTTGTGTACTTTTCTTATTCCTAATATTCATGGTGTCCATAAGGTCAGATAGAGGACAATAACTTTAACTAAAATTTTATTTATGTTTGTTTTGATACGCGCCATTTTCATACTCTCAATGTTGGGGGCGCAGGTTCGAATAACTCCCGAGAGGGGATGGTCATTTTGATCTACCTCATTGATAAGATCCTAGGTTTGATAGACTAATGTTAATGCTACAATGCTTATTTATATCCTTTCGGCTGCAATTCTATGGAACCATATAGCAAAAAAAATTAAGGGGTGCGATAGCCGTGCGTATTAAGGCGTGTTCAACTCTCAATGTTGCGGGCGCAGGTTCGAATACTCCCGAGAGGGATGGACATTTTTGGTCTATCTCATTCATAAGATCCTAGGTTCGATAGACTAATTTTTACTCTAAAATGCTTATTTATATCCTGTTGGATGCAATTCTATCGAACCATATAGGCAAAAAAAAGTATATTTGTTTCGACACGACGCCATTTTCATATATATATATATAAGAGAATAGTGCCGTGTCGAAACAAACATAAATATATATTTCTTTTTGGCCCATTTGGTTCGATAGAATGCACCCGACAGGATATAATAAGTACATATTATAGCATTAAAATTAGTCTGTCGAACCTGAAAACCTTTATATATATATATATATATATATATATATATAGAAAACTAAATCTTTTATAGAATACGCAACTCGAGATTTCAATAATATTTTTAGTCAGTATTGAAGAAAAGTGTGTTTACTCTTTTATTTCAACTGTAAGGTCAATTGTTCTCTTCATTGAATAAGCATTAAAATATACGTAATGTCTCTATAAATATACAACAGTAAAATATATGCTGAGTAAACAAACTAAAGTAATAAATCAACATTAGCTATTGTGCTTATTACTTAATACGACATAACGGCGGTTGTAAAGAGTATTGTCAATTTTTGTCTGAAACCCTTTTATCTACTTCAATTAATATTGAATATAATAGTATATTGACCCAAAAAAATTATAATAAAACCGCAATTCTGTTATTTGTTATATTTAACATAGTCGGAGCTAAAAGGAACCTCTAGCAAATAGGCTAAAATCTCCTACTTATTATGTATTGTTGTAAGCTAAACACCTTGTCTCCTTTAATTTGAAAGAAACCTATCATGAAAGCGGATTCACAATTGCATAAGAAAATTATTATCAAAGCTAAGCTCTTATCAAATCTCAATATCTTTCAAATATTATATATTTATTTGTAATCAAAATAACGCAGAAAAATACTTCAATTAGCAGCTTTCTTTTATGAACGACTAAGGTAGCAAACCATGAGGTACATGAATTATTAGTATTAGATTATTTAATATAACAAAGATGTTTCAAATCAAATAATAGTTCATTAGTAAGCAAAACGTATTAAAAGTTTGAAACAATTACGTCAAAAATAATGAATATTATGATTGACCTTAAATCATTATCTGTTTAAAGACTTTGATTGATTATATTATATTTCTCATATTACAAGCTGAGCATTATCTTTTATGTGAACTACAATATAAACTAGAGGCATATCTACACTCAGAGAGTGCAAACCTCCGCCGTCGTCACGGGGTCCTTATGAGCCTTCCGAGGCGGATTTTTCACGACTGGGGGGCGCGTAGAGGGATGGTGAGGGTTTCCCTCGACGGAAATTCCGAGAGGAAGACGCCTCCCGGCACCCAATTTCATATCACAGCGACATCTATTTGGCAGAGTAGGCTAACTTGAAAAATTTAGTAGTATTTAGCTCATTTGGCGCCTTAATTCTGCACTCAGAGATACCAAATTTAATCACTTCTGGCTTTTGGCATTTCCAACAACTCCACAAAGTTTCATCCAATCCGTTCAGTACTTTTTGAGTTATCCTGCTGACAAACAAAACAACCAACAAACTAACCAACAAATCAACGCCAGTGACAACAATACCTCCTTCAGCGGAGGTAATGATGTGTTAAACATATCATGGGCCATTATTTCTGTCCCAGTGTTTCAAAGATCGCCATTTCTTCATATGCAAAGGCTAAACATCTTTTTACATTTTCCTTTCTGATTAAGATATAAACCACCTCTAATTTTCAGTATAGAGTTTAAACATTTCTGTGGATAGTTGAGTCAATTCAAGTGGATCCTGCGTATAATTTAAGAAAGGCTCCATTAAAGATTCCTTTTTGAATTTACTCCCTATGAATGTAGATCATTAGAGAGTTATAAAGGGGAAGGGAAAATAAAACATATGTATATTTTCAACTTCGAATGAAATTCAAAATAAGAAAAAAATGATTTATGAATGTCCAATATACATTTAATATCAAAAGATAGTTATGTTAAAGACATATATGAATTTTTTGATAAACCAAACTTTCATTAATTATCCTACTGTTCCTAATATGTGGATGATAAGTGTTGAGTAACTGTTTATTTTTATATATATATTTTCCAAAATTATAATTGGAGGAGTACGTGATACTCTTTTTGGCAAGATTAAAAGTCAAACAACAATATTTTTAGCTACGTGAAGGATAATTGGAATACTTTGGATAAAAGCAATCCTAATACTTTAGACGAAGTGGAGCAAGAATGGAAGGAATTAAAGGCAAATACAACTGCAATTGAAAAAAATCCTTGACAAGACCATCCTAGAGCTGATTATAGAGAAGTGGTCGACTTGTGTCTTATACTGTTTGAGACAAAACTTCCTCGAGATATCCATTGGACCAATCAGGAGCTTTTCAACAAGCACAATGGATGGCAAGGATATTTACTCTATGAAGATGTAGATTTTCTCTGAAAAATGCAGTTGGAATACTGCATTTTTTGGAAATGTGATGGCGAAAAGCAAAATAAACATATTTTTGCCAAGTTTTTTCTCAATTAATTTTGCCGAACCCTTCCTTTGTTTTCCTTTGTTTATATGTCTAAAAAGTAAGTAATTTAAACTGCGCATATCGGTTGTATCATATATACCTATATATTATAGCGTATTTTTATAAAATTTATAATTATTTTAGGAAAAAAGGTAAAATTTTAGTTTTAAAAATAATTTTCCTTCCTTTCCAATGTTGAAATATATGTAATACGACGTACTTGCATAGCTCTCTTAAAACATGTGTTTCTATATATGTAGTCGGTTACTAACTAAACTTGAAATTTAAAAAAACAAATTGCATATTTAAATAAAATATGTTTTGTTTGTCATACCCCTTTTGTATAATAATTTTTTCTTTAAATCTCATTTGGACTACTATATCATCATAAAACTTAACTTTCATTGGCGCCGCCCTAAATGGCCCATGCAGCAGGCATTCCGGCGGCCCAATTTAAAAATATTTTTCCTCTCGATTATTTAAGCCTTGGAGAACCAGAAAAGCATCTATTTGAATGTTTTTAAAGAAAAGTGTTAAATTTGAACAGGTATAATATATATATATATATATATGTGTGTGTATAATCAGATTTGTTGACGTTCGCGAAAAATTCACACCGGAACTCAATCCGGTATCAGCCGGTAATAAACTGTCTAGGAGCTAACCTTTATTTCGAAATAAATTATATTGACACAAAAGCAAAAAGGCTCTTAGAAGATACTCCTCCATGGGCTTTTTCCTTCTTCGCATCTCCTCGGCCAGTTCGTCCATCTCCATCCTCGTTCGGGGACACGCGCAGATTAGGTGGATAGGGTTTCATCCTCTTCCTCCTACAGTCGGCAAACCGGGGTAAAAGACTTTCCCATCTTGTAGAGGTGTGCGTTTAGGCCAATATGTCCGGTAACCATAGCAACGATCTTCGAGACATTTTTCCTCTTAAATGAAAAATCTTCCTTCCAATATACGGCTCGGGGACGAAATGCTTCGATTGTCTACAGGAATCCATGGCCAGCCATTGGCTTTCCACATTGACAAGGACGTGTTCTTTAGGGAGTTCTTTGTCTGGTTGACAGATATAGGCACAACCACTTGGCCGCCTGATTGCGCGCCTTCTTTTGCGAGGAAGTCGGCATATTCGTTGCCCGTAGTGTCGTTGTGACCCCTTACCCATTCCACTGTGATGTCATATCTGGAAGATTCGAGGGCTTTCCTGCAGTTATTTACGTCCGCACTAATCGTTTTACCCGGCCTAACGTCCAAGCTCTTAATGGTAGAAAGACTGTCGGACAAAATTAAGAGCTTTTTGCCCTCCATTTTGCTCATTCCTAGGCCACTCACAAGACTCCTCATGGCCTCGACCTCTGCCTGAAACACAGTATTAGTGTCGTCTAGCTTCAAGATTCGCTCTTCTAATACCACATCACCCCGTGCGATGATCCAACCTGCTCCTGTGTGGCCACATATTTTTGAGCCATCAGTATATCCAATGATATCGAAATCATCAACACACCACTTTCTTGTAACACTGTATCCTTTTTCCCCAGACCACACTGTTATACTAGGACTGGGAGTTGGAATGTTGTATTTTTCCAAGAACTTATCTATATACCGGAGATGTCCTTTGCTCGAAATACCAGACCAAACAGGAGAGTTCACACTCCTTGTTTGAAATCTTGCTAGACAAGCTCGCTCCATTATATATAGATGCAATGGAACTAAACCACACAGCACCTCCATGGTTGCAGTTGGGGTTGATCTCATGGCTCCGGTAATCGATATAAGGCCAAGTCTTTGTACCTTCTTTAGACAACTTTTCATGGGGTTATTGACTTGAATTTTAGCCGCGAAAAGTTATCGTTTATCGTTATTTTTAAATTGAATCTTTTGTCGCTCATCTTTTTTTTTTGTCGCTCATCATTCTGAAAAAATTCACAACTTTTTTTAGAAAGGAATTTTTTCACGCCGTTCTGAAAAATGTGATGACGTTTTTTTAGAAAGGAAATGTTTCCATGAAATGACAATCTTCTGTCTTTTTTTGGCGCCAAAAAGGAACAACGAACGATAAGGAATTTTCCTTGTCGTTCGTCAAAAACATTGTCGTTCCTCGTTCGCGATCGACAACAAAGAAACGATAAATCAACAAGTCTGATGTATAAATATATAGCATAAAACGGTTAATTATGAATTTAAAGCTTACACAAAATGATATTATTTTGTTATCATTTCTATCTAAATTTTTCAGGTTAAAATAAAAAATAAGGAAAATGATACAACGAAATTATAATCATTCTTAAAGGAATATATATATATAATATATATATATTTCATACACTTTTCTCTACTGAATAATAATCGATAGACCTTCGTGCTATGTGTATATTTATGTTGCCAAGGAGAGAAACTTGTTTATATAATTTAACGATTTGCATTCGTTATCTAGGGCCCTGTTTCCCAAGGCGTAATTATGTATTGGTTTGCATGGATCATTTATTAATATATAATCATTTAGTCTTGAAAAGGAGCAATTATCTTATAAAAAGTAATTGACGTTGATATTTAACCTCAATAATCAAGGCCTAAAAGTAGGAAACATAGTCAAATAATCAGAGACCAAGATAATATAACTGCATGCTGAATAGATGGAATAATAATATCAATGTGGAAGTCAGTAAACTATTGAAACAAAAAGAGAGGAAGGGATCTTGAATAGTCAACGTCTAAATAACAAGCCTTATGGAAAAGATAAGGGATCTTATGGACAGCGACAACACTGCCGTCTATTGTAGGATTTTCTTTTTTTCTAGAAGACTTATAAATATGTAATATGTAAACTGTGTAAATATGATTTCAATGCAAAAAAATGGAAACGGAAAGAATGAAATTAATAATATTTTTCTCAGAATGTTAAAAACAACATAAACTCTATTCAAACAACATGCTTTCTCTTTCTTGTAATCAGGGAATATATAATGTTTTGTCTTTCTCCTACTTGTCGTCTCTCAAATACGAGGAAAGACATTATCATTAAGACAAAGAAAATGGATGAATTCGACACGGAGTCCAAAGTTAAGAAGAGATCTATGAACAATCTCCCCTTAAAATGCATTAATATCTGTGTACCTTATAACCATGGAGTATTTTTGAAAACTATACAACTTTAAAGTTTATATAGAGAAATCCAGCTGATTCGAATCCATGAGTATTTTGAACGTGTGACTTTCATATGTGTTTTATATAACCCAAAGGAAGAAATAAAACTGATCTTCAGTAAATTTCTAGGACTAATACTGGCTAAATTGTATGTGGGTGGAGGATTGCCTAGGAATTAAACAACTTTATTGGCCACAAGATATATTTGAACACATTTATGTTTTCAATTCATTCATATGCTCAAAATTATACATTTGACTTTGATACTTACAAGAGACATATGAGATTTTATTAGCTGATTTTGTGGCCTCAATAAAATAATAAGCATATAAACATGGTAAGACAAAGGCTCCAAATTATAAGACTTCACATGATCTGTTCGTAGATTCCCTTATTATGAGCTTCTATAAACGTATATATTCCTAGTCCCGGTAAACTAAACTATTTATGGCTCCTGACAAAGAAGAATTAAATAGTTGTTAATACATCAAGGTATGTGTCAGCTGTTTCTTTTATATAGTCTTTTATATATTTTGTGCTTATTGGTCGAAAAGAATTGCAGCTTCCGACAGGATATAAATAAGCATACCAGCATAAAATTAATCTATCAAACCTAGGATCTACTCAATGAGGAGATAGACCAAAAATGACCATCCCCTCTCGGGAGTATTCGAACCTGGTCCCCCAACATTGAGAGTTGAACACGTCTTATCACGCACATGGCTTTCACACTCTTTTTTATTAGTTAATTAGTGTGAAGAGAAGGCAAAGCTAAAATGAGTTCCATAAATAGTAATAATAATAAACTAGGTTATTATTCAAAACTTGAGGCGTGACTTTATTCTTCATGACTTATTTTTCCCTGCAGTCACCACATAACTATAATTTGGATATATATATATATATATATATGACTATGGCCTATGCCAGAGGGTGTAAATAAATATATCTGACTTCCCATTTACTTAAGAATTTGAAGCATTTGAATGTAGAGGCCCCAGGCATCATTTTATTATTGTTTAAAAAGTAAACATATATTCATTCTCTCAAAGGCCTGCAAGCTTATTCAATGGAGAGGGTTTTATTCATTCTGTTTTTGTGTCTAATAGTATGGTTTTTTTAGAATTGAATTCTAAAATAAATATGAAAATTATTTATTTGCCTAAAAAGAAGCGACTAATACAGACATAGGTAGACGCAAAAGGATAACCCAATGACAAACAAAGAAATAAATTATAATGTTTTAAATATCCAAATAATGAATAATATATTTTTTATATTGTTTTTCAAAATATGTTCAAATTTAAGGCAGAGATCCGCCATATTGGAAATAGATGTTATAGAAGTTTCTTTTATCACAAAAATGTATTTTTACATGGTTCCTCTGTTTGAATATGTATTTACAAAAGTGTCATTTTTCAAGTCATTTGAAAAATGGTTCATATTTATTAGGTATATGTTATGAAAGTATAAACACTCTTTTTTACTAATAAATAAGTGTCTTTGGATTTTTTTTTTCTCCTCTATTGTTTAGATGATATATAAAATTATAAAAAAATAATATTTCTATAGATTTTTCTACAAAAATACACCCATCAAATTGTTTGAGAAAAATAATTTGATGGTGGAATGGATTCTTGGTTCCTAATTTGGCACAAAGTAATTTCACTTTCCTCAGGGTTCCATTTTCCAAGGAGTAGAATCGTCGTCTTTGCCTTGTTGATAGCTAGGCCTGCTATTCGTTCGTATTTTGAAAAAAAAGTTTAAAACGATATCTACTCTTTTACTCAGTTGAAGTTCTGAATTTCCTTCTACCACAAGAGAAACATGATCACTTAGAAGTCTATTAAATATTTTGTGCCTTCGACGTCCACGCCAAACCCTCCGTACTTTTCAAAACCATCCGAATTAGATCCTCAACCGCTGCAACAAAAGTAAGGGAGAAGATGGGCATCCTTGCCTAAAGCTATTCTTAAGGTGGATGGGATCACTTTCAATTCCATTAAGTGATATTGTCGAGTTCCATTTAGCAGTAATGCCCGAATGGGATTGAAATAATCCTTTGGTAAGAGTTTCTTTACCGCATTCATAATGTGAATATGTGATATAGAATCGAAGGCCTTTTGAAAATCAATAGCATTATTGCTCCGAAAGTTTCCCTTTCTTCCACTGAATCAATGCAAGTTGGAATATTTCTGGAGACATCACAGATTCTTCTTTTTTGAAAAAAAGCCCTTTGCTGAGTGCCAATCTTGGTGTTAAGAATTGGTTTCATTTTTTGGGCAAGCACTCCCAATAATAATCTATATAAATAATTGAGAATGGTGATGGGCCTCCAGTGACTAAAGTCTGACCCATCACCTTTCTTGGAGATTAAAGCGATCCTACCCTTTGTAAGTTTCATAGGCATCTTGCCCTTTAAATCCATAGGTTTACCTACTTTTAGTAGGTATGGAACGCTTTCCTCCAAAAAGTGAACAAAAACTCACCCCTTAACCCATCGGGACCTGATGTTTTTTATAATTAAGTTTATGACGAATATAATTTGTTAATGATTCCTTAGTGAATATTTTATTTTCTTCGATCCTTGAAAAAAAATCGCCGAGGAAAGTTTTTCCGAGATCGTCCCACAATAGAATGAAATTTTTGATGGAAATATCGAAGAATGTCTTTTGGGCATTTAAGACTTTTCCACCCTCATAATTCTATTAACGAAAGGAAATGTTGTTCAATATTTGAAACACGTTTAACTCTTTGGGAGGCACTTTTTCGAGAGATACTTTCTCTTCCATTTCAGCCTCCACAACCTCGGACATCCTAAATGCGTTGAGTTGTATCCGCCATTAAGGACAGGGCAAAAATTGAAGACGAACTAAGAATGTTTTTCAATATCCTGTTGTCGCTTTTTCGAGGCTTCTCTCTTTTCTCTCAATAAAGAAGTTGTACACGAAGACTTGTTATTTATGAGGTATTAAAAATACTTTCAGACAAACAAATATTGGACATGTTGTTAATGTACAAGTAAATGAAAAAATAATAACAATGTGCAAAAAAAATATATATATTTGCTTAGCAAATGAATAACTTCTTTTGTTAAAAGCGCAATAGAATTACAAATCAAATATTATATATATTACATATATTCTTGTGTCCATAAGACATTAGTTTTTAATGCTGCGGGGAAAAAATCTGTAAATTTAAAAGAAATCTCTTAAGTAATAAAGAGTCATTTTAAAGATAATCTAAATGTATCCTTTTAGTTTTGTTTGTTGCGATGTAAATATCGAAATGAACGAACGCTTTATAATAAAGTTATATTGTTATTTCTTTATTTATGACTTATACATTTGGTATATATATTTATTGATGATAAATATACAATTACCCCTTGTCCATTCCTAATATATATTTTGAATATATCACCCATCGGCTTTTTAAGTATATATATATATTTTTTATTTATAAAATATTTTTTTCTCCCAAAAATAAATATCAGTAGTTTTAAATAAGCGTTAGATGAAATGCAACTAATGAATTTTTCATAATAATTATAAATATAAACCAAATTAAAAAGAATACAAACATATGTGTTAGACCAATCGCAAAAAAATGAACCGACAAGATTAACTAGTCATATACAATACATAGTTTAAAAAGCATTTTGTAATAGAAAGACCTATTTTAATGGCTTTTTACTTTGGATTTTATTATTTGTTAAAAAGAAAAAAATGCTTAAGCTTTGTATGATATTTGATGGCTTGAGATATATATTTGTGTCTACTTGCAGATAACTACCTGTCTGTACATAGGCTATACATTAAAAACCACACTATATACAGTTAAGGTCATTGTGTATGTATTATATGATACAATAGTATGTATAATACCCACAACGATATAAGTTTGAAGCAGGCCTGCTATATTTTTATATGCGTGTGTTTTTTCTTAACTACTTATATACATTCGTATCACCAATAATATAAAAACTGCAGGACAAAAGGCCTATACCGTATAATATAGGGCCATTTCGTTTTTTAGTGCCTTTATTTTGTAAGGAGCAATGCAAAAAAGAATATTAGTTATATTGTATCTAGGTAATGTACCTACAATGGTACAACTCTCCTTAGAGTGGGTATCATTTGGAATTATCTTCATGATTAAGTTATTGTTCTGTACACATTTTTATTGCTCGTGGATTGTGGGCTTACTATAAGCAGAAGGATAATAATAATAATGGTCAGTTGATAACAAGTAAAAAGCAATGAAAGTAAAGAAATACTTTTTTTACGTGTACTTTATTTGACAGATAAAAATATAATTATGTCAGTTGAGAGAGGGGGGGGAGGTTCTTCTTCGTTTTCATCGTTTTGAGGAAAGTGCTGTTCATATTATGTAGAGCTCATAAAATTATCCAACTGACAGGTTTTCATGTAAGTAAAATCATGGTATTGTAGGCTTCAATATATAAAAGAAAGGTTCTAAATGGATAAATTATGTATTAAGTCTTAATTGGGCCGTGAAAGCTGTTGTGCATTCTTTCATTTGTATGGTTGTATGAAAGGAACACAGCAGCTGCTTTTAAGCTTACATTGTAGTTCAAATGAATTCAGAGGACTGCTCTGCCGCTGCAGTAGAGTAGTATATTGTAAGAGGAACCATTAAGGAACTATTTAGACATCTAAAGATATCTTATTCCAGTGACAATAAACTTCTTCAAAGACTTTAGGAGCATATGTATCTTATGTAGACAACTTGTGGTTCAGGAGTTTATGTTTGTCTGTTGACGCGTGCGGACCACCTGGAAGCTTAACCGGCTTCATTCTTTAGGTGAGAGAACCATAGATATTAAGACATCTCTTTATCTTAATGCAGAGAATACCCGTTCTTTGATTAAACCTGAATAAATAGACCACTTGATAAAGGAACTCAGCTCCTTCTCTACTCAAGTGCTCTTAAAAAGGAAGAATAAATGAAAATCTCTGTGAAATTAAAACTCTTACTAAGTCTACTAAATCTACTAAAGTCATGGTAGAGTCTTCTGAAAAATTGGTAGAAAGTGAAGTAACTTATTCTACGGAGCCTCTTAATCGTACAAATAAAGAATATATATAGGAAAAGGTTAGTGATCTTGAATCTCACTTATCACTTATGATATCCTTCAAAGAAAAATTAATAAGTGACTTTCTCAGTTCTCAGTGTCTAAGGATCAGGAAATAAATATGGGGATAGGTAGGATTGTCTCGCTGAATAAAAGAGGAGGTAAGAATCGTAGTTCAAGGCATGCTCTGATGAAAATCTGTTTGATAAAAAACCTGACATCATTTTTTTTGCAAGATGTAAAATCGCCAACATTTTATTCTTGCTTAATGGAATGTACTTTTTGTAGCCCCCAAAATTACAACCATTTCTTCACAGGCAATGGGTTAAATCATCGAGGGGGCTTATCTTTTGTTTCAAATATATTTGTAACCTTTTGAAAGTGTGTGAACTTTCGGGCAGTGTGGGTTAGCAAAAAAAAATTGTACGAACAGCAAACGGCGGTTTTTTTTTCATCCATGCATATTGCCGAATGTAAGATGCTCATCTTTTTTCCAAGCTACTATCAATAGTTGCAAAAATAGTATATATCCCCTATTATTTGTAGGAGATCTTAATGTGGATCTCTATAAGTCTCTATAATCTTCAAATACTTTCCAATCTTCTCAATATCCTCGATTTACACGATTTAGTCAAAGCTTTAGGTCCAGAAGACAATGTGTCATGGAGGTGTGGAAATAAGTCGTCTAGAATAGACTTAGCTTTAGCGTTCTTCTCTATTCAGACAAAGACTACAAATGCACACTATCGTCCTTTTCATTCATCGAATCATAAACTTATTGAAATTGGCATCCATCAAGTTCAGCTCAAAAAGCATTTCAAGTTCCCAAATATATTATTTGAATGAAGTTTTATTCAGATACTTAAAACACGTTTTATTCAACATTTTAATCATTCTTTTAAACCAAAAAACTTGAATTGTGATGGAAGAAAGTTCACGGCACAATTTCAAATTTCGGCAGGATCATAAATTCTACAGGCCTTGTAAGGACTACAGAATGTTATATAACCATACAAGCCATGTATTCGTGATTGCCCAGCCATTGTACAACTGAAAAGTTTTGTTTTCTCAATGTTGGTCACCTAGACGACAGGTCGTCATCTTTATCATAATTATGTTTGGGCTCTCCTCAAGAGGGATGATAACCTCTGACAAAACGAAGGCGCTATATTTTGGTCTTTTAAACAAAAGGGCCTTGATAGCAAAGAAGCATGCAAAATATATACAAAAACTTTGTAACAGCCTGGAATCAAGTATTAAGAACTTTGAAATATCTCTTAAATGGGAAATGCCCACACGAGAGTGTTTTAATGACTTAAATGAATAATCCAAGAGCTTGAACTTTGCCGCTGAAACATCTAATAAAGAACTTCTCATTTACAGCTAGCTTTTCAAAGATATACTCACTTTTTCGGGAAACATGTTCCAATAATCAAGCCCGAAGTCCCATTTCGTTTAAAATTATTTAACACTTCAAAATTTGCAGTCTCTCCCAAACACCTACCTTAGAACCCTTCATTAACTACCTAAAAAGTAGACAACTTAATTTAACAGTGAGCATGAGTACTAAAATGATTAAGAATCCCCTCCTCTCATCTTCTGAAAGATGGTTTAAATATAGAGTGCTCACTGGGACACTTGAAGCTCGGGAAAAGTTCTTCTCTGGCCCACAGAGCCTCTGTAGATTTTGCCACGATAATAGGGAAACGACGGATCACTTTTATTTGATTGTTCCAAGCTACAGGAAGTTTATACCGAAACTGGAGAAATTATTCGCCTCCAATACAACTTTTATACTCCAACGAGAGACCATTTTATAGCCTTTTACACTAGTCAAATGGAGGCCGTCATCAACGCAATCATCACCAAAACCCAGCAAATTTTATATGCCAAAGAAGCTCCAATGATCACGACATTTCTGGCATCTCCAATATTATTAATTTACATCTTCGTGTTTTACAAAAAGTTTTTATCCAATTGGAAAGTGCTTGTGATTACTTTTTAATATATTATATGCTTTTTTGTTATTTGATTCCTGTTTTATCTGTCTAGTACTATGTTCTTTCCGTCATGTCTATATAAATCTTTATAGAAATTAATAAAGTATCGCCTTGTGGCCAAAAAAAAAAAAGAAGCATGCAAAATATGAACCAATAAGACCTGGAGAGATCAGAGGGATCCTGCTTGGAGCTGCAGGAAGATACGTGGCCTTTTCACTCAAAATCCCATCGTTGGACGGTTCATCATGGACATTCGCGGCTGAATTAATAAAATAAAATTGATTCTAATTGTTTTTATTGTGTTTTACAGCTTATTCCTTTAATACTTGTTAATTAGATAAAAGATTTATTGTTTGTTCAAGCTCGATGCTAAATTTTAAACAATAATGTTTATTTTGTATTTTATACGCATTCGCATCATTTTTTATATACCTGTGGTGTATGTATGTGAACAGTGTAATTTAAAAAAACTTGAATTTATTTTATCTTATTTTGTCCAATCAACCACTTTAAAATATATTTTCGCAAAAATAGCAAATAGAAGGGTCTTTCAAAAAAAACACTTGGTGTTTTACTTGATATTGATTCTCTGTTTGTACATTCCATTTCCAAAGATATTTCAAAAACATTTCGTTTGTCAGAGATTGCAGAAATAGATTTGAAGATATTTTTTTGAATATATAACTCCACTATTCATGCTTTTGTAGAGTGCCAGGCAGTGAGGCTTCTTAACGATTTGTAGTCCTAAATGAAAAAAGTCTTGGAAAACATCGACAGATAAATACTCTTATCCGTACAAATTAAGGAGTGTGCTTCTCTCGGCTGCGACTAGGTATGGTGCGTTGGAATTGAAGATTCCCTCTCTTTAGAATGAAGAATGCTCGTATGTGTCTAAGGAGATCCAATATTATCCATCTTCATCCCTCAATCATCGCCGAACAATATTTAGAAATTTGTTTTCCTTCCTTTATTGGTTCATAGAGGACATATATATAAAAATGAGCATATATACATGAATAAATATAAAATAGACATTATAGTTTATGATAAAACTCTGAACAAATACATTATCGACTATCAAACACTATTAAAAACAGATAACACAATACACAATTATTTATAAAATTTCAATTTTTTTATTAACTTAAATTAGTGACTTGATGCTAATGGATAAAACTTTACAATGTTGGCGGCGCTGGTCCAGGAGTCATCTAAAAGGGAAGGTATTTTGAGTGCCAGGGTAGAATACCGTGCTGCAGCCGATATGACTATTTTCCTCAAATCCTCGTTCCTCACAACTTTGTTGTTTGTGATGCAGTTGGCAATCCACGCCTTCGAGTTGAGAATGGCGAATCCAATCGACTTTGCCTTGGGTGACTGGGGCCCAGTTTTCTTCGCCAATCCAAATAAATAATTCCTCTCACATATTGTCTCCACTTTTATCCAGGCCTCTCACATTAAGCACCACAAACTTTTTGAGGATGGATACATAAGGACAATCCACAAAAGCGTGTAGTACGGTATTGTACAGTTTGCCACAGTTTATGCAATGGTTTGAGAAATATATACAGTTACCAGATATCTGTAACTCCTCTGTAAATTTATTTCCATCATGGATCCCTGTCAAAAAATGTAAATTTTATTCCTCCATTTTCAGGGAGGCACAATTTTTTATATGTGTATTAGCAATGGAATTAGCTTCCTCCTATGAGCTTGGGGGTACCAGTTTAAGATGCCACGGACATGGTGGTTTGTGTTCACGGGCTGCTTTTAAGAGACAAAACCTAAATTTCCCATCCATAAAATTATCTGAACATATATTATGATTTATAAAAAACTATTGTTGATGGCTTCTTCTTCTAACAAATTTGGGCTCTTGAGATTTTTGAAAAATAACTTTTTTACGCAATTCTTACGAACTATATCTACGGTAGAGTCCTTGAAATTTCGGAACAACTTCCAGACAACTCGCTGTGCAGCAGCCCAAATTTTTGAAATTGCGTTGTTGACGAATTTGTTAAGTCTGATCCAAACATTAGGCGCATATACAGTCCATTTTGAAATATCGTTGTCCTCCACTCCATGTCTGGATTCCTTGTAATGTCAATAAATGTTTTTATATAGACCTTTAGGGAGTATGTGGGATAGAAGAGCTAAACCTCCGCCGATTTGCTTAATTGGACGCTTAATAGCTGGTAGATATAGTTTGTGGAAAAGTTTTAGAATTTTTAAATGCTTTAAAAGATGCTAATAGTTTATTCAATATTTCTTATGCGATATTTTAAATGGCCAATATTATTTATTTGTGTTTTAAGTTTTGAGTTCTTATCGTTATGAAATTTGTTTTAGTTCATATCCTATGCTAAATTTTAAACTATAAGGTTTATCTGTGTTTCATTTTAACGTATTAGCTTTGGTTTTTTATGTATTTATGCACATTCTGTAAAATTGAACTGTGAAATATATTTTTTTTAAATTGAAAGGGCAAAAATACCTTCTCCCAAAAGATTACTCAACATCTATCGTCCAAAAACTAGTTTTTGAAGGTAAATCGTTTACAAATTCTAAAGATATATTAAATATCTTTAAAAGTCATTTTCAAATGCTTGTCGACGGCGATAGAACTAATTTTTTGCGTCCAAAGCGTGGTAGTCATTCCATTTTTACAAAAAAAATAGATCGCTCAGTTCATAAGAAAGAGTTCAAGGACGAAAAAGCTTCAGGACCTGATGGCATTGACGGCAAATATTCACCACATGTTTCGAAGAAATCGTTCCCTATCTTGTTGAACGAGGAGTGGATGGAACTTCGTGGAAAACTTCCAAGTCATGACGAAAGGCCGGATCACCCTAATACCTAAGAAAGATTCAGCAACAGATGTGAATAATTGGCGACCCTTACGGTGCTCAACGAGGCTACCAAATTCTATCAGTGTTCTTGCTTCTCAAATTGCACCGCAATGGAATGTTAAATTAGGGAAATAACAAAAGGGCTTCCTTAATGGTAGGCAAATCGGTGATACTTTAAGAATATATGAATGGCTATTGAAGTTTTACAGAAAGAGAGCCATTTAGAGCCATCATAGCCATAGACTTTAGCAAAGCTTTTTACACCATACCACATAGACATATTTTTAGGTCAGTGAAAAAAATCTCCCAAAAATCAATTTAAACGTATTAGAACTCTCCCTTACAATGGTACATCAACTATCTCCATGGGGGGAATAGAGAGTGATCCCATATTTTTTTAATGAGCTTTGTTATGGTTGTCCTTAGCTCCACTTCTATGTATTATTGGACTTGTCGAACTGAGCGAGTCAGTTATTAAAAAGTACAAAGGTTTGGAGTTGATTTTGGTTTTTCAAAGAACATTATCGACTTGTATGTAGATGTTGTTCCGCGAATGATAGAGGCCAATGATGGAGTTGTTCCGTCAAGCAAAAACCTCTTAATCGAATTGGTCTAAGAATAAAAAATCAAATCAGTCTCTCAATTCCACGCTGAGAAACTTTAACCTACAGAAGATGATTGACCTCTACAACTACTCGATTGTGTCAGCTGTTATATATAAAACGTCGTCTATTCCGTGGCCGGCTGAGCGCAAATAGTAGAAGAAGACATTTGGCTTATTCACATTTGTCATAGGAGTTATTTAAGTGCCCTTAAGAGACCACGATCTCACATAGGCGGAGGACTGAGTTTCAATCCATCCACAAATTGAATGGCGGTCTGATTTTACTTCAAGTCCGGCATTGGTGTGGGTTAATGGTTGGAATAGGTTTTAATAATGACAAAACTGGAGACTGTATCTCTTTTTTTAGCGTCCCTTCAAAGATTAATTTGGAAAGGCAAACCCTTGTTTTCTTCGACGTCGACAATTGATATAATTAGTCAAATTTTAAAAGAAAAAAAAGGTTTATCTCCTAAATCTTTTAGAACCAAAGAGTTGGAATGGATGGCTCAATCCCAACAAATTTTATCGATTCATGATTTGAAGTCAGAGTCTCTGTTTTACAGTGATAAATTTCCTTTCCTTTAAAGAAGGCTGCATTCAGGCGTCAAGTTACGATCCCATGGCACTTTAGGATGTATTATGCATCAAATTTAAAAGAAGAGGACGTAAATTTTATGATCAGTTCCTACATGTATTGCAGTTCCCAACATCTTGGAAATGTAGAATAATTCGTTCTTTTTCAAAATTCATGATGTAAAAAGAATCACAGCACATTTTCAAGTATCCTCATGAACTATTTTTTAATGCTCCTTGCAAAGACTTTTATTCAATAAAATCATCACGCTTTTGCAAACTGTCCTTCTCTGAGCATCTTGAAGGAATTTATATTTTTAAACATCAAATGTTTCTTGAGTACTTTTTGAGCAGATTATTTAATTTTTTATCAGTAACCACTATATATATATATATATATATATATATATATATATATATATTGTTACTATATGTACTATTTGACCTTAATTATAAAAGAACTTAACGTTAATATTCAGGTGTATAGTTATCTCGATAGCCTTGCAAAAATATTTGATACGTGAAAATTTAGAATCATAAATATACAAAAATATAGATATTTATTTTTATTTCAACATACACAAAGAACATAACCAATGTTTTTGTTTATTCAATTGTCTTTTTCATAAAGATGAAGGTTGTTTGTTTGTCTTTGAGCACAAAAGAATTTTGTATTTTTGTCAATACAAATGATTTGTTTTTTTTATCGCAGAGGCCTATCATGCTTGAAAGTAATGCAAAAATATAATCTTCTATAAATATCTTGGTAGCTTCTTGGATAACTTGGGACTGAAACTGTACATAATTTTTTAGAAAATGCCAAGAAATTTCATTGGAGTGCACTGTATATATATATATATATATATATATTAGATATCCTGCCTATTAAACTACAATTGAGACACACGTATTACGATGCATAATCTTTGTATTAATTTCTCATAAATATTGCTTAAATTGAGATAATAGTATAGTATGAAATATTTAAAAAAAATATTTTGTCAATTTTCAACATAACAACTTTGGCCTTCACTACAGCTTTGAACCTCCTAACGGTGGAGGCGACACAGGCAGATATTTCTTGCTCATATAAGGAAACCCATGCCGTCCTCACCTCCACCTTGATGTCCTCCTTCTTTGGGCCAAACCCCGGTAATTTTAACTGTTTGGTGGCCTGGACTGTGAAAATTTTCTCCTCTGTCCAGAGAACTTTAGTCATCTGTATCATGGATTGAGTTGGATTTGTCCTGAGTTTTTCCCTGATCCTATTCTTCACAGCCAGTGTCCTCACATTTTTTTCTGGACCTGAATTTTTCCTTTGAACCTTGCCTGACTTCTTAAAGGCTTTTACGGTCCTGTAGACCGTTGCTCTGCTCACAGTGCCCTTTAAATTCTTCATAATTTCAGCCGTAGATTTTCCATTACGAAATGAGGCCAAAATCAAGTCACGTTTTTCCTGTTCCAAAGCCATTTTCTATTCTACTCACGGAGTTTATTTTATAGAAGTTACAGCTGATATGACTATCAACACCAACAAAAAGGAAAAATGGAGGGAAATTTAAATTAGGGGAAACGTAGGGTTACCAAAATGAAATTCTCAATTCTTGTGAATCAGGCTCTTTTATCTATATATATATTTATATATAATTTTCTACTATATAATTTTCAACCAAACTGCATACCCATTTTTGCAACGTATAATGAATATAAATGAAATCAACCAATATCAAATAAATGTTTCTTAAATAATAAATGACTCCTATTTTGGCATTGTTAATATGTCAAAAAACAGTTAACAATTAAAGTATGTTGTAAGGTTAATTTTAAGTTTTGAAAAAATCATAATTGAAAGAGCATATCAGATATTAGGTTGCAGTTTTACATACGTAATTGGCCTTCTGGGCTTAGAAAAGTTCTAGGCTAGTTTGTGTACTCAGAAAATAAATTTAATAGCAAGTATATCCATGCTTGATGGAACAGCCTTCCATTTAATTTTGTTTCGTAGAACTTGATTTGATATTTAAGCAATGTATGTTGTTACAGGGTATAAAGAAAGTCGGTATATATGGATAATAATTTAGCTTTGGTATCCCTTTTGTTTTGCTTAGACTATATGGTGTGCCAAGATTGCTTTGATTCATAATAAGGCAGTAATATATTATTAGTTTAAAAATTATTATTTGCACAATATTACGTCACATCAAAAGTTTTTGTTCCATAATAATTAAAAATTTGCAGCATTTCATGCATCCAAACAGATTTAATTAAAAAATACTTTTTTTCAATTTTGTTTTTACCGAAGAAACATTTTGACTTACAAACTAAACTAAACAGAAATCATTCTTATATAAACTAGGCTTCAAGAGAAGCAAAAATAATGAAAAGAAATCAAATTGGCCAACTGAGACATACTCTTAATTCCCAAGATGTATTTTATCGCAATGCGTAAAAAGTTGCCCTATTGTTAGAGGGAAGAAAATAGGTTTTTTTGTTGTCTAAATCGATTTTTCCATCATTGCGCACAAAAAAATTATAGATTTCTTTCATAATAAGCTTAATTTCCATAGAATTAGTGGAATTTCCTAAAATTGATGGATTGCCTTCAATTTGGAACATAGCTTTACCAAATTTGGTAACTATCATCATATGTATTTACTGTCTTATTACTATGCATATTTTTATAGGGACAACTGTATTTTTTTTTTTTTTTTTTTTCCTATATGGTTTGATAGAATTGCATCCGACTGGATATAAATAAGCATTATAGCGTTAAAATTAGTCTATCGAACCTCGGATCTTATCAATGAGGTAGACCAAAAATGACCATCCCCTCTCGGGATTCGAACCTGCGCCCCCAACATTGAGAGTTGAATACGCCTTAGCACGCACGGCTATCGAGCTCCCTATTTTATATTTGATTTTCCCAATGTATTAATTTTCAATTATAATGTGTATGTATGTAATTTTTACGCAATTGCTTATCTGAAACGAACTATTTGAATTCAAAATTTTAATGTGTTAATAAATCTTCTCGTGGAAGAAATATAATGATGTTATCACCAAAAAAAACATTTATTTTTTACAAAAGTTTCATATAATTTAATAATTATTGGTACTTCTAACTGCTATCTTCAAATTAAAAAATAAAATACACGTTCTTTTGTTATTTTAAAATAGTCCAATTGTATTTCTTGTTTTTATAAATTTTCTTTTGTCTTACTTGTTCTGCCAACCTATGATTTTTTTTTTCGTGTACATGAACAACATATTAAGAAAGACTACTAGTCTGATGACTATCAAAAAAATGTTGAATTAAATCTTATATTTTTCATCACTCGAGTAAAGTATTTCAATACAAAGAAAAATCAGAATAAAAATAGTGAAGATCTAGAATAAAGAAATCCTATCTTATGAATTAATATTATTTTAGAATGGAACGTCCTCTGCGCTTAATTAACATTATTTATCCTCCAGTCCTTTTAAACTCTGTATATGTGGATTCAGAGATCTCATATACGATTCCTCATCCTTGGAAAAATAATTTGAAAACTATTTTATTGTAAATAATTTAATAATGTTATCAATCTCAATATGTACTCCAACTAATTTTTTCGAAGCTTATTTGAACTAAATAAAACCAAAAATATATCCCTTTTAATCCTTTGATTTGTAAAGAAGATGAAACCTCGAAATACATTATCAAATGTAATGGAGATGTTAAACTTGATTAAAGCATAAAAAAAGACGGCTCTTTTAATATTGTTTTTCCCTTAAGTAATGATCACAATTTATTCTCAAGATGAATGGCTTGAATTGGTATATGTCTGTAGAAATGTATGTTTATATTTGCTTTTTAAAAGGTTCTACAAAAAGCAGAGAAACTTAGGTCGTTAGCAAATGATATATAAAAATCCCTTAGACAAATGTATAATGCTTAACAAGGCCTACCTGGTTTGTCATGGTTTGTTTACATCCCATGGGAAGGTATGTTTTATGGATATTAAAGTAAAAAACCTACTTGCATGGATAAAAAGGCATTATCGTACCTTGAATTATTAAGGAGACTCAATGCAATCACTAAGGCAATATTTTAATAAATAAATATATGTATTTTTTTCATGGGCCTTAATGAATTGCTTTAAGAACTCACTGGAAAATGCTAGTGTAATGTTAACTTCATATATATATATAAAGTTTACTGTTGGTTTGTTTGACATCTATGTTATATATATATATATATATAAAGTTTACTGTTGGTTTGTTTGACATCTATGCGCGGCCAAACTACAGACCCGATTTAAATGAGAATTGGCAAGGATCTTTCTTAGAATCCAAGGATTGGCCTCCAGGGATACGATCCAGGCCTGATGACGTCACTGGAGGTAAAAACAAAAGACATCAAAGTGCCTATTTCACGGTGATGAAGGCCTTATAACGACTTTTTAATAATCTCATAAAATACAAACTTAGTGTCCTCCAAAATGACGTCATCGATTATAAAAAGCCAGATCGTTATATTGATTAACTTGATTATTCATCCCATTTCCTTTTATGGAGGGCCGCATCACTCGATCGATTGAGTTAAAAAAAGGACATGAAACTTATTTGTGGGCCAAAAAAGGGATCTCTTAGGGGCTGCTATATACAATATGTCGGCCTTATTACGTCACTGAAAGTATTTTTTAAATAAACCATAATGTATCATTGGCAATACAAGAGACACTAAATCAATTTTTTAACATTGTGCTAAGGGTCTCCAGGGGCGAAGGTCTGCCATAACAAAGGAATCCAGCGCTCCACGACCAACGTTACCAGATAGAAACGACGGGATCTATTCTTTGTCAATAAACAACGTAGAAATTCCTCTTGAGCTTCAATGTTTTGATCTATGTTTATATGACAACATGAAGAATATCAACAAAACAACCTTTCAAAACACGAATGGATCCTTCTTCTTAAGGATTACCAAAAAAATACTAACCAAAGTGTCCACAAGAAAATACACTCTTTGAAGACCGCTATGGCACACACTGTATCAAAAATATACAGCCGTCCTTTTTATTTGAAAACGACGGATAGAGAGTCGTACTCGTGCTTAAAATAACTCGCTCTCATGCGAAAAAGGAGACTTTGTGTCGAGTTAATAAAGTTGGTGAACGTATATTATAATTTTTATATATATATATATATATGATAACAAGAGTAATAAAAATTTGTCTTTCTAAAAACCAATCTTAAACATGCAATGGACCTACTGAACTAAATTTAATATAAAAAAGATAAAGAGTTGAAATAATATGTACTTAGTCTATATTTTTTACATTTCATCTTCGTATATTGTTCATTTATGTTTAGTGTAAATATATTTGTATAATAAAAAAGACAATAGATTTATTTTTCTGACATAATTAAATTTAAAAGTGCAAGGCAAGCATAATCAGACGTATTATTATTTAAAAGGCAAAATTGAATACATTCCAACATGGGAATAAATGTTGCCTACATATAAAAGCTAGGTAGCAATTTTAAAGAATCATGAATTTTAGAATGGTGTTATCAAGGCCAATTAATGTTTTCACAACTTTTTAATGAGATTCAAAAGTGGACCCAAAAGATCCTTTGAATGTATAGAGATTGTTTTGGCTCGTTACATGAAATTTAATATTTTAACTCATTAATATATATACAAGGTGATTCACTTAAATTGAGACTCACATATTACAAACTACAATCTTTGTATTAAATTTGACACAAATAATTTTTAAACAAAAATGATAGCGCAATGTGTAATTACAAAATGTATTTCATTAAATTTTCACATAACTTTCTTTGGCCTTCACTACAGCTTTGAATCTCCTCACGGTGGAGGCAACACAGGCAGGAATCTCTTGTGCTATTTACACATTGTGCTATCATTTGTTTTTAAAAATATTTGTGTAAAATTTAATAGAAAGATTGTAGTTTGTAATATGTGAGTCTCAATTTAAGTGAATCACCCTGTATATATATGTATATGTGTGTGTGTGTGTCATTAGTGCAGTAAAAATAATTAACTTTGTTTAGGCTGTTGATGAGTACTTTTAAGCCAGGCTCTTCGTTTTGCAAGAAAAGGACAAAGAACGGAAATTATCAAGCCTTTAATATGTATTAAGAAAAATATCTACATATGTACATATGACTATATACTCAGTATATAAATACAGTCATATACCAATGTGTGGTATTGATCGTTGATATAATGTATGTACATAGTTTTTTTTCATGTCTATTGTAAACACCAATTAAATACATACTAATCCTTTACACAAATGCTACATGAACCAAATCGATATGATCATAAATTGCTTACAAAGAATGTCCTACTTTTCATACACAAAATATTGTAAATTTTATGTGGGGTAAGGGATATTCAATTTAATTTATATTAGTCTTTAAAAAAAATCCAACTCGAAAAAAGAAATAGAGAGATGAAGATTTCCATTTTTGACGATAAATCAAGAACTACTTAAAAAATATTTGTAGCAAAATATATTTAAAATTTCATAAAAGACTAACTTCATGTTTTTCATCAAGGAGATGAAAGTATAATCCTTTTTATGGTTCCCAATCCGGTTTGAATGTTTTTGTAAGACCTTCTATATTCTACTTACTTATTGTATTGAAAAAGTAATCTTGCAAGTATCAAAATCTAAAATCTGCTGTAATATTAAAAATAGTAGTTAATAATGAAAATCAAAAGAGACACAAATTGCATCGTCTTAGATCGGCAACACATCCTTTGGTTTGAAGACAAAAGCATTCCGTAAAAAAATGAACTTATAAAACGGATAAACTATGACTTTGCCATGAGTCAAATGTAATTACTTTCATGAAGGCACATTTTATTCAAAACATGCACAACTCAATGTTGTTATGCCTTTAATAAGGCGATTTTCCACAAAACTTAACCAAAAGAGAATGTTATTTAAAAAACACTAAATGATAGGCTTCAGTCATTACAATATCACATTATTTACAGAACGTCAAAGTTATTGAGTTTTTTGGTTCATGAAAACATTTTTTTGTCTAGATGGTTCGATAGAATTGCATTCGACAGGATATAAATAAGCATTATAGTATTCAAATTAGTCACTCTAACTAAGGATCTAATCAATGAGGTAGACAAAAATAACCATCCCCTCTCGGGAATTTGAACCTGCGCCCCTAACATTGAAAGTTGAACACGACTTAATGCACTCCCATATAGAACTTTTTATTTTATTATCTTTAAATGCAGCCTTTATAATATATTGTTTTATCTACTCAACATGCTGTCTTCATATTTTTTAAAGTTTTAAATGTGAAATAAAAGTATCTGTTATGGATTATCATATAGAGTAGTAAAGTTTCTCTTTTGTTAATTCAATGTAATATATTGTGTATATATGTAGAGTAAAAATGGTAATGTTTTGAAAGGGAAAAAAAGTTATTTATCTTTAAATCTATTTATCATTTAACTATCGAATTTAATCGAATATGGTCAATGAAGGTATCTATGAAGAATACATAATAAGATCGTTCACTTTTGTCCTCGTCAGTTCGTTCCTATTTTTATCGAGTTAATTTTCTAATTTCATGGCATATGCATTTTTTTATTAGTGGTTTTTATAACTTTCATTAACATAATATAATAAGCATAATAAAAATATATATATAAAATGACGCTCAGGCCAAAAGTTTAATATTCTTTTAGCAGATGACGTATTTAAATTAATTTAGTTTATTATTTTTTGTACACTAGGTACTATTTATTTAACATCTTCAAAAACAATTCACATCGAAAATTATTCTTCAAACGGCATATACACAACACAAACATTATCTATTATAGGGTCGAAATCTTGGGGAGGAGGGGTTTTCATACTTTGCATTGATATAAATATACTGAACTTTAGTTGTAATAAAGTTTACTTCCTCTTGATTCTTGCCCAGATACAAATAAACCAATTCCTTTGAAGTTAAAATTAATTGAAAATTGGTAAAAAACACAATTTTAACCTGTTTAAAACATCATCGACCAAGGGACACTCTAATAAAAAATGATTCAAAGTCTCCATAAAATGACACTCTGGCCACAAGTTTAATTTTTTTTAGCAGATGACGTATTTATATTAATTTAGTTTATTGATGAATCCAAAGAATTTTGGTGCGAGAGTATATGATGGTTTTGATGAAATTAACAATACTAGTGGCAAGTTAACTTTTTCATGCAAAAAGGGATTTTCTATTATAATAAGTAATATATTGAATATGATCTAATCGAAAAACATGAGAAATCTATTTTAAAGTCGTGTTATTTTTCTTCTTTCAATGGTTCAAATATATATTTGTTTTCTCAAAGATATGATATAAAATAGAAAAATACAAAAATTTCTTAAAAAAGTATAAAAAGTCATAATTTAAAAAATATGTCATAATTTTTGAATATTTAGTGCAGCTTTTGTGTTTGTTGGAATAATTTTTGCAAAATTATCAATGTCACTCGTAAAAAGGAAAGTACGTTATTATATATTTATGAATCAGACAGTCTAATCCATGTTATAAATCAATTATCTTTTAATTATTTATTTTGGTTGGCAAAAAAGGTTCATTTGTATTTGAATTTCTTACAAGTTTGTAAATTGAAAGCATTTTGGAAGATCTATTTTTAGTCAATAAATAAATATTTTTAAGTGATTTGTCTTATTTCAAATGAATCGAATTTGTAAATGATTCTCAAACAATAAAGATTTAAAAAAATGATTTATATTTAGTTGTAATAAGTTTACTTCCTCTTTATTCTTGCCCAGATACAAATAACCCAATTCCTTTGAAGTTAAAATTAATTGAAAATTGGTAAAAAAAACACAACTTTACCTTTTTATTTTGTTTTCGACCAAAGAATTGATATTTATTTCATGGGGAGATAACATTCGTTTATATAGTGTTTGTATTTTTATTCTTGTGGTGATTTAAACAAAGAAGCAATGAGTAGAAAGCTTGGTAAGGGCCTTTTCTATATTGGACTCAAATGAATCATTCGAAGTTATTAAATTCAATAAAAAAAGACGTAAAATTAAATGAATAATTAATAAAAAATTACATTTCTTACCTTAGAAGGTTCAGGGAAAGGGCGTTTCAATCTACATACATTTGAATATTTAAGCATCTCTGTAGAACAGGGAACAAATTTATTGGCTGTATATAATAAAATATCATATTTTTATATGTGTATGAAAATCTAAGATATAAAAAATATAATATAGCGCATGAGATCCCAGTGGAGTCAGCGATTCTATTTTCGACTAATAGAATCGATAACTCCGCTGGTAAATAAGAAGATATATATTTCAACAACAAAAAGAATTTTTCATTTAAAACAAAAACAAATAAGAATGAAAAAGCAGTTTGATATAAACATAATTTAACTAGCATGATTTACCTCGGATTGTTGATGAATCAATTTGCTTTTGATTGTTTAATAATGATGATATGTTTTTGATATGGGTTGAAGAAGGATGAACGTTTTTATTTATTCAAGCATCTCTTCGGAGGACACTAATATCACAACTAAAAGCAGTTACATTTTCCAAGTTCCTTGTATTAGTAGAAAGCGCCTACGGAGTAGCGTGTAGAACAACCGTCCCCCTTGCTGTGTTCAATTACCTCTTCCTTCTCCTTCCTTTAAAAATGAAGAGGGGTACAACCCCCCTTTTGTAAAAAAGAGAAGCCGTCCCTCAACCAAGTTATTGCAGGCTACTTTTTTATTGCAATTTTTTATGCGCAGGGGGGGGGGGGAGGATTGCCCTATGTCTATGTTTCACCATGCCTCTTCTACTCATGAATTTTTGATGGGCCCTTTCATCTTATTCCCTTCCTCTCTCCCTCCCACGAGCCCTTTAATAAAAATACCTTACACTAAGTTGTGCGGTTCAATAAACAAAGTATTGTTAAAAATATATGTAACTAGAGGCATATATACACTCAGAGAGTGCAAACCTCCGCCGTCACGGGGTCCTTATGAGCCTTCCGAGGCGAATTTTTCACGACTGGGGAGGCGTAGAGGGACGGGGGAGGGTTCCCCTCGACGGAAATTCCGAGAGGAAGACGCTCCCGGCACCCGATTTCACAGCACAGCGACATCTATTGACAGAGTAGGCTAACTTGAAATATTTAGTAGTATTAGCTCATTTTGCATCTTAAAGAAGCACTCAGAGATGCCAAATTTAATCACTTCTTCCTTTTGGCATTTCCAACAACTCCACAAAGTTTCATCCGAATCCGTTCAGTACTTTTTGAGTTATCCTGCTGACAAACAACAAACCAACACCAGTGAAAACAATACCTCCTTCGGCGGAGGTAATTATTTCCCTCTGGTGTCCAAATTAACTGTCTAGGAAAATGTTTTAGAAATAAACGCCATGGACAAAATGTACGAGGAAAAAATATTGTTTGAAAAAACTCCTTTGGAAAAAATATCTTAGGAAAAATGGATAAAAATAAAAGCCAAAAGCAGAAGGTCTCAATTCAAATTATATATATATATATAAGTTAATTAAATAAGTTTATTAATCAAATGCATTGAGACATTTAGCTTTATATAATAAAAAGATGAGTAGAGTAAATAAATATTAGGTTACAACAGTTTAGGAAAAACATCGTAGGAAAACTTGACCATAAACAAAACGTATAGGAAATAATGTCCTATGGAAAAAGGATCTATACTAAAAAGAAAATAATGGAACACAAAGAATAATCTAAATTCGTGTTAAGGCAAGTCCTTGGGAAGAATAATTCACCTTATTATTGTCTAAAAAATTCAGTCTATTTAATTTTACTAATCAGTTTGGATGGGAAATATTTATTGGATCACAATAGTATTACGGTATATACATGAACATCATGTGTTTGACTTTTATTCTGTATGTCCTAATTTTCTACTAAATGATCAATTTGGCTTGGCACATTTTTTACAAGATTGTTTTTTCCTAACGACTTTTTATGACATTTTTGATAGGCAGTTTTTTACCAAATTTAATATCACTATACTTATATATTGAATTTAAAATAATATTTAAAATTCATTATTTCTGAGGTCTACAAAAGTAAAATTAGTTTTTTAAATTATGGATAAGATATTTTATTCCATTATAGCCGTAAATTATAAAATACTCTAAAAAATACAGATGACATAAAACTTAAGCGTTAAAGTAAAGTAGCGCATGCATAACATAAAATTCTTCCTTTTTCCCAAAAGGAATTGGCCAAAATCATTATTCTTCTTTAGTCCATAAGGGGCGCTTTTGTGCTAGAGCTCTTTGAAAATAACAACAAAGTCCTTTTATTATTTATATTTAGAGACGTTTTTATCTTGTAGTGATTTGATATATTTCAAATCATCAAACTTAATCCCTTTCAACCGGTTTTAAATAGGATTGTGACGTAATTTCATGGACTAACGACATCTAACGTTAAAGAAAAAACCAAAATTTTGGCCAATTTTTTTTGTTTACTTTTCCCCTGCATGCACCACTTTACTTTAACGCTTAACATAAAACAAAATAAGATTTGGACAGTTACGTAAAAAATATCAATGAACATCGTAGTACCATTTTCTCCAAATACTTATATATATATATATATATATATATATATATGGAACAACAATTGATAAAATTCATGTGTATTCAAATCAAAAATGCGACACATTCTTAAAATTCTTTTGATGGCGTTCCAATAGAACTATCAACTATTTAGATAATATTTAATGATATCTCCGGTGTATTTCCATGTTGACACTCCACTTGACAATCAGTAACCTTGACCACATAAATAGAGTGTCGGGCTGCAGCACTAATGAGGATATGTCTTACGTCTAGTTGGAATTTTATGTACTATTAGGAATTTGAAATTTTGTATTGCAGGATCAATTGCTTTGTGACTGGGGGTGGATTTTTGCACATGGTAAAAGACACTATAGGGAATATAAGCTTTTAAAATATTTGAGGAATCGTCTTCATTTACAAAATCGTTAAGTTTTAAGTAATGATTAGCCACCTTTGGAATAGGATAATCTACAAATGCATGGAAAATATTGTTGAATAAAAAAGCACAATTCATGCAAGATGCTGAAGTTTGAAGATTAGTCCAGAAATTAGTAATTTGGACCATCAGCAATACAGTCTTCTTCTTCTCTTTCAAACAAGATGAACACCTAGCAAAATTTACAATCTTTCAGATATTGAGATCGTTCCATCATAGCTTTGTCTATAAAGTGTAAGAACTAAAAACCACAGATTCGAAGGATTAAACCTATTTTCCGGTGTAAAGCGGGATCTTCCAATATTAAAACTTGACCTATTTAAGTCATACGCTTTTGAAAAAAAAAACTTGGTTAAGAGCAATTATCAACTGAAAAAAAGGATATCTAAATATCCTTATAAAATGTTTCTTTGCTTGTTTTTACGATATAATATTGATTGTTATATCCGATTTATTGAAAAAATGTGGATCTCAGTATAAATAATATTCTTAAAAATGGTTAAAATAGTCTTCCGGTGAAGAGAAAGAAAGGGAAGTATTTTATTTCTTTCAATACCGAAGTCCAGGAATCCGTCGATATTTTAAGGTATAGAACTGCATATCTAGTTGCAGCTGATACTAGCACTGGTAAAGCATTTATAGGATCCCCAGTATTTATTTTCTTAGCGATGATAATCTTGAAATTTATTCTCCCAGGGGACTTTATTTTTGCCCAATATAAATGAAATAATTACTTTGATGTATTTTTTTATTGAGGCTTAAAATATTTTATGATATAATATACAACAAAATATAATAAAAAATTTAGGGGAAGGAATTATGTGTATAACATCAATAAACATTGTAGTTTAAAATTATTACTCGCCTGAGTTGTCTTTCGAAACATAAAATATTACAATAAAATATTCAAAAATAATGCCAAAACATCAAAGCAATACATATTTAAAACTCAAACAAACACACACACACAAACGTTAAAACCATAATAGATCATTCAAACAAATTAAATTCTTTCTAAAGTTTCATAACATTTAATTATATTTTTAACTTTCGCCGAAACTTTGGGGTAGAACTTAAATAAATCCGCCGCATATTGCCATCCAGCACCAGAAGTGCTAAGTATTTTAATAAATTGTATTTTTGTATTACTTAGAACATAGAGGAAATCAAACCTTCTTAACATTCCAATAATATTACATTCCACTAAGACATGGACGGTGCAATTGTCACAATCTTTGCATAGCACCTATAACAATTTAATTGTACCAGTCGAGATTTTTTAACAATAGCTAATATCGAAAAAGAAGTTCATGATAATATTGTGATTGTAATTCATTACTCAGTTCAATGAAAATATAAGTAATACATTTGTAATGAAATCATACTACGATTATGTGCACAATACTCTGTAATTTATCTTAAAAAATCCACAGTTCATTACAAACTTATTAGAAGGAATAAAAAATCTTATCCGAAGAAGCATTTACCTAATATATGCAGCAGTTAATGAGTGAATCCTTTGATATTGTATAAAGGGCATTCAATATTCCCATTCCTTTATAGAGACCTTACATTAATCAATCCTGTTTGTACTGTGTACTGAATCATTATATAGATTGAGGTGTTTTGAAAGAACTGTAAAAAAAACTTTATTCCATGGAAAAGGTCTTTATTCTATTCATATAATACATAATATAAATAAATAAATATATATATATAAAGGGTGTTTTTTTATATATACAAATAAACATTATAGTTTAAAAGCAAACTTTCAAAGTTATTGCGTAGATTTTTTATAATTTTATAACAGAACGTAATATAAAAAATAACGAAAATAAAAGTGAATATTTCCTGGTGGATATATTTTTACCATACACGATATAAAATATTATAGTATTCAACTTTCAAATTATATAAATTAGATATGCTCTCATCAACATTAGAACTTAAGATATAGCAGGTTTGTAGAGCTAAAAACATTTAGAATGGTCAAATCGAAAAAAAAAATAGTGCAAGTCTCTTAGTTTCTTACTACAAGCGCTATAACTATAAAATATAGCTGATTAAATTAGGAAACATTCGGTCGATATTGATAAGCCGATGCGACGCTAAAACTGTACTTCTTTTTCAAGGAATATGCAAGCAATATATTCCTAAAAATTAACAAAGTCTTTAAATAAACTTACTGCTAAACAATATTCTTAGACATTAATTTTTGCTTATTTTTGATAATATAATATTCAAGATGCCATCCAAACAGTCTTAAATGTTGATTTTAATACCTTAGAATATCACTTAGTGTTGTATGTGCGTTTTCGTGTGTATTCTATCGTGGATGATAGTAATAAATATCAACAAACTAACTACTAGAATATCTGTCATGCATTGCGATGTCTTAGCTTTTAACATTAAATTTAGAAGTTCGTTCAACCCAAAAAAAGTATAGAATTCCTAAGCTAATGATATTTGTTGCAATATATATATTTATAGTCAATCCCTTAACTGGGCCAAGTACTGTAATATTAATTAATTATTTATAGCTACCATGTGGTTGTTGTAATAATAAATAGTAAGCTATTGGTGGGACGACAACCAATTTATTATAAGGATATCAAAAGATAACTTATAGTTTACATCGTCATTTCTAAGTTTTAGGATAAAAAAATAATGTACTATAAGCAACTAAAGAATCGATGGTAGGCCTATATGTAGATACATAAATAGATAGACCGCTTAATTAATACATAAAGGGGATGATGTGGAGTTGAACATGATGTTTTTGTTTCCCGAAAGACAAAACAAAATAGTTCGTTGAAGTACAAAAAAAACCAGTTTCAAGCATTATCAAAACGAGGCAATTTGTGGTTATGATGGCTATCAAAAGCAAAAAAGAACAAAAGAAAATAGGACTGATCCAATTGCTGTGGAGCTGATGTCATAGTTGAGCAAAGCATTGAGCTCTCCAGTATATCAGATAAAGAAATTAATGCGAAATTAGAGAGGATCCTATTTATAACGTCACATTATTGCTTGTAGAAAGAAGCTAAACTTTATGAGTGTAGAAAAAAAATTAAATGCCACAGCCATAACCATTCAATCGAAGGAATATATCGTCAGAAAATGAGTTCGGGGCATTTAAAGCATCCTATATATATATATATAATATATAATATATATATTTAGCATAATATATATAGATATATATATATATATATATAATCAGGAAACGACCGGGTACCCGGCCCGGGTTATGGCTGTTTTTTGAGCGTCCGGGCCCGGCCCGTGTCCCGATTTTTTATACACCGGCCGGACATCAATATTTTTCAATATTTCGTTTGTCATTAAAAGTGTAAAAAATCATCAGTCCAGAACCTTTTTGGAGATTCTTTTCAAAAAAACTTATCACTTTTTTGGAGATTCTTTTCTACAAAAAAACGTCGTCACTTTTTTTGGAGATTTTTCTAAAAAAAACCGGCGTCACTTTTATTGAAATGATTTTCTAAAAAACGTCATTACTATTTTTTTGGAGATTCTTTCTTTAAAAAACGTCCCAAACTTTTTCGGAATTATTGTTTTCTAAAAAAAAATGTCGTCACTTTTTTGTGGAAATTCTTAATTCAGAATGTTCGAAGGACGAAAATATATATTTGGCCCAAAAGTAATTAATTCAGAGTGTTGCATATTGGTGGCATATGTGTAAACATATTTTATAATTGATAGTTAATTAAAGAAAAAATTTTAGAATTTTGTTTTGTAAAATATTTTTCCTCTGCAATGTTGAAAAAACATTTAATACGACGTACATGCATCTCTCTGACAAAATAAGTATCTACACGTGTAGTTGGTTCACTAAATAAACTTGAAGTTTTAAAAAACAAATTATTTTTTATAAGTTTGATTTATCTTCGTTATACCCGTTTTGCATATTTTTTTTACAAAATTCATTTCGACTATCACACTGATCATAAACTCAATTCCATTTTTCAGGGGTCCAAATTTAAAAACTTTTTCCTGTCAATTATTTATACCTTCAAAACCAGAAAATCATGTATTTGAATGTTTTTAAAGAAAAATTAGTAAATGTGAACACGATATCTATCTATATATGTATATATATATAATATATATGCCAGTATAAAACAGAAACCATAAGTTTTCCAATAGATAGATAAGGAAATAAGTAATCTGTATCTCGCGTTGTATAAGTGCGATCGGGTTACACTAGAAGGAGTTGAAAGATAAGATTTCGTACTAAAAAAACTTCTAGGCCAGTTTATGATTGCTATATTCAGTTATTGTTTGAGCACGTGTCAAAGATGGACATCAACAAGTAGAAAATACGCCCTATTTTTACAGTGTTTCTTTCGATAAAGGCGAAAACGCAAGCCAGGCGGCTGAAAATGTGAATAGTGTTTATGGTCCTGATACTATAACAGCCAATCACGCGCAATTTGGTTTGTCGATTCCGTTTCGTTAATTTTGATGTCAAAGATGCACCAAGCTCTGGAAGGCAATTGTTTTTCGAAAATATCGATAAAATAATGGAAATCGTCGAGTCAGACCCTCATGTGAGCACTGTTACGATTGCCTGGACCCCTAACGGACATAGAAGTGCACAAAAAAGCGTTTGGAACCACTTAGATAAGGCTGGATACAAAAAGAAGCTCGATGTAGGGGTGATACACGAGTTACACAAAAAACCTCATACACCGATTTTCCATCTACGAATCACTGTGGAATAACAACAAAATTGATCCATTTCTGAAGTGGATGGTTACTGGTGATGAAACAATGGGTCACTTTACCACAGCGTCAAGCGAAAACGGTCGTGGTCGAATCCCGGTGAGCCGGGCGCAAAAGGTGGCCCAAACCAGGATTGACGGTCAGGAAGGTTTTGCTATGTGCTTGGTGGATTGGCAGGGAATCATCATAATTCGGACCTGTACTGTCAACAATTGGACCGTCTGAAGGAAGCAATCGCCCAGAAGCGGCCAGCTTTGGTCAATAGGAGAGGAATTGTATTCCATCAGAACAACGACAGGCAAACACACATCGAGTGACTCGCATAAGCTCTGGGAGCTTGGTGCCAGGTCTGGACTATAAGGTGGCTGCATAAAACCTCCAAACCAGTGATTACTACCTGTTCCTGTCTATGGCGAATGGATTTTGCTGATGAAAAATTATCTTCAAGAGAAGCTTGTGAAAATCGACTGTCCCACTTTTTTCCAATAGGGACGAGGGTTTCTATGAGAGAGGCATTATAAAATTACCTTCAAATTGGCAACAAGTTATAGAACAAAACGTGCATATTTGACCTAAATGGATCATTCTAACTTTGCTGAATAAAACCTTCAATTTAAGCAAAAATAATGGATTTCTTTTACTACACCTAGTATATGTCTCCACAAAGAGCGAATTATAATAAATATTGAATTCCTTTTCTAAAGAATTGTCGTCCCTTATCATCAAAAATGAATATGTATATATTTTTTTCGCATGTTTAGTCTTTTTTTGCTCATTTTAGTGATTATTTAGTTATTTTTATCTCATATTTCTGGTATAAACAACTTAGTTTTGTTTCAAATTCCTACCGATCATAAGTTGCTAAAAATTAAGGAGTGATCCCTACTCCTAAGTTCATAAATTATTACTTTTCCCCCCGGATACAGCGATAAAAACAATAATAAAATCAAAATCCTTATAAACAATTTATTTAATTGATACGTAACGAATTTACAGGCCCTACGTTTTTACTTATCAAATACAAGAAACTAAACTTAGATCCTTCTACTACAGGCCTACAATTCCTTTGAACATTATGCTAAAAAGAATAAACAGCATCATCAAAGGGTTATGCTGTTTTGAAAGAAGCGTCATTAAAAAATAAGTTTTTGTTTATATATTTATAAACTTTTGAGCCAATTTTTAGGATGCCTTGTAATTGAGAAAGTATATACATAGTATTAGAATTACTAATGATAAAAGGAAATAAATACATAGTGGTATAGCTCTTACATGAAAGACATTCTTCACGTAGTTTCTTTTATCCCAGCAATGGAAAGAACAAGGATAATATAAAATAATGTGATTAATAAA
>CP045899.1:8452172-8501958 GCA_013387185.1 Caligus rogercresseyi
GAGCATCCATAGACCTCTTGAGACCTGCCAAGAACCTTGGAGTCCGGATTTTTGTCTCCTAGTAAGCTCTGGTCAGCTCTCCTGTCTTCCCCTCATTGTCAAATACCTTGACAACCTTATACACAGATATTTTGGGTAATGAAAGAACTCAATAATCTCTTGAGGCGTCCGCCCGACGACGAGCTTCGCATATAGCTTCTCTCCGACTTGTTCCATCTTAGGCCACGTGCTACTGAAAATCTCATAAAATAAAAACGTCAGCTGTTGAATAAGCTTGTCGCAAGTTTTTAATTTTTTCCAAGCAACATCTCAAACAATCACAATCAGCATTTGAAATAATCACGATTTACCGTCGGGACCTGTATATTTATTAGAAGAAACTAGTTTTTGATGTTTACGATAATTGTTATCTTTTGGAGACTATATGGATAGTTATTTTGATTTCAATGTTATCAAATATACATATGTATAAATATATAAATGTACATATATTTTAAAATACCTTTATACACGATTACAAGTACGAAGCGTCGGTGGTTATAATGGTACAGCATAGCTGCCTTCAAGCAGTTGATCCGGGTTCGATTCCCGGCCGACGCAATGATTTTTAAATATCATTATTATTAATTTGACATTTGTCATCTTCTTAATTTGTATATTAGTACCTGCCACATTTTTGAAAACCCTCTAGCAGAAAATTAGCTAAAAATGAGAAGTTAATACAGATATGCTTTTTGTATTTATTTGATTTAAAGTACTTAAATATATAACTATACGTTTAAAGTATATATAGGTGTAATCTATAATAAAGTACTTTTTAATATATACAGGAGTGTGCAGGCGAATCCAGACTAACTTTTGAGTACTGTTATCTAGAAACAAGTTAGGGTGGAAGCTTAAAAATTTATGAACTGGTTAGTTATCCTATGAGCTTGGTTTAATAACAAAAAGATTGAAAAATGTCCGCGGAACTTGAGTGCAGACGGCCATTATTGTGGCACTCCGTTGCAGCCGTGCGCACGAGGAGATCATCGACTTCTTCAAATTCCCAAAGCTACTGTTTACAGTATTACCAAGTCCTTCAAGGAGTCGGAGGACATCGAGGAAGGATTGCTAACACCGGAAAGAAAGACTCCAGACCGATCCCAAGTCAGGAAGAGGAGCGCCAACTTCATTGATCGCCTCCAGACGATGATCAATGACGATCCAAGTGTTCCCATGTCGACACTGGCTGAAGGCTAAATGTGCACAAGACCACTGTTCTCCATGCCTTATCTCTACCAGCAAGATGGAGCTCCCGCCCACACGTCCAATTTGGTGCAAAACTGGTGCTTAGAGAATCTCGACATGCAGCAGCGCCCTGGACCTCAACCCCTGTGAACTAAACTTGTGGGGCGTCCTGAGAGGGACACTAACAAGCGTGCTCACAAACACTGTGGACTCTTTGAAAGCTGCCATCATCAAGGCAGTGGCCAACTTGTCCAGGGAACAGGTGGCTCATGCGTTGGAGGTTCAGGCAAAGTGTGGAGGCTGTTATAGTGAAAAGAAGAAGTTGGATGGAATGAAACATTAAGACAAAAGTCATTAAATTTGTGTGATATGAAAAAAGTCAATGAAAAGGTCTTGTTCTTGAATATGAGTATCTTGTTTCCGTGCTAAAAAAAGTTTAGATTCGCCTGCACACCCCTATATATTATTTTTAAAGTATAATTATATATAAAGTACTTTTAAATATTTATATATATATACTTTTAAAGTATATATATATATATTTATATATGAATGCATAACTATCAAATACTAAATCAATGTGAGTGGGGGGGGGGGGGGGATCTGTCTCCATCAAAGTTTGATGGATGATATGACAACATTGTTTATTTATTTGTATCTGAATTTATGCAAGTCTATAAAATCCTAGAGGTGCACAAAAAATACGTCTTTATAGCATACCCTATATGTGAATAAAATAAGGACCACCCTTGCCTACGTCATGATATACACATATTTGATTGACTTTCTTTTTTCTTTAAATGTTATTCATCAAATCGAAGAGAAAAAAATAAAGAAATGAATAACAACCTTCACATATTTTAAAACAAATATATTTTACAATTTACCCCCACTCCCCACCCACTCAATTTTTACTTCGTCTCTCTTCTCCTACCTTTCATTCACTTTTTGAAAGCCGCTATTCTGATATAAATTAAATGAAACTATGACCCAATGACCCAATTAAATCCACACAAAGAAAGTGCAGTCCGTGCTAAAAGAACAATGAACTTTTCTAGAAAGTGAAGATTTCAACACTTAAGAAAGGAAGAAATGATTTTATTGTAATAATAACACTACGTTCGGAAGGATTGAACTAACTTTCAAAGCTGATGGTGCTGTAAGAATATATAAAGTTCTTAAGGAATTGAATAATTTTCTCATATATATATATATATTATATATATCTATATATATATATATATATATATATATATATATATATATATATATATATAAATTTAAGGTTAACGAAAACCGTAAAATGACATCAAACTTTTCGAATACCAGCATTTGAAGTCTTTTATTTGGTATTACTTTAGGGCTTAAAAGTTATTTATAAAAGTACGGACATTCTTTTATTCTGTATAGTCACACAGGGTATTCATTTTTTTTGTTCGAGAATGGGTAAACAAATAAAATATGGCAACATTAAATTCAAAACCGTCATAATATAAATAAAATATGACAAAACAATAGCTATGCTAAAATATTTTTTAAAGCAAATTAAGATAACTTTTTAAATTAATTAAAATAAATCAAAATGATTTTTTGTGCTTTTATGGAATATATTTTAACTATATTTTTGGTATAACTGGTTGTTTTGTCGGCCTTTCTTTCTCGTAGAAATATATGTAGTCGTTCTTGGAGGTTGTAATCCTCCAATGGCTCTGGATTTATTCTGTTGCTCTCTATACGTCTTGAAGCCTTTCCTTTAAGAACAAAGAGGATGCCTAGAAGTTTCAGGTTCCTCTCCACAAAAATAGCATTGTTTGCAAGCCCCGATCCCTACCACGAATGGGGTCAACGTGTTACATGAGCCTCTCAGCCAAAGAAAACAAGCTGATCTGTTTAGTGTAGCATTCTTGCAGCCCAGAACATCTAAAAGCATTAGATACCTTCTATCTGTATCATAAACTCATTATGACAAATTGTTGTTGATATTTCCAACAATTATAATCTTTAAAAAAAAATATGTATTTGGATTGTTATTTTGATTTTAAACTTTTGATATCATATATATTGGCTCTATAATAATATATAAAACTTTTCTCTACACACAAGCGTCGGTGGTATAATGGTCAGCATAGCTGCCTTCCAAGCAGTTGATCCGGGTTCGATTCCCGGCCGACGCATCGCTTTTATCAATTGTTTGGGTCATTTGTGTGAATTTTATATACGAAACCTAATATGAACTGATCAGCGAATAATAACTCATTTTGTTATCTTTTGTTCAAATTAGTTATATAACAGTACTAGTTTGTCAAATTATTTTTTATTTATTTACATTTTAGTTATCTGTAAACTTTTGAAAAATAGCCATAAATGATACTTATATTTCATTAAAAAAAAGATAAATTACTTTTTTATTATCTTTGTGCTAAAATATGAACAAAATAATTAATCATAAACAAAAAAAAGTAGTTCGGGAGGATCAAATTTAAAACTAAAATACCTAAATTTGTCATTTGAAACATACTAGATTAATATACAATTATAATTAAAAATATATATTTGTTTTATTGTATCACGTTTAAATTATTACCTTGAAAATCTCTCCAAATATATGTATAAAATAGTGCAATTATGTTTCAAATGTCATGTAAAAAACACCGTAGAAGACATGTCGGTAAATATCAAATATAAACACAATATAAGTCAATAAAAAAACCAGGTTTTCAGGATACGCTTCTTATCCGTCAACGACTTGTGACGTACTGCTTTTATTGTTAAGGCGTCTAGTGTTTGTAGTTTTTTCTCTGAGAAACTGTTGCGCAATTATCTTGTGCGAAGTCCACTAGTCCAATAACCAAAACGTCCTTCCCGTCTCCTCAGAGCATACCACCATCGACTGAAGCTTGACGAGACCCTGCGAGGCCAATCCGCTTCTTTATCGATCCTCCACTCGGGCCATATAGTTTCTCTTTGGAGGACAACGCTCGTCCCAGGTGTTTTTAAAAGCTTGGTTTGAAAATAAACACACTAGTTATAACAAAGGGTTGGATTACAAATGATACTTATACAATTAAACGACAATTTCGTAATGCACAATTATTCTAAAAATTAAATTACTACGGTTCCATTTGATTAGGCTACATTTGTAAATATCGAACTTTAGGCCATTGTGCATAATTTGCGTGTACAAATACTCCCTATATATAGTACATGATTTTTAATGGAATCATACAACAGCTCATTTTTTACATTTTGAGAGGATGAACACACTAAAAATAGACATGTTTTGGTCCTTGAGATAAGCAATATATTACAAAGGGGATTATAGGTCTTCCTTTTATGAAAAATAATAAATCGTACGCACGGAAGGTGCTCACAAACGAACTCTCATGCATATCCAATTCCTTTTTATCAGGAAATGAAGACTCTTATTTATTTATATTTGACTGGACATTCATGCCCAAATGGAAAAATTATTATTGCTTCTTTTCTAGTTATACATTCATTAAACAATAAATATAATGATACAAATTTACTTAAAAAAAAGGAATAGCGACAGCTCGGTGCGTTAAGGCGTGTTCATTTCGCAATGATGAAGGCGCAGGTTCAAATCTCGAGAGGGATAGTATTGATAGTCTACATCAGCAATAAGATCATATAATCAATAGATTAATTTTAACGCTATACTGCAAAGGTGGATTTTGTACTTGGTAAGACTCCAAAGGAGCTATTGGAGCCTTGTGATCGGTAGAAACGCGAAAGTTCACTTGTAAGAGACACCAAAATTCTATTGGGGTCACTTGCCGTTGAAGTCCCTCTCTCTCTTTGCTGGGTTAAAGGCAATAGTAACGTCACAGGGAATGAAGTGGCAGATATGCTGGCTAAGGCTGGAACTTTAAAACAGCAGCCTTCACAGGTTGTTGGTACCCCTGACCTTTCTTAGGGCGGAGGTGTCTGCATATTACGTAGACAGATGGCAGACACTTTGGTCAAGGCTGGAATATCGCCGCCAAAGCCGGGAAATGATGCCAAAAGTTCAGCTGAATAGATGGAAATGTTTCCTGGATTATTCCAAAGAAAAGGTTAACCTTAACTCTTTGGTACAATTTTCCACAATCATAGGTATCTTATGTTCATACATATTATTAGCATTTTATATAAATAACTACTATTTTCATTGATATACATGAGACTATTAAAAAGACAGATTATGTGCATTCGTATCCTAGAATTGAGTTGACTGATAATATGAATGATCCATTCCTCTAAGTTTATTGGGCCAACTATGTTAGTAATATTAAAAATACCTCAACAAGACGTCACCTAGGAATTCATTAAGTATACCAGTAAAAAAAACCAGAACTTTCAATATTTTATGATTTATGCTTCTCATAAAAATAAGCAAATAAACTATTAAATATGACTATATTGACTGTGGTTGAGCCAATAGAAACGGCTGGTGCATGTATATTGTATTACCAAAACGCCTGACCTAGAACAACTCAAAGTTTAATTCATATATGTAATAAAAACACTCTAAATACAAAAAAAAATCCATTACTATGCTCTTGGAGTTTCTTGAGTGGTCAAACCAGAGCCCTATAAGCTGAGTTACGTCGTAAGACCTGTCTGTGTAGCAGCTGACTCTCAAGTCAGTCTCAAAACAATCAAATTTGTCATGGGAGTTTTAAATAAAAGGTCTTTGGAGATATTTTTTTCGAAGGATAAAAACAATATAAACTTTAAAAATCTATTTCAGAAAACTTTAATTTCATTAAGAAACTATTCTTCTTTTGGGGATTAATATTCTGTTCGGATAAGTTTATCAAGGAGTTTACAAAAGTTGAAGGAATATTTAAATCATATGTAAAAGAATTAGTAAAAATGAAACAAATAGGATCTTCAATAACAGAAATGGCAGTTCAATTAATTAAATCATGGTTAGAGAATATGCCACAATGTCATGAATTACTATAATATATTATATCAAGGTATATAAAAGTTCGTATGCACTACATTTACGAGAACGGACGACTATAGTGAAAAATAGGTCGAATAAAACATCCAATTTATATGGAAGTTGAAGTATGTGCATGAGAAAATTATGTAAATAATTATCTAATACATGTATGTTATTTATATTCTTTTTTATTAATACTTGTTGTAAAATATATTTCATTATTAAAAAAGATTTTGTATTATTTTGTCATTTATAAGTAATCATTTCACTAACCTGAGATATATAAATCGGGTTCAGTGATAAATCCAGTTCATCCATACTTAGGATAATTTTTGAATAATCGTTTCTTATGGAATATAACTTTTTTTAACCACATGATTTACATTAGAAAATGTCAATTATTATAGAAAATGAAATTTACTCGACTAAATCCGATATTTATTGAAACATATAGTCTCGTTTTGTTGTATATATATATATATTTTTTTTTTTTGCCTATATGGTTCGATAGAATTGCATCCACAGGATATAAATAAGCATCATAGCATTAAAATTAGTCTCTCGAACCTAGGATCTTATTTATGAGGTAGACCGAAAATGAACATCCCCTCTCGGGAGCATTCGAACCTGCGCCCCCAACATTGAGAGTTGAACACGCCTTAGCACGCACGGCTATCGAGCTCCCTTTGTTATATTTTATATTAATTAGTATATCATTTAGAAAACAAGGATTTATATGCATAAGGGAGACTATATATTTAGTAAAACAACACCCCCAATAAATGAAAGGTTTTATACAAATGTTTTTTCAATGATTCCGATTTATTTATCCTAAGAATAACATTGGAACAATAATAATTTCTTTCATTACATTCGTTGTTTTGTGCCCGACATGCTATTTCACCAGGTGGCGCTCCAATCTATTGTCGTAACTCTTCTTATAGGGCTCTGGGTCAAACAGCTCAACTTCGCTCACTCATCGTCCTTTGCACGGCAGTAGTGCTTTCCTTAAGGTCCTCAAACTCAACTTACGGAACAACAACTGCTCATAGAAGTTCCGGTCTGAGCTGTAGAGGCTCTTTTTGACTGGGTTCAGTTCATTCAGAAAATACCTTGTTTCAACAACAGTGGGATTTGTCACACATCGGTAGGCAACCTTTAGGTAAATTCTGTGCTGGTTGAGGATGCTGAAGTGTTTCTCAGTCCTCTTCTATACTTTATCATAGAGTTCGGTCGGCTGTGGTCCTGGTATACAGCACCTGAATGGGGACTCACTTCAGTTTATTAAAATATGTGCACACAAACTCAACCAACCCTCAACAGGTGAATGAAGTAATATTAAGTCAGTTTTATTATTTCTTATTTTTTCCTTGTCACATACATTTAATTTATTTGCTATGAAACTGCAAATTTGTGGAGTGCACTTTATCAAATATATTTCACATAAATAATTAAGGGTAATCAAATCTTGCTCCACAACCGTGAATTTGATGGAAGACATTAATGATTTAATGTGAAATGCATTTATATTTTCATTTTTTGTTGACTAATGTAATAAACAAAGTACACAGCAAAAAGACATAAAAATGCAATTAAGGAAACAAACAATTTACTTCCTGTCTCACAAAAAGCGCATTCAACTATAAAGTAATTTCAATGTTACTTTGTGTGTGTGTAATCGAGTATATTTGCCATGGGGCACATAAGTTAAATTTGTAACTAGTCTAAAAATAAATAATAAAAAACAATAAAATTATATAAAAAATTATATAAAAAATGCCCATGCAGAATGGATTATATGGGGACGCTGCTTCCAATGGCCCTAGCTGCGGTCCTAGCAGTGTGGAGGGTAGTAGCCAACCTAAGGCCTTAGACAAGTTCCACACTGATATTGCGTGGCATGCAAAAGTAGCTGTCTCCCTCCAAAGTGGGTACGCCACTGGAGTCGTGGACCTCATGGGCCTCCTCGGGATGGGAAGAAGAAATCACCAACCGGGTTCCTCGCACCGCCGTCCCGTCGTTGGAGTAAAAGCATTTCCAGGTCTCCATGGCCACCGCCTTGGCGGCCACCTCGTTGAGGGAGGGAAGGCCTGCTCTCTCAAGGAGATCCCGATGTGGATGTGATCCCGTCTTTTACATCCAACGATGCTCCTGGCGGCGTCATTTATGGCGACTTGCACAGCCCTGTGCGCGGTATTTGGCCCCTTGCACTCACTATCGAGTCTAGAAATAGTCACAGTCGCGGCAGCATAAGATATCTTGCCAATCATCAATCCCTTGGCCAGCTGCCGTAGGTATTTTCCTCTTGGTAAGTGCACGTGTACGTGTTAGCTCCGTCTGAAAGCGTGTTCAAAAATCAATGTTGAGAGGCGTGATTCGACTCCTCCAGAGAAGGGAGGGTCAATTTTGTTCAGCCTCATTGATAAGATCCTAGGTTCCATGCACTTATTTTCATGTTATAATGCTTATTATTATCCAAACGGAATTAATGCTATCGGGACACTTTTTTTCGTTGGGACCCGGGCCAGGCCGGGCAAAAACAGGGCCGTGACTTCAGTATATTTTCGTTCCTTCGTCATTCTGAAAGTGACGACATTTTTTTAGAAAAGAGATTTTCCTAAAATTTAAAAAACATTTTCTAACAAAAGCGATGACTTTATTTTTAGAAATCATTTAAAAAAAGTGATGACATTAAAAAAAAAATTATCACTTTTTTTTTTAATTTTAAAAATTATTTTCTACGAAAAACGTCATGACTTACAGAATGAACGAAAATATTAAAGTCCCGTCCGGGCCGGGTGCCCGGTCATTTCCTGATATATATATATATATATATATATGTAGTGTGTGTGTGTGTGTATAATAAAACCTGTCATTCAAGGTAATCCAGTCAAGTGACTATTAGATACCGCTAGGCGCCTTTTGCAGAAGGCGGATGTTTGACCACTCTAGACAGTTACATGTATAACATAATGCCCTTATTTTAGTTTACACTTGGCTTATACACACACAATAAATGTTTTTTAACTTTAACAAATACATTATGCATTTGTAAACCTGGTTGAAAGGAGTTATTGCATCATCCAACATCTGGGATGCATTTTACTACAGTTAATTCCCCTGAACATTGTATTCAGTAATATACCTCTCCACTGATTATGTGTATTAATTAGGCTTTTTAAGGGCGTTTTGGCACCTTGAATATTCTACAGCCTCGACTTTCAATGATGTATTAGTTACGGTATCCTAGTCATCCACAATATCTCGATCCTCGAACAATTATCAGTCAAAAACAAAAATTTCCCCTTATTTTGGAATAACCCTGCAAGGAAATGGGTAAATACACTTTAATTCTGTAAGATAATTTGTAAAACTTGAATGAAATGTAAACAATATTGTGATATAACTATTTTAATAATAATAGACACAATATTATTCTAACGTGTGATAAAAATAAGTCATGTTATTTCCAAACTGATGAATAAATGATGGTAAATATACCCAAAAAAAATTAAACAGCTATACATATTGATGTTTTTTTAATGTATATTATGGATATGATTGTTTTCCATATATTCCTTAACTCTTCAATTATAGTTAACTGAGATGATTAAAAAAACGATACAGAAATACGTTTGACAGGGTAAATATGATTAGTCCAATAAGTTTTTTTCAAGGAGCTCCAAAAATAGATATTATCAGTTCAAAATTGTCATTATAATAAAGAAACATGCCAGAGTTGACACCTATTAACATGAATTTGAACGCCCTATATTGATTTAGGAATGCTCCAATAAAGAGGAAACTAGCTATAAATGTTATACTTAGCATAATCCGCTGTGATTTAATTATATCTTCATATCAGTCACAATACCCTAGTTATCTTTGACAATGTTAATTTTCATAATGAACAGCTATGTTCTATTATGCCTATATGATTTGATGGCAATGCATCCATGTGGATATGAATGCACATTTATTAGCATCATGATGGGCCCTTCAATCTTAAGATCTTATGTATGTTACTTTGAACTATTATTATATTTAATCCAAATTAGTTCACAATATAAAAATGAAAATAAATTACTAGATAGAGAAGTAGATCTAAATATTAATAATTCCTTGATATAAATAAATTAATATATATATATATATATATATATATATGAAAACGACCGGCCCGGCCGGAGCTTAAACTTTTCAAACTGGTCCGGGACTTTAATATATTCATTCTTTCGTCATTCTAAAATAATCGACGTTTTTTTAGAAAATCATTTATCCTATTACTTTAAAATTTAAAAATTATATTCTAAAAGAAAGTGATGACGTTTTCTTTAGAAAATAATCTTTAAAATACTTTTGAAAATATTAAAAATATTTTTAAAAAAAACGTCGGCACTTTCAGAATGACGAACAAACGAAAATATTAAAGTCTCGGCCCAGTGATTTTTAGACACCGGGCCGGGACGTTAAAAAAACAGCAGGACCCGGGCCGGGCCGGGTAGACGGTCGCGTATTCCTGATATATATATATATATATATATATATATATATATATATATATATATATATATATATATATATTATATATATAATCTATAGGATTCAATTCATGGAACAGCATATTTTATAATTAATCTATAGGCACATATTATAAGAATTGACATATGTCTATGACACTCAATGTTTTTTTACATTTATTCACATTTTTAATAAAGAAGATATTTTGTTCGTCACAGTGATAATAGTAATGCTTATTCATATCCACATACATGAAGCGGAATCGAACCTTTTAGGCGAAAATAATTATTATAGTAATTCATATATGGCCCATCTAAGAGTTTGTATACAAATTTTTCATGTACATACATTAACTAAAAAATAATACAGTAACTCATAGGGTCGATTGAAGATAAGAAGTCTAAGTATTATAAAGCATATGTTTTTGAAGAGGCAAATTCAATATAATGAATTTATGAATTATAAAAGCGAAAATCTGTTGAAAGTATTCCATGGAAACCAGTTGTTCCTGAATCAGAGTTTTATTTTCATTTTAAATCATTTCATCATCGTGAGACGAAGCATGAACTGTGGATGATCAAGTAGTTTATGCAAAGTATGATAGTTTCCTTGTATATATATATATATATATATATATATATATATATATATATATATATATATATATATATATATATATATATATATATATATATATATATATATTATTCCTTTTTTAAATAAGAGTGTGTAGTCTTAGAGATCTTCCAAACTCTTGGTCACAAAGGAAATGGCTATTTTCACAATTAAAACAAAAATATCAATAAATATAGTATGTATACATGTTTGCATTAAAACATTAAGCATATGAGTGAAACTTTTAGAATAGCAATAAATGTATTAAAATATTTTTTTAACTGAATGACGTTATGAAAAGAATTTTATTATGACATACTGCATGGAATCACGGCATTGGCCAATCCTTGGAATCTGTATTCATGTAGTAAGATATCGAGCCGAATTATAAAGTCCTAAATTATTGTTTTAAACGTGGAAGTGATATTACAGAAAGTAAATTAAATAATGTTCTTTATAATCTTTTCCCCTTTCATGAATATATCACAGCTGATAGACTCCGATTAAAAAGAGTATCAATATTTTTACATCTGATGTTTTTATCATTGTTGACTCATTATAAAAATGCGACGTAATAAAACTCTCTTATGGGTTTAAAGTATGCGTGTACCTGAAGCGTTTTGTCTACATTATCAAAAAGTATAGTGATATTGAAACACTAGTATACTTGACTTTTATGGTATGATTTGTACTTCTTCGGGCTTTTTAAAATATTTGCATAATATTTTTAAAATTCAAAATGCATATTGATTTAAATTTTATTAACTATTTTTGAACAATTGTTAGTATTTGATAAAACAATATTTGAAATAATAAAATACTTTTAAATTCCAATAGTATCCATATACCATTAAAACAAAATAGGCCTAAAACCTTCAATTTTGCTAGCTAAATTATTCTTGACAAACTTTCTATTGCATCTATCATTCAACGAAAGTGCATTTACATGGATATGTTCATTGTAGCTTAAGTTCATCAAACAAAGGAAGTTCTTTTTTGGCTAGAGTGTATATAACTTCATAAAATAACTTTTCCTTCACAAATGACCATCCCGCTCATTCCAAATTTAAAAAAGAGAGTTGTTGTCAATATTTTATTTTGGACATATATTTGAAAAACTAATTCTAGACAAAAAAAACACGACCATTTTGAAGTTTCTATTCGTCTGACTTCTTTCAAATTATATTTATCTTGTCGTGTGCAAATTGAGTAAATACAAAACCTCCTCTTTTAAATAATTAGTTGTTGGCTAGCAAACTAATCTTAGTCTTATTAGTAGCATTGAGTAAATTAGAGCCAGATCCTTGAAAATAATCTGGCTCCTCCGTCTGAATGGTTTGTTAAAAGAGCCAATGATCTAACGCTCGCTAAACTTTAATATATATGATGAACATTACCCCACCATCTAAAGGAGCTTCGAGATATTTGAATCCCATCGATATTTCTTTGATTATTTTATCTTAAATTGTTAGAGGCATGAACGAGCCCCAAAAAACCCACCATTTTAAATGTGTACACCTGGATCCGGAAGCGGTATAATCATTATGTTATTTAGCGAACCTAGTTTTTATATGAATTAAAATTTATTCTTAAATCATCCAAATATCTTCCTTTAATGTCATAGATAGTTTTCAAATCAAATATAATTGATCACGGAACATTGAAAAATAAAATTTCGGTTGTATGCATGATTTGTTTCATATATTTGTGAATCTAATTCATTCGAATACATGCTTTTACAATTTAACAACATAAATATTCTTTAAAAAACACATTAATAAATTTATTTTGCATCTCAAAAGATGTTTTTAAAGTTGAATCCACTCATGTCTTGCTTATACAGCGATCTCAATTTGGCCTTGAGGCCTTAAAGGCTCAACAATGCACCCGTAGGGCAAATTGTCGAATGACCCATTAAAGTCAACAGGAATATTATTTATTAGAGGATTCATGCAATACATCATGGATCTAGGGGGGGGGGGGGGGTAATATTTGCCATGTAACAATACAAAATGATAATGGTAAGTTCATCCCTTGTCCGTCCTCGGATTGAGATCTTAATGTGTTTTGGCATTCCTTGGAGATTGATACATTTATACAATATATCGCCACGCATTTTTGTTTATTGCACATGGCTTTATTTACAGCTATATATATATATATATATATATATATATAGTATATATATATCTAACCTTGAAAGTATGCTGAAGAATAAATTGCTAAAAAAGTGACCCAGCGTTGGAGTCAAAAATACAAAAAAATAACAACCAAGGACTTCATAAAATGTTACATTTTAGCAGGCTATCTTAGGCTGATGTGAATATTTTATAGAAATAAGTCTTCTATATGATATGCGTATTGAATCATTGTCTACTGGATTTTATAGTATTAATTTTTGATGGAGTATTAGGGCAGCTGTATTAAACTTGTTTTCATTCAAGCTGTTTATCATTCAATAATTTATTGCACAGTATTATGGATTCTAATTTAATTAGTCCCATTTTGTTTCTACACAATAAATGTATGTAGCCCCTTATATTTGTAACAAAAAGTAAAAGAGTCTGTCATTCTATAACATGTTTCTCTGTTTATCGTCCAGCTAATGGGGAATGTTCGAAAGATTATTTTTACATATGTCAATGTTTATGTGCTAACTTAATAATAAATTAGAAGTCAAGACTTGTTTGCCTGCTTTTTGTACGTTTTATCTTCAGGTGAAATATGTGTTTTGTCCAAAAAGATAAAGCAAGAGGAAGCATTATTCTGAGCCCAAGGCATAACTTTATTTGTTTAATTCTTTAATAAATAATATAAACAAAAATTCATTCCAATTATTCGTAAATGATATGGTTCGATATTCATGATAAAATATTTTGGTGTGTTCATAAGGATCATAGTCTAAAAATGACTTCTGACCAGTGCATAAGTTGGAATTCCTTAAAATGCTGAGTTTCATCTCAGCATTTCCATTACTTCACTGAATACAACTATTAGTTTTATCGACAGAAGTCAATCAGATTAAATAAATTATATTAAAAACACATTATTAGACTTTTATATTTCACCAACTTAAATAGATAAATTTCCCATCAAAGTCGACGAATCTTTGAAAAACATCAATAATACTTCAATATTTTTCAAAATAATTATTTTGTCGTTGTGTATTCACAAGTTATTTATTACCTCCGCCGAAGGAGGTATTGTTTTCACTGGCGTTGGTTTGTTGTTTGTTTGTTGGTTTGGTGGTTTGTCAGCAGGATAACTCAAAAAGTACGGAACGGATTCGTATGAAACTTTGTGGAGTTGTAAGAAATGCCAAAAGGAACAAGTGATTAAATTTTGGCATCTCTTAGTGCTTCTTTTAGATGCAAAATTGAGCTAAATACTAATAAATATTTCAAGTTAGCCTACTCTGCCAATAGATGTCGTTGTGCTGTGAAATCAGGTGCCGGGAGCGTCTTTCTCTCGGAATTTCCCTCGAGGGGAACCCTCCCCGTCCCTCTACGCCGCCCCAGTCGTGAAAAATCCGCCTCGGAAGGCTCATAAGGACCCCGTGGACGGCGGAGGTTTGCACTCTTTGAGTGTATATATGCCTCTAGTTTGATTTGTTATTTGTATAACTGTGTTAATCTTTTTTTGAAGTTTTTAATTTTAGCCTACAATGTCTAATTTAACTACAATTTATGTATTTAATACACAACCACTTCATTGAAATAAGACTTGTGAAAAAAACGTTAATAATCAGTATCTCCATATTTAATAAAACATGGTCCTATTTTACCTGCTTTTTTGACAATTTGGAATCCATTGGAGTCAGTGGCTCTCAACATTTTAAAGCCAGGATCATATAATTTAATGATCATATGGACCGAGCCTATTCCCCTATATTTTTTTGAGATGCTGAATAAAATGCTACTTGCAGGGAAATCCCTCAACGTCCTTTAACGTCCGAACCAAGGAGAATATAAAGAAGGTGAGTGAACAAGGAAACTTTACGTTGTGTTTTTTTATTATTATTGGACTTAGTTTTTCAACATTGACGTCATATGTTTATTTATTTTTATATTTACAAAATCAACTTCTCAAGGAATTGCTTTGTTTTGGAGTGATGTGTAGAGATAGAAAGCGAGGGATATATTTTGGGCGTGTGAAAGGGAGAATGTTTGAATGGTACAATTGAGTTCAGGCTCTTGTTATCACTATTTTCTTTCCTCAGAAAAGAAGCAAAAACAGAGATTCAAATATAAAATAAATACCTTCCGTTCCGGCCGACTTGGCCTACTTCATAAATGAAATAAATACTCCTCAAAAGAGGAAAGAGAATAGTGATAACAAGAGCCTGAACTCAATTGTACCATTCAAACATTCTCCCTTTCACACGCTCAAAATATCCCTCTATTTTCTATCTCTAGTGATGTGTGAGTGCCAGGAACAGCCTCAAGTCAATTGGTCTGTTAAGAAAAGTCCATGAAACCGACTGTGACTCGTAAGCCTGGATAACGGTGAATGGAGCCCATGGAGTGCACATCCTCCGTCGAGGAGCATTTTTCAATAATTGATAGCAATGAATGGTTCCTTTTAAATGATTCCTTTTTAAATGAATGAATATAATATGCAAATTTCAACAATGACGATGACGTCATTGTTGAAAACAACAGCTGAGTCAGCTAACGCCAACCTGCCTGCCTTAGAGAGTTCGTTGTTGACACACCTTTATATATTCTCCTTGGTCCGAACGGACATCACTATTCTTTTGCATATATATTACTCTGAATTATGTGGCGATAATAAAAATATAAGAGTATAAAGTACCCTTAGCAATTAATATACCAAAGCTGCATCAGTTGGCGTGTTTGTAAAGAAAATAAGTGGATAAAGAAATAAAAAAACTAGCTAAAAACATAATTTTAAGTCAAAGTATCTAAAGTATAAACTAAAATATATACAATAAAGAGAACCAAAAACATTGGTATAGTCTATGATCCTCTTTGTCGACTTTGTGCTACCAGAGAGCACAAGTTCTCATTTCAGAACTGTAGGAACTTGTTCTTTGTGAGATACACGACGATTGAAGAATATCTTCCTAAGATTTATATATATATATATATTGATATCCATTCAATCAATATAACTATAATAAACATAAAGACTCAATGATAGACTTCTAATGGATTATACCGGATTGGACATTCTAGGAGCTAAACATATAAGATATTCAAATATGCATAACGGATATTAAATACACATATTGTATGTGACTATTATGATCCCTTCGACATGAAACACATCACCTTCAACCCCCTCCTCTTGAAGCAATTGGTAAACACTTTATATTTGCGTATGTCTCCCTGGTGACATCTCGTGACGCCAAGGTTGAAAAAGGCTGTTCTTGAGTAACTTCCATTTAAATGAACAAGTGATCAAGGAATGAAAGCCACCTTTTCCATGAAGGGGATTTCATCCCCTTTATTGAGGAAGGGCACAAAGACCTTTGTTTCGGAGTTGGATCCACAATGATATTCTAGGGTGCGTGAGCCGAAACAATTGCCATATATATATATATATATATATATATATATATATATATATATATATATATATATATATATATATATATATATATATATATATATATATATATATAATATATATATATATATATACATATATATAATACAAAGAGTTCAATTGTCTATGAGGAGTAAAAAAAGAGGTCACATGATTAAACAAAACAAGAATGTACATCTCTTTTACTCTATACACACGTGCAAGTGGAGTAAGTTAGGGATTATTTGAATTATTGCTCTATAATTAAAGCTACACATTTTTGTGTGACAAATAGAATAACAAAAAGAAGAAAAAACAGAAGTAAAAAGCTGCATTAATTTATGGAACAAAGACCCTCAAGTGGAATAAGCGACATCCATGTTGTCTACCATTGTAGAGTATTAAAACATTATCAAAATCACAACCTATTAAAACAAGTAGCTTTTATGCACCAAAAAACACGGTACCTTGTTGATTCGACTGCTTCAATTCCCACCCCTTTTCTGAATCCCAGTATGAGTTGTCATAAAAATATTATTTACTCTGACTTGAGACGATCTAATTTTATATTTTCAAAAGTATTTCCCGATTGAATTATAAAGTTATAGAATCTTATTAATAAATATTTCCTATAATATATTTAATAAAACGAATAATTTTGTTTAATATAACGCAAATGCTAAAAAATACGTACAAAACATTTTAATTTAACTTTTTAGTATAAAATTAAACATTCAATACATTTAAACATTCTTTTTTACTTTGTTCAGAACAAAATTTATATATGAATAATATAAAACTATTTAATTACTCGTATTTATATGCCTATATATTTTATTATGAAAAGTAGTTCCTTAAAAAGTCGTCATTGCCATTTTTTCCATAATCTATTCCTTAAGGCTGGGTATTTAAACTTAATAAAAAGAAATCATTTTTAATACCTTAAATAATTTGGAGTTTATATATTAGCGGGTTCTCTGGAGCATGATAGGAAATATTTCACTCTCTTTGCAGCGAGAGTCTTCAAATTGTCATGTTGACTAGAAAATTTCAGATCCAACACATTGTATCTTACCACAGCCTCGATGAGAATCGTCCTTAGTTCTGCTAACCTTTTGGAACCTTTATGCTATAAGTGCCATAGAAAATTTATAATTTGTGGATTTTTTTGTGCTTTCAGCTATCATTGTACCCTAACGAAATTAGTATAAAGAAATATATAGACACTATTTTGTGTTACTTCATGATATCAAAGGATTAATGGTGTCAATTAGATATTTATTGAATGAAACTATAATTGGCTAAATATTTCAGTTATATACATATTTTCAAAAATATTTATTTTTAAAAATTTTGATGACAATTTTTTTTAACAAAATATAGATCTACGGCAATAGGAACAAGTTATAACCGCTCTTCGAAAACATCACCTGTCTCAATAAATACCATAATATCTTGTTTGTTTCCAGGATTTTATGGCTTTGGGACAAATAAAATATTCCACAATTTAATTGGAGCCAATAGCATATTTCAATAAACTCATTAAGATTTCTCACACTGTCCAGGGTAATAAAACTATGATAGAAATAAATAACTTCAGTATGATGAAGAGGAAATTGACCCCTAATGTTCTCATAGAGATTGAATAGCAGATAAATGATCAATATTGTTATCCTTTTTTCAATTGTTCCTCTTGAGACCATATCTCTTAAAGTGTGTTGAATCTAGATTTGAATATATATATATATATATATATATATATCAGACTTGTTGACGTTTGCGAAAAATTGTCGTTCGTTTGTTGTTCGCCAAAAGTTATCGTTCGTCTTTCATCGTTAATTTTAATTGAATCGTTCGTTTGTCGTTCGCCGTTCTAAAAATAATTGACGACTTTTTTTTGTAAGAAATTTTTAAAAAAGTGATGACGGTTTTCTAGAAAGGAAATTTGTCCCATGAAAATTTAAAATCTTTGTCTTTTTTTGGCGCCAAAAATGAATGACGAACGATAAGGAATTTTCCTTATCGTTCGTCGTCGTCAGGGGCAAAAAAGACCTTAATTTTGTTACATAGTGTAATCAAAGGTGTTGATTATTTAATCCCTTTGGTTACAAGTTAACTTCATTTTCTTCCGAATATGTTTATAAGTTTCATATGTGCTTTTTATTGACTTTATTCATAAGAATTGCATTAATGAATTGACAACAAACAAGGATACGATTTATATGAATTCTATTCGTTGTTCGAAAATCAATTTTTTTACAACCTCAACGATCTTTATTAAAAACCTATATAACTATATACCTCCAAATTATAAATCAAATATTTATATTTCCAATTTCAACATTTCTTTGGATATTCTCAGTATTTTTAAATGTTTCTGCTATTTCTATGATAGAATACAATAAATACACAATTCAACACTTCTGGCTCTGGATATGCGGCGGATTTATTAAAGTTTTGGCGAAGTATTTTACAATGTTAAAAATATAATTGAATCTTATGAAACTTTTAAAATAATTTAATTTATTTGAAGGAATTATTTTCGTTTAAACGGTTGTGTGTGCTTGAGTTTTATATATGTATTGTATGTATATGTATTGTTTGATGTATAGACATTAGTTATGAATATTTTGTTGTTATATTTTATATTTTGAAAGGCAACTCAGGCGAGGAATAATAATTTTAAACTACAATGTGTATTGATGTTCTACACATAATTCCTTCCCCTAAATATTTTATTATATTTTGTTGTATCTTATATCATAAATATTTTAAGCCTCAATATAAAAATACATAATTGACCTTAACAAAATAATTAGCCAGGCAAACGACTATTTGATTCATGCATATACATTTAACCTAAACAAGATTTTCATGTCACGTTATAAGAATAGACATGTATTTAAGAATAGTTTTGCTATTTGTTGTGCAATTATTCATATAAATAAATTGTCAGTTCACATCCCTAAAAATATATTTTATCTATTTCCATCACAATCGGAGTAAACAAACAGGCAATTCGTTCAACTATTATTTTCACAAAAGAGGATCAAGGCAATTTTAAACATGGTTACCTTAGTAAAGGTGAGCAGAATACTTGCTCGAAGTGGGAATAATTCCATCTGGTTCAATATTGGGTTTCTATGGATGGTGTGTAAAAGTAAATATTTGAATCTTAAAATTACTTTCCTCAATGTGAAGTCTGGAGAGGGAGATATATTAATAATTGAGTATTTATTCAGGGGGGTTTTCGTAGCAAAAATTCAATATGGACTCGAAAGGCAAACAAAAGTTTTATTAAGGGTTTTTACACTCATAATTTAAAAAGTCCCTCGATTTGTATTTTTTATGCAAATTGTTTCATATATCATAAATGAGTCATTTTTAAAAATTAATTATTTATTGAAGTATGTATCATGTACAATCAAAAAGAAAAGCATCTATATAAACACTAACTGAAGCAGTTATTCAAATGAAAAATACATGAATACTTATTTTAGCAATAAATATTTTTTATTATGATGAATAAAATTATCAATTCATAAATATTTCCACAATGACCCACAACTGGGTTATTATGTATTAAATGTACAGGTTGGCGTTCCCTCGCATTTCTTTATGTGCACAGACATATGGAAGTTCATTAGTTTCCCCTTTCTACGCAGTTGCATGATCCTTAGTAACCTGAAAACTTGATAAGCAAGAAGCCAAGAAAATAATAAAAAATAATGATCCATCAGTGGATGTATAAGTTATCTTTAATCGGATTTTTAGCATAGAGATATACAGATATATAAGGCTTATTCCCTTCAATAGGAGAAAAATCGTTGTTCAGCTGTGTCCTGTGCCCAATACAAACAAAGTAATTTGTACTACGTCATCGTAAGTTGATTATAGAGATAGAAAGAGTTGTTTCTTTGGGGTAATATGACGTATTCCTCTGAAGAATCCGATAAAGAGAGCTTATTCCCTTCAATAACAGATAAACATCGTCGTTCAGCTGTCGCCTGTGCCCAAATAAACAAATTAATTTGACATACGTCATCGTAAGCTGAACATAGAGATAGGAATTATATTTATATTGGGCAATATGACGCATTCCTCTGAAGAATCCAATAAGCTCTCTATGTATTTATATCTCTATGGCTTTTAGTTGGAACTAAAACAATTTCTGAGCATTCTGATCACAAACATAAGCAGTCGAACCTGTGACAACTCAATGGAATCCAAAAAGTTGGTTGGGTGAGATAGGTGACCGCTGTTCACCGATTGCGTAAATATAATTTAAATTTTCTGCAGTGTAAATTTGGTCAGTCACTTTCAGCAAGTGACTGCCATAGAGAGGTGGCCCTTAAGACAGGGTTAACTGTATTCATTATGGATGGTTAAAAATAATTTAGTATTTTTTGGAATATAATACTTATGTTTCATTCAAAATAAGACAAAAAAAATATGTATGAATTAGAAAATAAGAATGACGAAAGTTTAAAACTTTGGATCTTCCGGATTAACAATAGTTATTTTGACGACGACTCGAATGATATCGGTATTTGAATGGAGGAGCAGGGGCGTAACTATCGGTAAGCAGAGGGGGCAGTTGCTTAAGGGCCCACGACCTCTTAGGGGCCCCCTCACGGACATTTGGTGGGCCCCCAACGCAATTGCGTACAAGGGCGTCTCTTTACACTTGAGATGGTGCAGTAAATTCCTCTCAAACCCACCTGATACATGCGTTCCTGGCCGGACCGTATTTATACCACAACTCATGCCAGATTTCAACATGACGGTGTGCCGTTTAAAAAGGACACCAATAGCAAATCTGTGGTACTTTTAATACTATGTTAGTAACTATGTATAGTTCATTAGACGGTTGGTATAACATACACTCATACAATATGTTTCAAACCGCAATAAAGGTATTAACAGAACGATGTATTTGAGTATTTTATTTTTTACGCTACGACTTGGAATTATGGGTTGTGGGTTATGATGAACTGACTGGACATATTACGAATTACGTACGTAACGTGCGTGCAGCGTGTTAAGACGTCACATCACGTTGCACTAAACCAGAGCGTAGATTAAACCATAACATTGTATTAGCGACTGTAGGGTTGCGTTACTACAATGTATAAATATATGTTCCGATAATAACAAATATATATTACCCGAAACTATATCTTCTTTGTGCGTGTAGGGATAAGACATTAAAGATAGATTCCACATAGTTAATTATTCCAATCTGGATACGATCCATCAAGGATACGAATACATCAGCGACGATGGATAAGAAAAAGAAGTACCGAAGCGGATTTCAGAAAAGAAAAAGGCATGAAGAGCTGCAGGAAGAAAGGAAAAAACTTCCGAAAATAAACTCCTTCTTTCAGAGAACCGGAGAGGGAGAGGTGGACGCTGTTTCTGCTACTAGTCGAGTGAGTGAAGATTGCAACCAAGAAGAGAACAATGGAGAGAGCGTGGGTGAGGAGGGGGGCTGTGAGGCTCGAGCTAGCCCTTGTTGCGCTAACACTGGGTCTGACAGTGACAGCTCCTTGACCGAAGTTGAAACCCCTCCCGGTTTAACATCAACGAGGGAGTACCCAACTGACATAGGACATTTCCCGAGAGCCTTGATGCAGACGTGAAACGTTTTATAGTGTCGATGGGGTCGGGTAAGCCAACAGGTCCTTTCCCTCGGGACCCTGAACAGTCAAACCGGCGCTTTTCTGCATCGTTCTACATTAGCAGAACCAAGTCTGGATTGGAGATACCGAGGAAATGGCTATGCTACTCTCAGATCCTAGACGTAGCCTACTGTGAGCCCTGTTGGCTTTTTGCAAAGCACACCTGGAAAACAAATACCTGGCGCAATTTGTCGAGGAAAATTCAAATACACGAGACATCTACTACGCATACAGCTGCATGTGTGATCTACGACCATTGGCGTCAGAATAAAGTCATGGATAAGGAAATGGAGAGAAATATACTTCAGGAGGCAAGCTTTTGGAGACAGGTAATAGACCGAGTGATTAATGTTACCCTCACATTAGCCATGAACATCATCCCATTTAGAGGGCACAGGGAAAAAATTGGCAAAGCCAATAACGGCAACTTCCTTTCCATCATCGAACTGTTGGCAAAATATGACCCAGTGCTACAGGAGCACTACTCGATCAAGTACTTAAGCCCTTAAACGAGCTGATCGAACTCCTTGCCAAACGTGTCCAGAAAGACATTCTAGATAAATTACGCTCATCTCCATTCTTCTCGATGATCATGGACACAACACAAGATGTGGCGAAAGTGGACCAGATGAGCCAAATTTTTAGATATGTCGTTATTGAGCGAGATAGCCAAGGGGTTGCCACTGATGTTGCAGTCAAAGAATCATTTGTTGGCTTTCGTGAAGTTACCGACTCATCCGCCAGTGAACTAACCAAGGAGATAATCGCGTCTGTGGAGGAGAGCGGGCTGGACCTCTCCAAGTGGAGAGGGCAGGGGTACGATGGTGCTGCTAATATGAGCGGCATATACAGTGGTGTTCAGGCAAGAATAGCTGAGAAAGAGTCGACTGCCGTGTATGTGCATTGTGCCTCACACAACTTGAATCTTATCCTCAATGATGCGGTGAGGATACAAGAGGTGAGACATTTTTTTGATGTTGTGGAGCGTATTTATGTGTTTTTTGGACATACTCGTAGTATAAAGAGATGGGCAATGCTCATAATTGCAGATCGGAGTGAGACAACAAAAAACGGCTCCAACATCACACTTAAGAAGTTATGCCCGACCAGATGGGCATCCTGCTACGATGCAGTCAGTGCTCTACGACACAGATATGGGGACGTGATGAAGGCATTGTCAAAAATCGGGCTGACGAGCCATAAGAAAGAGGAGCGGGACGAAGCAGCATCACTGAAACGCGCAATGGTGAAGTTCTCCTTTATATGTCTGGTTGTCCTCCAAAGCTAAATCCTGGAGCGAACAAATGTGGTGTCTAAACTTTTGCAGTCTCACGAAACTGACCTGTCCATAGCAGTCCAGCTACTGGACTGCGCCATCGCAGACCTGTCTGCTTACCGCGAGCACTTCGAAAAGTCCAAACAAGCAGCACAGGGCCTCTCGGAGAAGTAGGGGGTTAGCAAGGCCTTTGAGAACACTCGGGCGAGAAAGGTGAAAGCGCATTTTGACGAACTGAGTCAAGACGAACGCCTAGTAGATGCAGACTCTTACTTTCGAGTGCACGTCTTTAACGCCTGTCTGGACATCGTCATCTCTCAGCTGACCCAGCGATTCACTGGTCTACGATCAACAGCGGAACGTTTTAAAGCTATACAGCCCATGACACTCTGCACCGCCATAGACGACGAACTGTTTCGGCAAGCAAGCAAACTGGTCGACATCTACAGAGATGACATTACTGAAGATTTCCCCATTCAGTTGCTGTCATTCCGTGCTTGCTTGAAACAGCGCATCTCACAAGATAAGACAGTGCGAGAGCTCGCAAAGATGCTGCTCATTGAGAACAGCTGCATCACAGCAAGTTTCGGAGAGGTTTGCACAGTTCTCATACTCTTTCTTACAATACCAGTGACAGTGGCCACCGCAGAGCGCTCCTTTTCAAAACTAAAGCTAATTAAAAGCTACCTAAGGAGCTCAATGGGACAGAGTCGTCTCTCTGGACTCGCCATCCTGTCGATTGAGAATGCTCGTGCCCGGCAGCTGGATGTACAGGACCTGATCGAAGAGTTTGCGCAGAGTAAGGCTCGGAAGCTGCATCTATGATGTGAGTAAAAACTTTATATATCTTAAAATAGTTATGGATAATAAAAAATGGCAACACAACAAAGTAGTAGCAAGTGGGGTCCTGGATTGGTCTATTGCGCGTCTATGTGCGCGCTCACTGTTTGCACGCTACACAACAATAGCCAAACATCGGGTTGGTGTGGAAGAGACTTCAGTCAGTAGTCTACTGTGAAAAATGATATCGCTTACAATATACGCTTTGAGCTTTGGCTCGTCTGAATTTTTTCTGGGTTTATGATTTCTGCCACCAAATCACCAAAAGCCTATGTTTTCATGGACATGCATGGTGCACCATCAATGTTTTAGTGGATGTGGTGGAGTGCTGTCACCAATGGTTGCATTCAAGGTGCGTAGTCGCTATTTTCCCTTGTGTGATGTGTGATCATATACAACTGAGAATTGCATAATTGTATTTGTTTGGCCAATTTATGGAACTGCCGCCCTATCCTGGACCTTTACACCTGTTGTACTTCATATGGTGCCCACGCAGATAATGTTGCTTACGGGCCCATTGATGTGTCGTTACGCCACTGTGGAGGAGCATGAGTAATATATTCAACATTCATACATTTAGTACTTGACCTCATATGCGGATGATTACTGTTGCCATGGATAGATAAGTAGTATTTAAAGACTCTTATCAATATTCTATAAGTGATAAATGAAATATCTGTTTCAAAAACTTTATTGAAATATAGCATATAAAACTATATACTATAGTTTAATATTTTATCTACAATCTAAAGTCAAGCACATTACTTTAAAATATTGCACATCTCTAAAAAAACCATAGTACGCTAGTATACACACATAAATTACGTTTATAATGTAATATTTATATGTACATTGAACGAACACATTTTTTGAGCATATCAATGTATGTATGGTCACCAATGTAAACAAAGGGAGTAAATAAGTGACAACATTATTTATCTGATCTAAACTGAAATAAATTAATAAAACGGAAATTATTATATACAATTAGGCTACAATATTTATACATAGTTTCTTTGAGAAAATAGAAAGAAACCTCTGTTGCCCCATCTGGTGACGTATTTAAATAAGAAAGGAGAGAGGGCCACATAGGAGCAGAGAAACGGAGAGAGAGGGACAAAGATGAAGAGAGAAAAGGAGATAATCTGCTACAAACTCATGATATAGCTTGTAAAATATTCGCATATCTTTGAATAGCATAATTGCGTTTCTACTTTTCAATAGACTGGTAAATGTTCAAATACCTTTTTTGCCTATTTGGTTAATAGAATTGCATTCGTGTTGATATGAATGAGCATTATATCATTCAAATGAGTCTATCAACCTAGGATTTTTCAATAGGATAAATCAAATTTGCCGTACCCCACTCGGGAGTATTCGAACCTGCGCTCTCAACATTGAGAGTTGAAGACGCCTCTGCTCACTGAGCTAAGGCGCTCCCTTTGAAGTATTCTAATAAATACAATTCCTCATTTTAGGGTGATTGAATCAATAATGTGGTTTTGAGATGATGGAATTAGACTCTTGTTCATTATAGTTGGCTAATAGGATAAATGTTTCGATTGACCTAAGATGAATTTTTATTAGTTGAAGAATAAAGATATGTCATACTCTTACGCAACCAAGCTCATAGGAGCGGAGGGATACCTAAAGATCTTAATTGAACTATGCTCAAAGTCCATACACAACTTGAAGATTATAAATGCAAGTACAAAGGACTGTAAGGTAAAGTAATTATAAAGTAAGAACTACAGAAAAATGAAATCTCGCACAAAGCAACAATGACGAAAAAGGTAAATAAAATGATAATCCTAAAGATATTTGCCTATAATAATATTGTTAGGTCGACATGCACCGATTTATAAGATACAGTACGATATGAACAAATAATCCAACTATCTGTATAAGAAAACACTTTAAAAACTATTCTCCAAGCGCAAATATTGAGTGGCACTCTGGTACAATGATAATATAAGCATTTCATAAATGCATTTAAAACTTGCCGAGTCATCATTCTATGCAATGATAGTATAATATATATATATATATATATATATATGAATTCGTTATTTTATGTCAAAGCCATAAATGAAAAGAGATGAATAAACCCTTACAACTTGAGTAAATATAAATAACTTAACGACGCAGAACACACTAATACTTTATTAAAACATTTAGCATTTTTCGTTGCTTTTTAATATATTGTACTTACAAACCTAACTCAATTTATTCATCATAAAAGGACATCCTTTCGAAAAAAAAGTTGTATTTTTCGAGATAATCAAAAAGGCTTATTTATCTATAAAGATAAATATACTTTTATATATTTTTTGTAAATGACAATGTTTTACTATAAACAACTTTACGGCTATTATTAGTCATTTTCGAACAAATCTCTCATTCGTGACTGTCGTCGTTGTCATCATAGTGAGAAGACGTCTTATCACTTCTGAATGAAATGATTTCTTTCGTCTTAAGAGAATAATGACTCAAAAGTGTTTTTTACCAGCATCCTCTAGAGCTATAGCCGATCCCAGCAATTCTTAAGATTGTAACATTGAATGCCTGTTTCGCTTCCGAGGTAGAATGAGTGAACAACATGGTTAAAGTGATTGTGTGTTCTAGGTATGGGCTAAGATCGTTTATTGATTCTGCTTTGGTCCAAGATTTTGACATCAATTCGTATTCTTCTGATTCTACCCTCAAACACACAAAAAAGACTAAAAAAATCAACAAAAAATTATAGAATTCTAATAAAGATTAGTTCAAAGACGAATGCAAGAAGTTTTGAAAAGACACTACGGATTGACTATCACTTTTATGAAGTGACGATTTTTGGAAAACTACGCCAAAAATCACAAAGACACATTTTCACGATTCCGGCTTTATTACAAATATCTTCAAGCCGCAGCAGATATTAGTTTCGGTCTGATGTATTGCCTTATTAGCGGTTCTTCTTCGATGGTTTCGACACTATGAAAGCCTATACTTACTTAATATAGCAAAGTAATTTGCCTTCAAAATAGATCAATAATTATTTGTCTACTTTGCTCATATTTATACTTAATTGTTTATACCCTTATATAATAGCTGTGCCTAATTTCAAAACCCAAAACACAGGAATTCAAAATATATAAAATGATCCGTCAGGATTCCAAGTCAGATTTTATTTTTTATGTACATCCAAAATTCAACGAGACATTTAAGTTTTGAAATAGGCATTTTTATGGAAAATACCCCAAAAATGAAATTTGGAAACTTTATTATCTCGTTTGATTTTGGATGTAAATAAAAAATAAAAACTGACTGGAATCCTTGCGAGCACACCTACATTTGGAGCAAATTAATTGAAAATAGCATTGAAATTAAGGACCTTAAAGGCGATCGAATGGCGGAAAAAAAATTACTACATAAGTTTACAAAATAACTTTTGGGCCCGTTGAGCAGACACTTCCCATTATTGGATTTCGTTCAAAACTTTCCCAAGATGATCTCTATGCACTATAGTAAATCTAGAGGGAAGCCCGACTCTCAAATCCGAAAAAAGTGCGATAAGAAACCCTAATATATATATATATATCTATAGATATATATATATATATATTTATATATATATATATATATATATATATAATTGAAGAGTCATAACTCGTAGAATTTTGTGATGAAATATTTCTTGAGGATTCCAGAGAAAAAAAGCAATAGAGGTGTTTATCAATAGAGGCGTTCCTTATGAAAAAAATGCATTGACTTTCAGACGTACACAACATATTTATATACTCTATTTCTTGACTGATTATTCTCACCCTTATTCAAGTCCACGGGGAGGTGTTGATTCCATGTATAAATAAGTGCTGCGTAATAATTAATAAACTGAAAAATAGACCTTAAAATATAATATATTTATTTCTCTTAATATTAATCTGCGCTTCAATGTAGATATAGTGACTATATTTAAAAAAACAATTATGCTTATATGATAATGTTCATTTTGTGCTGATCAGCAAGCTAATAATGATTTATTTCTTTATCATTTCTGGAGGCAGTGTAAAATACATTATACACATAACAAACATCTATAAGAAGAAACAAGATATAGTGGTGTTCTGCATGTGCGGTTCAGGAATTCATGGATTCATTTTTTCTAAGTCAGAAACAATTATCTTAACCAATACAGGAACCCATATATAATTGATATATAAAGTAAAAGAAGTCACTCAATGCGTACAAGTAATATTATTGAGTATCAGATATTGTTTAAAAACACAATCATTTTTGTTTAGGTAGCTCTACAAAATGTTATAAAATTACATAGATTCTAGTATAAGTATAATTGTATTATAATTCCTTCATTGAACCTAGGATCTTTCAGAGGTGGATCAATTGGATCAGCTCAGGATCTTAAACCAACTTACACCTTTATTCTTTGACGTTTTTTAAAAACGAGCTAATATATTTCCTTTTCTCAAAATGGAAGTATACTCAGTTAACAATAATATCTTAAGAAGAAAGACAATTAACACCTTATTTATATTGAAGTTTTTCGATATACATACAGATTAGCATAATAAAAAGGATGCAAATAGTTATTTAATATTTTTGTCTATATGGTTCGATAGAATTGCATCGGACAGATAACCTAAATAAGCATTTTATAATTTTGTTTACAAATATTCCAACGCAACTAACTATATTCACACATAAACTGAACAGATCTATTCCATGAAATACTTGAAGAGGCAAAGGTCATAAGGACAACAACAAAGTAATTGGTCCGCAAAAAATGATAAAATCGGCATGTCGGAATTTTATGCAACCATTTGGATTCTTTAGAAAACACCAATCATAAGCAAGAATGGGATGAATAATATTTTTGGATGAAGAACCATATTTAAGACTTTAATTTGATTAATTATACTATATAATTTATCACTACCCTATGAATCACCAACTATATTTATTAAAGCATTAAAATTATGTTGTAACATTGATGGTGTCTCAATTGAACTAGGAATCACCTATCTAGGTTATACTTATTAATATAAATGCCACAAATATCGTACTTCATAACGTGTATTTATTTTTATACAGAATATAATGGGTCAAAAGGATTGAGTATATATATTATAAAGCAAAATTACCTTCTATATAATAAGTATGGAATAATATTTTGTCTATCTTATAATATGTGGAACTTTTTAATACCTTGTTAATGAAGTAAATAGTATATATTTTTTTATGCATTTGATATTGTTAATCTGTTATATATATTTAGCAGAGCTGCGACTACCGAATGTAAATCGGTATTCGATTCTACGGACAGTAGATTTCAAATATCGAACCTACCGAATACCGTACCGATTGACACTCGGTACGGTATATTTGAAAGTATGACTTTTGTAGCATTCATATAGAGACATAAAAATATGGAAAGCTTATTCCTTCAATAGCAGATAAACATCGTTCAACTGTCGCTTTGCCCAAGCGCTCCTTGGTGTGAAGAACTTCAACTTCGAGCAACTATAACTATAGTATTATAGAACAGATGCATAAATATACATTCAATATAAGCTTATGTTATGTACTGAATACTTGAATACCTGAAAGTGCATTAATATCGGACATTAAGATCTATAGTCTTCCATTTCTTACAAAATCCAAGTACTTATATAATCTATATAAGATTAGTATGTATTGAATTTCAAATAATCTGTAATAAATTATAACAAATAATGTATTTAATGTCCTTTGTTATAAACTGTCCGATATTAAATGCAAAGAAGAAGTAAAAGCAGATACATAAATAAATTTTCTTTCTTCTAATCTACCGTACCGAATATCGATCGATACTGTTGATATATAATACAATCTACCGAATACCGATATTGATCGGTATTCAGTATATACCGAATATCAAACCGGCGGTAGATTTTCTACCGAATCCCAGCACTGTTATTAGTTTAAACTACTTTTATGAATGTCTGTTTTTTAGATTTGTTCTTCTGTCTTTTAGATATCAAGGTCTATTCATATATATTTTACTCGAAAACATACTTTGGCATTTGTTGATAACCCAAATAAAGGAAAACAATAGTAATAGTAATATAACCGTTTACAAATACTGATTATTTCTTTAATATCTCACTCAATATTCGATCCAAAATGACCGGAGAGTGTCGAAATAACTCATTATTGTTAATTAATTTATTCATACACATATAAAAACAAATAATATAAAGGAACGGAAAATAAGTGTTTTAATTTTTCTAATAATATGAGGATCATCATCTGTGACTCTGCTTTACAAGAGATCTGATTGTTGAATTAAACAATACAATTTCATGAGCTAAGGGGCTTGACTTTTTTTCAATGATTATTGACTACTATATAATAAAACAAGCTACGTTTGTAACTACGCACTTGGACATTCATACACATACTCAAATAAATCCATGGGATCATGGGGTTTGATTCTTAAAGTTTATGGAGGGTTTAGGTGTCGTAAAAGTTGAAGATGATGTGGGTCATGAACGAGAGGTGGAAATAGATGTTTTTTAACTATTTTTTAAAATCGAAAAACAGTTCTTTTTTGTGGTAATGTAATTCGACAATTCCATAAGATAAAAATGAGTATACAAAACGATGTCCATGTGTATAAAATATCTAATGGGATAATTATTTTCATGGATAATATAAGATAAAATGTATAACATATTTTCATATCACATGCTCTTGAAAAAATCTATAATTCATTATGTACCTAAATGATTATCATTTAGAGCGTTTCTTTTCAAATTTAGTGGATGTGCGGCCTTCAAGCCATCTAGCTTATGTATAACATGTGTCTACATAAAACATATTGCCCTTATGTTGAATGTAACCATTTTTATCTACTTTGTAGACTATGTGCAATTGTTGATCAGTCAAGGATCAGTTGTGTGATCTCTTCACGATTCCCCTAAATATCTTTAATCTCACCTGTGAACAATTTTAATTTTTTTTGCAAAAAATGTGCTCAATGTAGCTATATATATGTACTTCATCCATCACTGGACATATATACATAATACTAACTGGTTACATAAGGGTGATTCCACGTCAACTGTACACACCTCACGGCATGACCATCACCGATTTTGATGATTTATGGTACACTTATTAAGGGGTATAGGATAACACCTTGTGCAAAATTTCAGATGGCTGGGGCTCCCAGGGGCCATTTTAGAGGCGCACAAAGTTTTGAAAAAGTCAAAAAACCCGTGCCCATCTTATACTTCAAAAGACGATAGCTCCCTTCAGAAGATCGGACTTTTATTTTTTCCGCATCAAAATACTCAAGACATATACAGCTTTCATTTGAGTACAAACACGAAATAGTACAGCCAAAAATAAAAATTAGGCGCTTTAGCGCGCACTTCAATAGGGCGCCCTGCCGGCCGCAAGATTTTTTTGGCCAATTTTTTTTCTGAAAGTAGTTCAACTTATTATAGTTCAAACCCAAAAAAATTAGAGTGGGTTCTCAATGGGAGCATCCCCAAAGAGGCTATTAACTAGGGCATATGTAATATTTTAATTCTAATCTCCTTCTTTTCATACCTACACTGTCACGCAGGGGTCCCATCTTTAATTTATCCCTGTACTCGTATGTTTTTATTTTGTGCTGCCTCCTGTTCCTTTTACAGAACAACCAAAACATCTCGTTAAAGAATCATTATTTAAGCTATTTACTTCTTTTAAAAACTGCATTCGGAAGGGAATAAAAAGACTAAAGGAACAATATAAACTTTCAATCATGACAAAAAATCAAATTTTAATCATTTTGCAAGAACTATGGGTACAAGAGATGTGATGCAGAATTTTGGATGTTCTCAACGAATGGCAGTTGAGGCAAAGGAATTACTCGATTTTAAAGGCATGATGGCGCTTCCCAATCCAAAGCAGGGTAAATCAACGCCCGCTGATGTCATGGAAAAAGTGGTTGAGTTTTATCGCTCAGATGAATCAAGTCGAATTCTACCAGGGAAAAAAGATTGTGTTGTCGTACGAGAAATTAGTGGAAAGAAGATAAAACAAAAGAGATTAATTATGAACAACTTAAAAGAACTATTTCAAAACCTTAAAGAATAAACCCAGATTTAGGCGTCGGATTCTCCAAATTTGCTTCCCTTCGACCCAAAGAATGTGTTCTTGCTGGCGCACACAGGGTGTGTGTGTGTGTGCACTATTCATCAAAATCTAAAACTGATGTTTATGGGATCAAGAATGCCCGAAATAACAGATTTTATACTTATCGCCCTACCATTGCAGATATATGATAGTATGTAATCCTGCATTACCGTCCTGTCATTATCGAACATGTGATATCTGCCGAATTGTTGATTCCTCAAAAGAAAAACTTCCCAAAAATTTGAAGAACATCATATTGAAGAGGTACAATTTCAACAATGGATTTCAACTGATAGGTATGAACTCTCGGTTACAGTCATGCCAGTTCAAGACTTTGTGGAAAGATTTTTTGAAAAGTTAAATCTAGCCAAGCACGATTTTATTGCTAAGGCACAAAGCAATTTTTTGAAACAGAAGAAAGAAGAATTGACCGAAGGAGAGTTTGTGTCATTGGTGACTTTTCTGAAAATTACAGTTTCGTTGTCCAGGACGCTCCTCAAGGATTTCACTGGAATTCATCTCAAGCGACAATACACACTGGGTCTAAATTATAATAAATATTATTAAAAAAAATAATGATTTATACCATGGATCTTATACGATAATTTCCGACTGCAACAATCATGATGCAATAGCAGTGCATTTATTTCAAGATCGTCTACTAAAACATTTAAAGGATAAATTTTCACAAATAAAAAAAATATATTATTTCTCTGATGGTGTGCAAGCCAATATAAAATTGCAAAGCTTTTTAAATCTTACACTACACAAGGGAAGATTTTCAAGTTCTGCTGAGTGGCACTTTTTTGCCACTAGCCACGACAAAGGACCATCCGATGGAATTGGTGGAACAATAAAAAGGGAAGCCATGAAAGAGAGCCTTCGGCGTCCATACAAAAATCAAATTACGACAGCAAGACAACTTTTTTATTACCAAATTTATAATGGACAACATGGGTTTTGTTATTGAGACTAAAATAAATAATATATTTTTAAGGACTTAGTGTATGTACATGTTTTTTGTTTACGAATAAGGTAATTTATAAATCAAAGGAAATTATAATGATATAATAGACAAACCATTGGTCAGTGTATGCATAGTATAAAAAGAATGAGAATAGTATAAAAATATTACATATGCCACTAGTTAATAGCCTCTTTGGGATGCTCCCATTGAGAGCCTACTCTAAGTATTTTTTTTTGGTTTGAACAATAATAAGTTGAACTATCTTCAGAGGAAAAAACTGGCCACAAAAATCTTGCAGCCCGGCAGGGCGCCCTTTTGAAGTACGCGCTAATGCGCCAATTTTTTATTTTTGGCTGTACTATTTCGTGTTTGTACTCAAATGAAAGCTGTATATGTCCTGAGTATTGATGATGTGAAAAAAAAAAAATCCGATCTTTCTGTAGGGAGCTATCGTCTTTTGAAGTATGAGATGGGCACGGGGTTTTTGACTTTTTTCATAACTTTGCGCGCCTCTAAAATGGCCCCTGGGAGCCCCAGCCATCTGAATTTTGCACAAGGTGTTATTCTATAACCCTTATAAGTGTATCAAAAATCATCAAAATCGGAGATGGTCATGCCGTGAGGTGTGTATGTATATTAGGGTTGTTCTTATTTTTCAAATGTTTGAAATGTTAGCAACTTTGAGCATTTTCTGTTTCTTGGTGATAAAAGAAGACGACATACAAAGTTTGAACAAAATCGGTCAACATTACGAGGTCGCGCAACGAGGTCAAAGTTTTAAAAATTTAGTAAAAATATAGTTTTCCGCAAATTTCTTCAAAATGGTGGACGTTACAGACTTCAATAATAATTATTAATTTAAAGGAAATCTAATTTACTACCAGACGTATGTTTGATGTTTTTTAATAAAACAAAGTTTTCAGTAAAAACAAAGCAAGAAAGGGAGTGAGTATTGTTAGCTTATTTCATAGCTTTTTGTATCAATTAACTTCACTCGCCTGTAGAAGATGACTTGTTCGCTTCAGAGTAAAATAGTACTTTTAAGTTTAGTAAAACTTTAGATGATAAATCCAAAAATGACCTTGGTTGCATTCTATCAATTCAGAATTCAGTACAATCTGAGTTTACATCATATGATTCAGAGCCTGTATTGACCTATAAGAAATCGATTATGAAAAAAATAAATAATAATTTGTTTCTTAGATTTGCGTCAAGGTATCCTCTCAAAATTTTACTTTGTCTCTGACGCATACATAATCCATTATATGCGTCATTTTGTACGCGAGATAGGCTTTTTTAATGTACATATAACTCTCTACTTATTAAATTGACATGATTTAGTATACCAAAATATTAAAGCTGGTTAACCAAGCTTTCATTTGATATGTTTTGTGTTCTAAAAATCGCTATACTTTAAGAGATATAAGCAAATACGTACTCTCCCCCAAAAATTGATCTTTTGATATGAGAATATACGATTACCATCTGGTAACTGTTAGTGTTACCTGGATAGGAAGAAAAGAGAAGGGAGAGGAGTAGGCCTCACTTCTCTCCCTTCTCTTTTCTTTCTATCCAGGTACACTAACTGCCGTTACCAAATGGTAATCGTATATTCTCATATCAAAAGATCAATTTTTGGGGGAGAGTACGTATTTGCTTATATCTCTTAAAGTATAGCGATTTTTAGAACACAAATATATCAAATGAAAGCTTGGTTAACCAGCTTTAATATTTTGGTATACTAAATCATGTCAATTTAATAAGTAGAGAGTTATATGTACATTAAAAAAGCCTATCTCGCGTACAAAATGACGCATATAATGGATTATGTATGCGTCAGAGACAAAGTAAAATTTTGAGAGGATACCTTGACGCAAATCTAAGAAACAATTATTATTTATTTTTTTCATAATCGATTTCTTATAGGTCAATACAGGCTCTGAATCATATGATGTAAACTCAGATTGTACTGAATTCTGAATTGATAGAATGCAACCAAGGTCATTTTTGGATTTATCATCTAAAGTTTTACTAAACTTAAAAGTACTATTTTACTCTGAAGCGAACAAGTCATCTTCTACAGGCGAGTGAAGTTAATTGATACAAAAAAGCTATGAAATAAGCTAACAATACTCACTCCCTTTCTTGCTTTGTTTTTACTGAAAACTTTGTTTTATTAAAAAACATCAAACATACGTCTGGTAGTAAATTAGATTTCCTTTAAATTAATAATTATTATTGAAGTCTGTAACGTCCACCATTTTGAAGAAATTTGCGGAAAACTATATTTTTACTAAATTTTTAAAACTTTGACCTCGTTGCGCGACCTCGTAATGTTGACCGATTTTGTTCAAACTTTGTATGTCGTCTTCTTTTATCACCAAGAAACAGAAAATCCTCAAGTGCTAACATTTCAAACATTTGAAAAATAAGAACAACCCTAATGTACAGTTGACGTAATGCAATTAACACGGAAGAACATAAAATCCAAAATATTTGCAGACATAGCCTTGATTATGTTAGACTACAAATATCAAGAATGAAAAATTGTCGGACAAACTATTGAATCTAAATAATATTTTTATATCATTTGCAGATATATTGAAATATATAATAATATTCTAGAGAAAAACCGTAAAATACATCAGATGCCAAAGCCATGGCTGTCATACAGAATATTATACATACTTATTAATTTTATCAAATGTTTTCAAATCAAAGAAGATAATATACTTGAACTTTTGTGTCCTTTTGTTATTTGCAAAGCCCAAATGTTCCATCTTGTTTTGTTGTACGTACATATATGATTGTCAGCACTTTTTTGGAACTACTCAGCCCTCAATACCATTATATATTTATTTTTCAATCATCCTCGACGCCCTTTCTCTTTTGACACAATTGAAATTGATTGATACAGTGCTGAGGTGGAATTGACCCTGTTTTATATAAGGCCTCTTATGTAAGTCCATTTAAATAATTCACAATACGTTCCACAGAGGAAAACGAGAATTATCCTTTGAGCCTATTGTACATGTATCAAAAAAATGACCAAATAGGTTCATAACATTTCAAGTATAATAATGTGTCATTACGAGTTATTACCAAAAAGATCCCTCGTGGAGTGATGCCATATAATTAAGTCAATTTATTTCTAATGTCACAAGTACTCACAATTATGCGTTGAAGGCGTTATAACTCTGCTCTCTCATATGAGAGATACGAAGTCATGTAAGTGGGAGGAGGAAATTCTTGCATTTATGAAATCCAACCAAATAAAAGAAAATTTAATAAATAACTTTAATATCTAAAAAGGAATCTACTATTTAAACTACAGTGGCACAGATACCCCATTATGTGGTTGTGTTCTTTACTTTAGCGATTATAAATTTCTTTATTGAATCTCTATTGTGAACAGAAAAAAAAATCTCGAACTAATTAAGGATCATAATTTTAACACCTTTTCGTTTGAGGTGTAATAAGTTTTACAAACAAAATAGAAACTGTTATCAGAATCTGATTTTATCAACCAGAGCTGCGAGTTCCTATTGATAATTTGCACTTTGATAGATAAGTATATTTCTTTTATTGATAATGATACAAAGCCTAGAGATGACTTTGATTTCTTTATAAAAAGCTACGTGATATTATAGTTCACCTTCACAATGCTTAGGATTATAATTATCAATGCTCTTGTTAACATATATATATATATATATATATCCCAGGCGTCCTGATTTGGAGGAATATCTTTTTAGGTTGGTAGGACTGTCTTTGACATCCAAGAGAAGTATCATGTCATAATATCCCTTAGTTTTTGAGATACGCATTGTTTTGTGAATTGCTAAAAGTGAATTTCTCGTTGTTATCATGTTTACATTGTTTAGAAAATTATTTGCATAAAATTTTGTTTAGGAATCAAATTTCAGCTGTAGAAAGTTGTGGATACTACTGAATGCCTTTGGCGATAAGGTTATGTAAAAAATTCAAGCAGCCACCCCGGGAACATCGTTTCGAGTGGATATAACATATTCAAGCCGCTGCAAAGAAGGAGATAGAGGTCATTCCTAAAATCGATTATACAAATGTTTCGATTAATACAAGTATATTATATCGACGGGGAGGGGGTTTATTTTGAAGAGGACGAAATTGATTTACATAAATAAATAAGCATTTACGGAATAAATGCTATATCACTTACTTTTTGGACACAGTAGTATATCATGGAATAAATTGATTAAAAATCCCTGTAATTATCCCTTAATTACCATTCAATTATGAGGACCATAAATCTGAGTATTAAATAGAAGTCAATTTGGTGTAATTAAACGAAAGCTGCTGGTCCTTTATTGAATTCCACTTTTATTTACGTTTTACATATTAGTTATTTTATCTTTTTATCATTCTTCTTATTGTTGTTATTAAACTTTTTTTGGTTAAGATGTTTATTTATTAGCTAAATCCATACAGTGTAAAAAAATAAGAATACACTAGAAAGGAGGAGATAAAAAATATTTTTTTTTCCCTATATGATTAGACAAAAAAAATTCATGAACGAAGATAAGTGGCTTGGATCATTATTTCATAGTTCTTACATTAAAGCCTTAAAAAGAAAGAGAATCCACTTAGGGGGGAACATAGTACAACTTTCCCTTATAATTCCCAACATGTACTTAAAACTCTTCCGTAATTTATTCCAAAACCCTCTTGTAGAGTGGCGCAGATCGGTTTCATTGAGCAATGTTTGCACTAGGATTTTGTTTGGGTCTGAGCTAACAAATCGTCAAACCAGTTCTCTTTCACAGGTCTGGGGTTGTGCCCAAAGAATTTACGGAGAAATGTTCCTGTGTTTGAAGGAAACTGCATTACCGATATAATCAAGTGCAATTCGGGCAAAAAATATTTCTTCAGGAAACTGAATTGTCCCGAAGTCCTCGAGGAGATGGCCATAAAAAGTAACATATTATCATTACACGATGTGACTCCTGTGGGTCCTTTTCGTGATGGCAGGTTTTTATTTCCTTTATCAAGAGTTGCTCTCGATTATCAGGTGCTCAGACCCTGGTACCTTAAAATGACTTCTCCCATTCGTTCCGGTTCTGAAGAAAGTTTGAACATCTGTCAAAAAAACCAGTTTGTTGGAAAACAAGAATTCTTAAATCTCTTATAGGGATTGCTGAGGGACAAAGTTTACGGCTCAGCTGCAGATATCCGCTGATCTCACTCGTTTTATACTTCCATGCAAAGATTGTGGGAAAATTTATAATACTACTTTGCATGCCTTTGTAGATTGTCATTCAGTACCCATCCTAAAACAATTCATCAGCTTGAATGTCAAAGGACTTCATACCCCAGATACCAACAATTTTTGCAAAGCCATCGTCCTCTTCAGTCTTGGCAGATCTCTTTCTGCAAAATCTAGAGCAATAAATAGCACTCTCTTAAATGCCAAAGCTCTTATAGCTAAGAGGTTAGCATATCACTCTGCTATCAGTCCGTGGGAGGTAAGGGCAATTATTCTAGCGGCTGCGGCAAGATACGCGGCGTTGGACCTCAAGATCCCCTCTGTCACCGATGGAAAGTGGAGTTGGGCTGCTGATGTAATTCGCTACTTCCCTTCGTGTTCCCTGCCTTATGGAAAAATTATTAAAAAACTTTTACGCCAATTCAAGGATTTAAAATAGACCGGTTTTATCGGTAATTTATGCTTTGTTTTAGATTGTCAAGTTGTTTTATTATAATTGTATTTTAGTGTTCGTTCATATTTGATGTTAAAATTTTAAACTAAAATGTTAATTATGTTTTTACGCATTAACATCTTTTTATATACATTCTGTTTTTTTATGCTTGTATATATTTTTATGAACTGTGGAAAAAAAAAAAATCTTTAATGGAACCCTAAGGAAAGTGTAACTACTTTGTGCCAAATTAGGAGCCAAGTGGACATTCTGGGAATTACCTGGAATAATAAAGGAATTGATAAGAAGAACTGGATGAATGCATTTTCAATCATCCCTCGAAACATAGCAAAATGGAGGAGCTTTAACATTCAGAGAAGAATTGACTTATAATTTCAAAGTTGTTCCTCTAATGTTATACAAGGCGTCCTCTCATCCATTAATTGCCGAAAAAGTCATTCTTGAGGAGGAAAAATGGCTTCGTGCCCTATTTCACCATCATTATCTTCCATCTATTCTAAGACCAAAACGTTGGCTCCGGGGAGGTATTTCTCGCCTGAGTTGTATTATACAAAGGTGTATAGAAAAATCTTTAATGAAATTACAAAAAGTCGATCCATCGAGTGGAAAAGATCTGTAGCTTATGACGAAATCTTCTGGTGGTTGATGTTCGGCTCAGACTTAACTAACCATTTAACTTCACGACTCTCTCGGGTCTGGGGTGCATCTCAACGTATACTTTGGAAACTTTACCCTATCTACGACACCAATACGACCGTAGAGGCCATACGACAAAACGCTCACAAGCATTTATATTTTCGAAATATACCTCGACCGGACATTTTGGAGGAAATGGCTATTATGTCAAGAATTCTTACAGTTCATGATCTCTGCAAAGATAGCGTATTTTCTGATGGGAGATTTGTGTATCCTTTGACGAGGACTTCTCTGCAACACATTCTTCGAAGCCATGGCACTTAAAAATGTCTCCTCCATCGCATCAAAGAGAGGTAGAAAAAAATACTGATAAATATTTGAAAATACTTGGTCTCCCTTCGGTTTAGAACAATCGGATTCGACAATCTTTACAAGGTATCCACGACGGAAGAAAATTCACAGCTTAGCTGATGGTTTAGGCTGATTTTATTTTTTTCAAGGCCGTGCAAAGATTGCGGCCTTTTGCTTAACTCAACAATTCATTTATTTTTTGAATGCCGTGCAGTTAAAATTCTTAAGGACTTCCTACTGCTCAACAAAAAGGCATTATCCTTTTCGGCCTTGGGAAAAAGCAACAAGTGTCCGGAAACTAACCTTAGTATTATTAACTCTAAGTCGCTGATTTGTCATAAGCTGACCTCCTACAAACCTCTCCATCCTCACAAGCTGAGAAGCATATTTATATCTGCGGCGGCAAGTTATTCAGTGTTATCGTTAAAAAATCCCCTCGCCAGACGAAAGAGGAACGTGGACGTCCGCCGGAGGATAATTAAGTATTATCCAAGATTATAAAAATAATTTTCAAAAAGATTTAGTAATTTTTAGCACTTAGCATAATTTTATTATGTTTTTAATTACATTTATTATGTTCATCTTTTAAAATTCTTAATAGTTGCTTCGCAAAAAAATTGTGTAATTTGATAGCCTTTATCTATATTATATGTTATTTTATTTTATGCGTCTACCCCAGAGCAAAAAATTTAAACTATAATGTTTAATATGTTTTTATTACGCATTTGCTCTGGTTTTTATGTATTTATTTTATTTATTTACATAATAAACGAACATGATATTAAAAAAATTAAACTTTGATATTGAGAGGTCATTTATCAAAATAAAATATTTATTATTAGTTCTTTACATATATTTTTCGACTATTTGATTGGATGAACTGCATCTCTGTGATTATGAACAAGTATTCAAATGAATCCATTGAGCCTAGGATATTTTCATTTTAACCTTCCATTCTCTAAAGTTGTTGAGCATTGTGAGTCGAACACGCTTTCACTGAGCAAACGCGATCCTATTTGTTCTATTTAATTACAAATCCAGTTATCCTTAAAATATATATTTAATTGGCATAATTACGAAGGAAAAACCTTTCAGAAATTTATAATGGGCGAAATCAGATGGTACATAGTGGATGATGGCCTTCAGCCCTGAGCTAAAAGCCGTGTCGGCCAGAGCTTTATATTAAAAAAATGTTTATGTAGGATAATAAATTACGGGAAGAAGGAAAAAAATAGTGACCGTGGTGAAAAATAAAACCGGTTTATGAGACCTAGTAGAAGGCTTATTTTCTTGAATCTTTGAGAGAAATTAATAAGTCTGCTTTTTGAGCATTAACGCCTCAAGATACCTCCATTAATTCATCATCTCATTCTAAGTTATAAAAACTGCACCAACATAATTACATACTTACCAAAACAATAATAATAATAATATATTGAATGGCGGTCATTACTTCATGCAAAATATTTAGGCATGAAGCGAGAGGGCCACCTTAGAAAAATGATTAAATAAGGAATTGAGTAAAAGGATTTCGTTAATACACCAAAATTGACTTCTTTTGTTTGTTTGAGGGTAGGATACAAGAATACGAATTGAAGTCAAGTCTTGAGTCCAAGGCAGAATCGAATTAACGATCTTAGCCACACAACCGCTTTAACCATGTTGTTTACTCATTCTACCTGTGGAAGCCAAACAGGTAGTTACCAATCTTACAATTCTTAATAATTGCTGGTATCTGCTTTAGCTCTTGAGGATGTTGGTTAAAGTATTTTTGAGCGATCATTCTCTTAAGACAAAAGAAATCACACTTAGCCAACATGTGATAAGACGTCTCATCACTCTGCTGGCAAAAACGACACTCTCGAGTGAGAAATTTGTTCAACAATGACTGAGGATATCTAAGAAAGTTATGATCAGTTTCATCTGTATTTGAATACATAAAGATCATGACTAAGATTAATCAATCGTCTCAATGCATTAGGGGCTGGCTTTGGACAAAATTGACTTCTATTCAATACTATTGTGAGTAACTTTTGATGGTGTTCATTGTGGAACATCCCATTATGTAAAAATGTAGAGGAGCTCGTGTCTCGTGGATCCCTTCCTATGTGCTGGCGTACTCTTTCCTTTACTGCTGAGATTGCTTCTTTAGGAATGGAGCAATCCTTAAAGTAATCTACAGTGGCCTTTCTGTTCCTCCAGATTGAACAATTATCTTTTATCTCCATAAAAGATCTTAGTTTAATTAGAGACTGATGAGTAGGAATGGAAATCTGGAGCTTAGCCTTGGTGCTTACAGATTCTATGACTGTTTTTGGGCGTGAAAAAGAGAGAGGGGTAAAGAGAGGGAATAAGAAAAAGCGAGAGAGAAACTTCTCTCTCTCTCCCTCTCTCTTTCCTTCTATCCCTCTCTTTACCCCTCTCTCTTTTCACGCCCAAAACAGTCATAGAATCTGTAAGCACCAAGGCTAAGCTCCAGATTTCTATTCCTACTGATGACATCCGATATTTTGAATAATTTATGATATTTAGTATAATAAGATACTTTATTTATACTTCTACATTACAATAATAATAATATAAAACTTTAACACATTTTTACTATCGAAGATTATATGTGAAAGTGAATTTTTTGAAGAAAATATTTACAACAAATGAGTTTTTAACATACTAATACATAATAATGAATTTGAGAAAATTCAATTATATTGCTCTTCAACACTCCAATAATTACCTCCGCCGAAGGAGGTATGTTTTTTCACTGCGTTTGTTAGTTGTTGGTTTGTGTTGTTTGTTGTTTGTCAGCAAGATAACTCAAAAAGTACTGAACGGATTTGGATGAAATTTTGTGGAGTTGTTGAAAGTGCCAAAAGAAGAAGTGATTAAATTTTGGCATCTCTGAGTGCAGAATTAAGGCGCCAAATGAGCTAAATACTACTAAATTTATCAAGTTAGCCTACTCTGCCAATAGATGTCGCTGTGCTGTGAAATTGGGTGCAGGGAGCGTCTTCCTCTAGGAATTTCCGTCTAGGGGAACCCTCCCCCGTCTCTCTACGCCTCCCCAGTCGTGAAAAATCCGCCTCGGAAGGCTCATGACGGCGGAGGTTTGCACTCTCTGAGTGTATATATGCCTCTAGTTATCTATAGTATCATGATGATACTAATCAATACCTCACCGCAAAAAAAAGATAGAACGAAGATACTTTGTGGTCTTTAATTAATTAACAATATGACCTTTAATGTTGTTATCATCTGTATCGACCAGAATATTGGCCGAATAAATGCTGATTATTTTTTGTACTCAAGGAAAATATTTTATGTGAAATGTATATACTTATTAACAAATAAGGAAGAGAGAGTAAGGAAAAGACTGTAAATAAACAGCAATACATAAGTTTATATGGCAAATTTATAAGGAACAAAATGCATTCCACAAGATAATGTAAAAAATGTCCCGAAAAGAAGTTAAAACTTTAAAAATGAATATATACCTGTGATTTCCTCTAAATCTTTACCTCAGTACGTACACAGAAATGCAGCTTCGCTCTAAAAGCAAATAAAATTATAGCTTTAAAGTCTTGCTAATTGAATTAGCTACTGTTAAGAAGAAAAAGTTGTTTTACTTCACAGACTTCTTTTTTGTATTTTTCATGCCTTTCATAGTACAAGTGTACTAAAATGGAAAACTCAAAGTGTATTATTCTTAAACAGTTGAATACTGATGCCGATGCCAATTGTTTAATATGAGGCAATAGTAGATTGGATGACGTAAACAGATTTATTTCTTGGCCCAAAGTTGATATATTTAGAATATGTAGAAGTTCATCTTAAACACAAAAGTTCATTCATATTTCTTACAACACCACATAAAACAATATATTAAAATCAATTATAGAAATAGTTTTAAAGAGTCAGAAAATAATAATTAAGTAAATATAAAGTATTTTATAGGTGCAACCGTGAGTTTAATTATTAATTGCATTGGTACTATGTGTTCCAGACAAGTCGGCATCATTAATGATTCGCAGATGATGAGCTGAAGGCATGGGCGGAGTGGCCACCGGGAGTACCGGGACTATTCCTCAAGAAACATAAACGGCCGTTGACAGCCTCCTAATGGCATATTGGGTCCTGTACAAGGCCGGCGAGGGCATAATTGTCCGGTGAATAAATTCTTCCCACTCCGTTCCTGGCTGAAGGTTTGTGCTAACAGATTCGCATTTGAAGAAATTGTTATCTTTGGAATTTATTATAGGAATCTCTGTTAAATTGTCTTCTTACTAATTTGTTTGACTCATCAACAAACTCTTCTAGTCAATAATTTTTTAGTTCTCTATTTCCAAGAGTGTCCATTTATTAAGCAGGTCGATGTCGGACTCTTCTCAAGACTGCAAGTCATTATTAATGCCACCCCTCCTGAACTTCCCTTCCTTGATTCACATACATTTCCAAAATTGCGTTCATGTGTGTATCGTGTTTCTAAACACACACAGTATTATAATGCCTAGGCAATGTTAGTCACTTCCCGGGAGCTTGAAATCATACACTCTGTGTGTGTATGTATATTGAAAGAGAGCCTACATTCACTTAATATATGTTCAAGGTTATTTTCAAACAAACGAGTCACATGAAGTGTGCACATTAGTGGGCATTGTCGGAATCAAAGTTTTTATATAAATGGTTAAAATATTTATTAAACGAAAAAATATAAAATAAAAATAAACATACATTCTAGCGGTCAGACAAGGGAACCCAAAAAAGAACTTTTTATTTCTACTACCTTTTTTCTTCTGCAGGAAATTTTGGATGGCCCCTATAAGTGAGAGACCGCTAATACAGGTTTGACTGTACTTAGCTCGTAAATGAATTACAAAAGAGTAAGGCAGCATCGTCAAAACATAACTGAATATAATTCAAAATTATTATCTACAAATATCTACACTTTTGATGTATTTTAAATTAATTTTATTCAAAAATTAGTGGTCTCATATGGAAATGATTAAAGCCAGAGTCTAAGAGTTCAAACGTATAATTCAGATGAGAGTTTTGTACTGGTAAAGGAAATGAGTAATGGAGCTCTAATTTATTCCAAAGGTGTCGATATGGAGTATCTTTTTATTTTGTGAATTAAAGAAGTATTACTCTTCAATCGATTATTAAAAACCATATTTAATATATGCTCGAACGGAGCCCATTCATTCGTTGTTGCCCAAAAATGCATTTATTTTCTAAGGCGTAACATACGTCGGAATTAAATGTTTTATATATTAAACTTGGACTGAGACAATACCCACTACTCCTCTATACACTGTCTTTTAATTCTTCTAGGCATCCTTTTTGCAAAAAAGCCTGAGGTGGGCCTTAAATATGATTTATATTGATGCAGAAGACTTATTAATAATAATTAGGATGATGGCAATATGTTTATTTTTAATAGTTTTTTTTATCCGATATAAAACTTTATGTGTTCATCCGAACTGGAAGGATGCAATCGAACTAATTGGCCTGTATAATTACATGAACTAATATTATATTTGAGAAAATTTACTGAAAAAGCCGAATAACGCACAATGGTTTTTTTATGCCACAAGGCATAACTTTATTTAGTACCTTTAACGAAAATAATTATAACATAAACTTTCGACTTACAACAACAAAACAAGGACAACATAAATGGTTGTTGTCTAAATGGCTCGCATATCCTCCATATAGACGATCACTTTCTAGCCGTTGTGTGATATCAATTTAAATAAATGATCTTTGAATTTTAATTATAAATACTACAATAAAGAAACATTTCATTTCTTGGATCTAAGAATATGATTAATAAAGTATATTTGTAATGAAAGTCTGATCACACAAATTTACTATTCTAATAGGCAAAAAAGGTATTACTGTGATTTTGTATTTGCCTAAGATCTCTGTGAAACAAGTATTGCCCCTCACCGTTCCCACATCACTGTGACATCTGTGGATTGTGACCATTATGAACTGAGACTATACAGGGTTGTGATTACCCAGGGCTGTATACATAACGATCATTCCATGATGACCGGTCCCAAGCACCTGGTTCTCTGAGCTAGGATGCTTTCCCAATGAAATAATGTTCGCCGGAGTTAATCACATCCCGGATCAATGCAGCAATAACAAACATGTAAAGTTTTGGATAGTCACTGTATAGTATGTGAACATCCTCCATAGTAACAGCCTTGTGTAGTTACAATTATGTATAGTTCTGTGTAGTTACAGTCCTCTATAGCCGCAGTTTCGTGGTCACTTTCCTGTGCAGTCACATTCGTGTGGTCATTATTATCGTTTTAAATGAACACAATTATTTAAGTATTAACACAATCCGTTGTAGACCATTTAATGATTTTACAGTGCTTCATATGATAATATAAGAGAATATTGATCTATTTTGCTTCTAATTAATTACCCTAGAGTGTATAATTATTTTAAAAAATTGCATATTTATATTTCAGTATAAAAAAAGAAGAAAAAAATATCTATATACAATTTTTTTCGCACTTTTTTTGTTGCATATATTTAGTGTATGCAGAAGCTACTAAAACAAAGCTAAATATTGATAAACAGCAATTATTTTAGTCATGAATTGTACTACACATGACGGGAAAATATTTGAAACTAAAATAGATAAACGGGAAAAAATATTTGGAGTACATAAAATATCATATGCAAGCGGAAGATATGAAGTATGTATTTCGATCGTCACTTCAAATATGAAATTCCTATTGGATATGTTTGAATATTTAATATCATGCAAAAAAATCTATGCTTGGGGTGTAAAACTTTATCGATTGGTAAACGCAGAAACCTTCACTTATTTGTAAACTACGTTGTTATGAAAAATATTATATGAGTAACTCAGAACATTTATGATACTATGATTTTCATTATTTTCCAAGATATTAATTATTAGTATCAACATTGTTGATAAAAACGTTTTTTTAATCAGTAACTCACAAACCAACTAAAATGACTGTATATATTTTTACCCAAAAAAATTAAAAAGTTGGTGCATTACTTTTTGATTAAAGAGAAGTCACTTGAGCCTATTTTAATTTCAGGAAATCTTTAACGCTCGTACAAACATGGGGAATCCATCTGCCAAATGTGAATTAAAATGAGTAAAATAACTTTAACATTCCTTGCAAATATTGGATGGGTTTCCAGGAAGGTGAATAAATTAACCTTGAAGCAATGAATAATACAAATAATATTCGAGGTCTTCCAATTAGTTTGATGACTAAATTAGTGGAGTTGTTTATATATTGGCAGGCTTATATATTACACCAGTAAAATGATTTAAATACCTGAATGGGCACCAAAAGATTTCAATAAAGTTCCATTGAGTTGCTTTGCACTTTAGCTTCTCCTAATTTTTAATCGCTTTTCTAATATTGCTATTTACAACAAAAAAAACATTAGTTTCTCTTTTATCATTTGTCCATTTTCTTAAATACAGGATAAACTTCATCAAACAAATTGAGAAATAGTTTTTTATCTGTGGCAAAGTTTAAACAAAAACTCATTATAACTACAGACTTGATTCAAATTTCAAGGATATAGGAATGAAACTTTAGTCACGTCCATAGAAGTCCTAATGATTTTATTCGCTTAAAAAACATTGTGCAGCCGGACTATTATATGCATACAGTCGGCTCTCGCTACTTCGCCCCTCGACAGCTCGCAGTTCTTTTACTACGCGACGACGGCTTGGCACCCGTTTTTTTCAAATCAATGTCAAATCTCTCTAAATTTCAATATATATCAAATCGCAACCCTCATATATATCGCAGTGGTCGTGTAGTGGATCCGGGCCGTCGCGACTTTGCGAGGGACGACTGTATATAAAAAATTTATCATAATATTAATTTTTGCCTAAATGTGAATACTGTAGTAAAAGACAGTATCATAAAGTGAATACTATCTTGTTAAGAAGCTTTCACATGATAAATATATTATTTATTGGGGTAAGAGTACCCGACTCTATGTCCCCATCATTTTGTATACCTGAAGTGGTAAATATTATATAAAATGAAATTAATTTATATTCAGACATATAGCCCTATATGTAGTCTTTTTACTCTGTAAAACTGTCCATAAATGCTAAAAAAGGGAGGAAAATAGAGGCTTAAACGACTTTTTACATAAACTACTATAATGCGTACGTTAAATTGTTTATTTGAGTCAAGGTCTATGCGTTGAAATTGCGTTACTCTTTCTACGTTTAAAACTGTATTTTTCCAGACAAATAATTTGACCAAAACTTAAAAAATTACTTACACAGAAAACATTTCTCTTAATTGTAAATTATGATGCAGAGGAGAAAAAACGACGTAGTTTGTTCGTATATCCGTTATACAACTCTAAAGCATTTTTGATGTAATGCGCAATTTCTTTGCATCCCGGGTCTTTGAACTCAAACGCGTGAGTGTGATGATCGTTCTGAGCTTTGCTTGTGCTATCACCTGTTTTTAATCCAAGTGTTACAGTTCATACGAACATCAAATAGATTTATAAAAATGTTATGTTTAAAATCCCAATTCTAATAAAGCTTTTGTAAAAATACTATTTTTTGACTCTATAAAGAGTAAACATTAAACTATTACTTGTTTTCAATCCATGCATTAAAATATCCGTACATTTATAAAAAGCTGGATAATAATCACAGCTTGAGTGGGTAGTTTTTCTTTTGAAAATATAGTAATACAGTATATATATATATATATATATATATATATATATATATATCTATATATATATATATATTATATATATATATATATGTGTGATTGTGGTGTCCTCTGTATCTCCTAAACCTTTAGTCTTATATAGATCAACTTTTCTATGGAGAGTTTTGTAGTGCCAATGAAGTATTAGGGCCAAGTTGACATTCCTGGAAAATCCTGGCCACACCGTGTAGGTAGCATCTACCAGGTGTGTGTGATGATATATATTCGTTGTAACATCACATTTCCTTTCGAGCTACTAAATTGTTAAATTAATTCATATAAATATATCAGATAGGTAAGATTTTAGAATATAAATGAACTAGAAAAAGAAAACCTTATTTATAAAAAAATTGAGATGTCTTGAGATCCTTTGCAAGCTTGTTGTCGCTCGCCTTGCTTCTTGAAGGATGATCACCTGCACCTCAGCTCCGGATACGAATTCCACGTTTTTTCCTTGTTGACTGCAGAATGCAGTCCATAGAATTAGGTCTCTTGAGAGCGCTCGTTCCACTTCTTTTCCTAGAGTCCGAGATGCAGAGGACATTTA
>CP045899.1:8502058-8546536 GCA_013387185.1 Caligus rogercresseyi
GTAACGTGTATTAAATTAGGAACTCTGCCTCATTCCACGACCAGCCGGAGACACTACTGGCTCATCAGTGAGAAAAGACGTCCTTCTTATAGCCAATTCACTTCCAAGGACTTTGCTTAGCCCTGATAACCGATAACTGGAGACTCTGATTATTGATGGTAGTAACATCGCTCAGACCATCAAGAACGTCGTTCCAGGGTGACCCATTCCAAAGTTCCAGCCTGATTGCGGTCATGGCCCGTCCTTGCGAATCAGTCGTCTCGTCAGCCTGTACAAAAACATCCTTCTCCTTCAATTGCTCTTTAATCTTGGAGCAAATTGTTTCACATTCCTCCTCCCATACACTTGTTAGCGTTGTCCGCTTGGAAGTCTCTTGCCGCAATGCTTCTCGAAGAAGTTTATGAACTCAGGTTGTTCCACCTTGGCCAAAGGGATGTTTCAGGCGATCATCATTCTTGTCAGATCCATGGTAAAAGTAGGGCGTGTAACCGATGAAGTCGTTCCTCCAACTCAATAGTCTGTTTTTGTTGAAGAGATCAAGATGTTTTCTGGTGTTTATTGGATCGCATGATGGAAGAGGTTGCTCCTAATTTTAATATTGAAGGATTTTGAACACAGCCTACAGCATAGAGATTCTTTTTGTGAGTCGTAAACCCACACTCTGTTCCCGCCGAGCTCGTGATGAGACGGATCGGATCTATAACTTTGGGCATCTCGAATATCTGAAAGTAATAAAAACGTTAGTGAATAGATGTTTTTTGATAACAAATTCATTGAAGCTATGAAACAGTATGATGATATAAATTACATAGTCTTTTGTTTTAAAGTTCTTTAAATGGAGAATCATCAATTAAAAGATTATTTTCCATTCAAACAAGATAAAAAAATAAACCAGCCAATAATCAAAAACTACATTAAGTGCAATTCCATGCAGGTCAATTTAATATTATTTAAGGGTCACTACATTAAATAAGGAAAGTTCTGCAGACATATTTGCTCAACCAAATCGGCCCATTACACTTAAGGTATCATTCCCTCCTCCAGTCTCCTGAATGCCTTTACATGGAACATTCAATCATTTGCGGAGGCCAGTGCCCTTCCAGGAGGAAGGACTTGACTCTGTCCCTGCCTGAGGAGAAATGACTTGGACTCTATTGCTACAACACGCTACATGAGACCACAAGGAGCAATCCTAAATTGATGACAGATTTCTTGAGGGCAGCCAAGAGCCTAGGGTCCCTCTTCTGGTCACTTTGGGTTGTGCTGAGACCTGCTGAAATCTTCCTCCCTCGCTTCTTCGAAACAATGCTTGAGCTGGACTTGAGGAGCCTCAAGATAATCTCTTGTTCAGCTCGAGACCCATGTGTCTTAGAAAATCTACCAAAGTTGCGCATAGATACCTCCCTCCTAGCAGATCTCATGTTCTTTGCCTTCACTCATTCTTTGTGCGCCCTGGGCCTCGGACATTGAATAATAGAGAATGAGAATTAGTTGCGAGTACTTACATCTATATGGACGAAATATAAGAGAAATGAAAAAATCTCTGAAATGTCTCTGTGGATCCCAAACTGCACGTGTTAGATTTATATAGAATAAATTAAACAAATCTTCTTTTTTCCGTCCAGATTTTATTTAGTTGATATAACTTTTTTTCTTCTTCCTCAATGAAAACAAATCAGTGACAAGAAGATCATGGGTAGAAACTGTTTCGTTATTCCTTCTTGTTTGCATTTAATACTACATACTTCATAAAAATAATAGCAAAATAATATAATCAGTTGGTGTACATGAAGAAAGAACGGCCAAAAGCAACAATTATTTACAACTCGTTCAACAGCATCATTTGAAACCCATTGAAGCAAAAAATAGATGGAGGTTTGGTGTTTCCAATTGAATGAAGCCTTTTTTCTAGCACTATTTTCATTTGTTTTGGCCGGAAAGGATAATAAATACACTGTTAGGGATACCAATGTTTTGTCCATGTTTGGTCATAATACTCTGTTAATGTGTACTAATTAATAATTCATATTCGATTTCCATGGAAATTGTTTCATTAATCTTATCGATTAGCGTTATGTTTAAATGAAAAAAGGATTTACATAAATAGCATTCTCCAATTATCCCAACTAAGTAAATCAACTTGTTCAATAATGATTCAGAAACATAGGCAATATTCCACGAGCCGTAGGATTTCCCGCACATAATGAAAAGGTTTTAATTCATAGGGATTCCAGGGATTCCCTTATGATGTTTTTTTTACAATTTGTGATGACTAAGCAGCAAGTGAGATTTATATAAGGATACGGATGATTTTAGATACATGAGCATTATTCACAATATCTTTTTTTTAATGTAATTCACGACACTCTTCTAACAATATTCAAATACAATGATGTAATATACGAGTGAGAAAGGAGTAACAATAAAATAATGGTGGGGTATTAATAGATTCTTTAAAAAACAGGTAAGTGCAGTAATATTATAAAGATATTAGACAGTTATATTTAAAAAAAAGTACAGGAAATTCTTAAAACTGGAATCAATTCAATTTACCAATGTTAATATCAATAATAAATATTTACAAAAACGACCGGAAAGAAGATCGGATAAGGCTCTAAAAGAGATGATCAAGTTGATTTGATTAAGAAGGGGAGGGGAGGAGGGGAATAATGTAAACAAAAAAAAGTAGTAAGATAAAGCTCGCTTTGGAACGCGGACTTGGACAAGGGCTTACACCTCTCTGTAAATGATTGAGGCCATATGCGTGGGCATGGGACGGTTCCTGTTGATTTTATAACAGACTTTTGTATGAAAAAATTTAATATTTTCAATATTATCTATTTAAAAATATGCCATTTGATTGAATTATTTTACATAAAGTTCAATACAGCCTATATTAGTGACCACCTGCCGATAGCGGGCAAGTTTACATTCTGTGTATTGTGGCAACTTTTTTGTGTTGCCTTCAGTGGCCTCTATAGACAAGATTGACTGCATTTCTTTTTAAACCAACTAACATATTTGAAAAATAATAAAAAAAATATATATTATAATATCGAATTATAAAAGTTACAATTCCTTATAATTATTTCAATGGAAGTACTATTATTGTTCAAAATTATTTTAAAAAATGTGGGCTATGGAACAGAAAACAAAAAGATAGAAGACCTACTGTAGATCAAATATACAGCACGCTACGCATCGACACAAAGTAACGTATACCCAATTATTAATTGTATACCTTTTATGTTGGTATATATTCACTGTGAATTGGAGATGAAATAGTTTATTGCAAAGGTTTCTCTGAGGTCAATGTTCATTTTCATAAGGGTCAGTTTATAATTAATATACGCTTTGCTTCACGTTTCGTAGCCGGATGGCTTACCGGAAAAAAATGACTACTTTATCTTTGACATCACGGTTATAAAAAATAAATTTACTAATAGAGTAAACCTGACTTTCTAATATATAAGATAAAGTAAACATAAAGACGTCAGTAAAGACAAACTTTATTGTTTTTTGCCTTGTCATCTGGCCTTTACAAATAAGGAGATACTCAATTCCTTTAAAGAAAGCCTATTTATAACCCACTTAGTATCAAAATAAATATTGATCTTAGATAAACGAAAAAATACCAACTTTGAGGTCACGCAATATATAAACACTCAAGTTCCCCTTTTATACTCCATATTTTCCACTTATCCTATAAAAGATCTAGCTGTTTTGAAAGCAAAGCAATATTTCAAGTCAGGCTACTGGGTGTGAATGAACGGGCTCATGGGACTGCTCAACTATTTTGGTGTGTGTGTGTACCTCGTCTCATATAGGTTATTATAAGAGCTTTATGCTCTATTAAGCAAGCATAATCCAACGACGACATACTTCTCATTTTGAAGAGTCCTCTGGAATGACTCATCCCTCTAGAGAAAAATAATAAATACATATTTCCTGCGCGCATTTGAAGAGACTGCTTGAATGATGGCAAATTATGTCCAAACAAAGAGAATGACTCATTATGGAACAAATAATTGAAAAGTATAGCAAGCAGACACCTATGAAGAAGAAGGACCCACTCGTATCAAGTTTTTTTGCATATATAAAGCTTTATTATGATGGACTAAAAGTAACATACAGGGTGTAAGAAAGAATAGAATAACTTTGCCTTCCCTACAAATGTTGTAAATTAAAGATGGGCGATCAGATTTCAAAACCTTGAAAAGAAAAAATATTATTAACTTATTTTATTATTCACGTCCATTACAGATCCACACATAAATCAATGTGAGTCCAAAGAGACCAAATTGATGAGGCAGTTCTCTGCGTGAGTCATAGCAAAAATAAGAACAAAGAGAAGGCTGGGGACAGCCCCATGGCTGACAAGAAAGCAGATGAGAGTGAGGATCATACCAACATAAGCAACTTTGTGGCATCCAATGGGCACTGCATGTCCTTTTAATATGTATGCTGAAAGCAAACCTAATATATATATATATATATATATCAGGCGTGTGACGTCAAACTTTTTTTGCGTTAAGCGTTCTGTTCGGCGTTAAAAAAATAGCGTTCCGTTCAATGTTTTTGCGTTCAGCGTTCAAATATTCCCAAAAAGTAACATTTTTTAGAAAATAATTTCCGAAAAAAGTAATGCGTAGTGATGATGTTTTTTAGAAAAGAATTTCCAAAAAGTATGCGTAGTGATGACTTTTTTTAAGAAAAGAATTTCCTACAAAAAATGATGACGTTTTTTTTCCAAAAAAAGTACAAATGTTTGGAAAAATTGAACGCTGAACGCAAAACTCTTTTTTTGCGTTCAAAGTTCAGCGTTCAAAAAAAGTTGCGTTCCGATCAGCGTTCCGTTCATTGAACGTGCGTTCAGCTGAACGCCGTTCAATTTTGCGTTCCGTTCACAAGCCTGATATATATATAAACGATGAAATAAGAGAACATAATAGCTATATATACATCCATTTATCAACAAATAAACTTAAAAAGTACTTTCACATAACATGAAATAAAAAAATATTGTTTTAATGTTATATTCATTGTTCACCCCTAATTGATGCTATGGACTAGTTAAGCAAGAGAGAAAACCTCACTAGGCAGTGGTACATATATATATTTATATATTATATATATATATATATATATATTATATATATATATATATATATATAATATATATATATATATATTATACCTCACTCGATATGGGCTAAATAGCATATATATATATATATATATATATATATATATATATATATATATATATATATATATTATATATATATATATATATACATATATATATATATATATATATTATATATATTTATTATATACATATATGTATATATATACATATATGTTTTTTTATATATAGTATATAGTATATATATATATATATAAACATAATATTTTAAAATTATTATCCAGCAAAAAAAGCCAAATATATAATGTTATTTCTTCACGGATATAAATTGTCGTTGTCTTCTTATCATAGGCTTAATAAAATGCATCTATTGGATTGAGCTTGTCGGAACGAAACGGACAAAGTCTCTTACCCATTTCCACCCGTTGATTCCCTCATCTTGTTAACTGTTGGCAATTGCTGGACTGAAGTGAGTAACATAGCACTAAGATCCTCCCTTGTGTCAGGGAGACCTTCCCGGAAGGCAATATTGTAATTCAAAAGGACCGACACATGAAACATATCATTCGAGTTTAAAAAGGTATGATCTCCCAGCATCACTGGTCTTGATATTTCCTTGGATTTCTCCAACTAGGCGGATATCGATAGCAGGGCCTATCAAATGCCTTACTCAATTTGGAATCTCTATAATGCTTCGTCCATCAAGAGTAAAAAGGATGGATCAATCTATGATACAACAAAAATTAGTACTCTGTTCTACTTTGGATTAAGGGAATAAATATAATTGAAATTGGAACTTGTAAATTGGTAGATTATTCGGTACACGCAGTATCATTTTAGGTTTAAAATAAAACAGTTAGTGAAAAAAACTTAGCATATGTTTGTTTTCACATAAGTGGAACAGTTCTAGAATATTCGAAGGAATTTAAATAAAACTGTATTCATTACCGATTACTTCTACAAGCCATTTAAAAAAAAATATTGATAGATGTACGCACACACAAGAACAATTATTGGAAATTCAAAACATTGACTTGAAATCTTGACCCATAGCAAAGTAAAAAAGCTGTAAATCGAGACTTGAAAACAAATCCAAAAAATGATAGAACCTTAATAGCAAGGCTTTTTATGATTCGATCATTTTGACGTATGGACCTCAAACTCTTTTTTCTTGAATAGATTAAAGTAATGATTTTCTTCTAGCCTTTATGTTGTAAAACCAGATATTGTCAATTGCATTGAGAGGCAATCATAAAGCATTGCAAAAAAATTAGGCGTGAAATTACGTAATTCAAAAAAGAGGTAACGATTGTTCAAAAAATATAAATTTTTGTATTATGGTTGTCTTGAAGAAGTATTAGTTATAATGTTTGATCGTTAGCCTCTTAGTATAGTATTATACTTAGTATACTATTAGTTTAATAATATATGTATGAATATTGAAGAGTTTGCTTAAGAAAGTAACGAATTCCGTAATATTTCATAAGTAGTAACGGACAAACTATATTTTTATGAACCTCAATTTATATTGACCGTAAAGAAAAATATTTCAAATTTTTTGATCAAAGAACCAATAACTAATGTTCATTTAAGGTCTTTGCAACTCCTCTGAATAGTTTCACTCTGTCTCCTGTATAGTGTATTTTATTATTACACTGTATAAAATTAACGCAGATTACCGAAAAAAATGTTTTTAACAGAATAATATATATATTCTGAAATCGATTTCAGATATTAAATTATCAGATAACCCAACGTTTTAAATTGGTTTTATTATATATTTTTTCTCTTAAAAGATTGTAAATTTCAAAATTATAAATAAAGCAAAACAAGTGAATATTTTTTATTGAAAAATAATACTTTTTTGTGGTTGTAGGAAAAATTGCCCGAAGGAAGATTGCCCGCAGGAAAATTGCCCGATTGGAAAATTGCCCGAATGGAAAATTCCCCGAAGGAAAATTGGCTGAATGGAAAATTGCCTGACTACAGTACCCTAAAACCCTAACATTTTGGGTATAAACTGGAGTTCTTAGGGGGCTAATATAAGGCTTTGGGCATTTTGGGATTTAAAAAATACTAAAAAAGTCGGACAATTTTTCTTTGGGGCAATTTTCCATCGGGCAATTTTCCGCCTACCCTTTTTGTTCATAAACGTTGCCAAAATCATGCAATTCAAAATGCTGAGCTACGAAAAAAGAATTGTTATCCTTCCTGTGTATTTTATTGTAACAAAGACCTTTCAAAGAGTGCCCAAGGAGATGATCAATTGATGAATCATGCATCCAATAAGTCCTTTAGACCACTTGACCGCAACAACAAAGAAGTTTCTTTTGTTTGTTTTTTTAGCATGTGTTGAAACAAATTGCGTGTGAAAATAGATATCTTACTTAGGACTCGGTACAAGCCTTTTGTCATGACTCATTCCATTGTTTGATGCACGTGAATAAAGGTAGAGGTATGCTTTAAGAGAAGTCTCAATATTTACCTATTTGATAGTAGTAAAAATAGCCTTCAATCAGGGTGGGCGTAGTCATATATTCTCATATCTCTAAGGATTAAAAAAGGGGGCCTCTCTCTGAAGCCTGATTGGTTGGAAGTAAAAATGTGTTAATACATAAGATAAACTCTATTATGATATATCAATTCACAAATGGCGTGTTTCAACTCTCAATGTTGGGGGACCAGGTTCGAATACTCCCGAGAGGGGATGGTCATTTTTGGTTTACTACCTCATTGATAAAATCCTAGGTTCGATAGACTAATTTTAATGCTATAATGCTTATTTATATCCAGTCGGATACTGCAATTCTATCGAACTATATAGGAAAAAAATCACTATCGGATGTACAGGAATTAACAACAAGGCCAGAATAAACTTAATAACAGGAATTATAGTATCTTCTCATGGACCTCGATTCATGTCATTTGACAATCCTTTGAATGGACCACGCCAATAGCATATATAACTAACTAGAAGCACTCAGAGAGTGCAAACCTCCGCCGATCCCCACCATATGAATCACTTGGTCTTTTTGTCATTTCCAACCCTCTACGCACTGTCCCTTTAACTCTACATACTGCTCCTTTATTGTTTACACTCTAGAGGTACATGGAAAGAAAAAGAAACTGACGTCATCGAAGAGGAGAGCACAGCACAGCGACATCTATTGGCAGAGTAGGCTAACTTGAAATATTTTTTAGTATTTAGCTCATTTTGCATCTTAAAGAAGCACTCAGAGATGCCAAAATTTAATCACTTGTTCCTTTAGCATTTCCAACAACTCCACAAAGTTTCATCCGAATCCGTTCCGCACTTTTTGATTTATCCTGCTGACAAACAAACAAACCAACCAACAAACCAACGCCAGTGAAAACAATACCTCCTTCGGCGGAGGTCATTATTATTATAAATGGAAGAAAGCAGCTTTTCAGGAGGGAATTATTATTTTTTGGACTATTTTTTTTCGTAAATAAAAGATAAGCACTAAAACTGAGGCAAACGTTAAAAATATAACATGGCGAAACATATTTCATTTTTTTGCACATTCAATTGATAATAAGATTTACAAAAAGGAGAATGACGATAAAACATTAAAATTTTGGGTAAACCAAGAATTTTTCTAGATATTAACTATTTAAAAAAATTAAAATACAACTTTAAGAGATGTCTTGGGTTAAATTTGGTGCTCACTTTTGCTTCGGACCTCCGTCGTTGTTCAGTTCCTCCAGGAGGGAAAGCTTCCGGTCTAAAGACATTTAATCCCACATGGGAGTTTTGAGAGGTTAGTTCTCGCTGCATAAATAATCCGCTGGATGCAACATATTATCTCCTCTATTTTCCATTGGTTGGGACGTTTGGGAGTGGAGAAGATGAGCCAATCTGCTTTAGAGGGGATGGTCAATTGATGGTCGTTATTTCGGTAGAAACATATTGGGCATTTGCTCGCAACACGCATATTTTAAAGGTATATTGAATTATGAGGAAAACAAAATAATGGAATACATTACATGTTTCGGTTGTTATAACAAAAAAAAACAAGTCAACTCTCAATGAATAGGGAGAAGGTTCGACTTTCGAAATGGAAAGAAGGTAATTTGAATCAATTGGTTGAAAAATCTATTTCAAACCGATTTAAACAAACAGATTGTGCAGTTCCATTAAACCAAATAGTCAATTAATCTTATTTTAACCAGTAAAACGAAGCTCTGGATCAATGAAGTAATGGGCTGATGAATTTGACCGACTGGAAGGCCTCTTCCATTAGTCAGTCTATTGCTAAGATCATCAAAAGGTACATAATTAGTAAATTTATTTTCTATTTTTTTGATAAATTCACATACATTATTATTTCTTTTAAATCCAAATGGCCCGATCGGCATCACAATTGGCGCCCATTTGAAGTGTCAGGTGTACTTTTTTCACCATGCAAAAAGGAATCAGAGACGAATTGGATGTATTCAACAATTTTATTACGCATATCAAAATATATATGTTATATAATTCTTATCAAAGAGAAGCAAAATGATCCCAGATTAGTCATTGACCTTAATAATACTAATATCAACATCACTATCTATATACTTGAGACCCCGAGCTTCAAAAAAAATGTAAACAGTAAAGTTCTCTTCTCAGTTGAATAAACTACAATGTTTACCGTCCTTGAAAGGAGAGCGAACACAAATAGAACTCCATTCATTGTCCGGGAGGGGATCATTGCTGCCTTACCTACGTAGGGGAGAAAATATAACTAGGCCTGATAGACAAATATTGTCATAGGCTTATAAGGTCTTTGCATCCAGCAAATGATAATGAAATATCTTCTCCTTCTGTATATAGCAACTGGAGTATATTCCAAAATTCCAAGAAGTATTCCAACTGAAATTCGATGCTTGAAGAGGCGTATTCAAAGGAAGGACTTTAGAGTAATTCTTCTTGATAAACTTTTATTATTATTTTAAAGGTGTATTTCAAATGTTTATTATTTTAAACATTATAATCTAAAATTAGACTACCTACCAAAAGACCTAGCTACAATAAGGACATATCAAAAAGTTTCACAACATATATACTAAATTATGTTGACAAGTATAAAACATAGTATAACATAACATTTTTTTAATAATAACAATTTAAAACTTTTGGTTGCAGAAGTAACTATACTGTTTCACAATTTTCTTTAGATGGCTAAAATATCTGTGGGAGTTCATCCAACTAAAATTCACCAAGTCGATGGGGTAGTTCCATGAAGACCCGCTTTGCTAGGGGATCTTGAGGTCAAAAATGGTGTATCTCGCCGAAGCCGATATTAAAATGCCTCTCAGATCTTCTCGAAGTAAAAACTCCCCAGACATCAACCTAGAAGTAATCAGTGCTTTGGCATTTAAAAGTGTAAAGTGAATGGCTTCAAGTTTTCGCGATGTTTTCCTTTCTTTCTTAGAGAACCCATATAGCACTACTGCCTTAAAATCTATGGAAGACGACATGTTTAAAATAAATAAAAAACTCCGTTAAATTGAGGCTATGGGCAGTCCACAAATGCATGGATTGTAGTGTTAAAAAACTTCCCACAATCTTTACAAGGGCTATTTAAAAAAAGAACACCGGTCGAGATTTGGAATTGTGAAGTGAACTTCTTTCCTTCCATGACTCCAAGCAGAGACTCCTTTATTTTTATAAACCAATCCTCAGAGACTTTAAGGTCTTTGATCGTTTTTGGCAAATCTTACTTACCTCCTTATCAAACGAAGAAATTATATTTAATTTCAGGTGCCAAGGACATAGAGGACGATGATAAATACACGCTTTCATAAGACAGTATTTAATTTTCCCGTGCTGAATGAGCCATCACCTCTTCTGGAAGTGAGGAAAGTTAAAATGCCTCCCATTAGTGCCTCACCTTCCAAGATTGGTTTTTTCAATTTTCCCCCAGGAGTATATGCTGTTAAGCTTCTCATGGGGTAACGGAAACTGCAATTTAATGCAGCAACTCGTAGCCTTCCAAGGGGGTCTTCATTTTTCTTGAAAAGGGCCATTTTGCCTCCGTTTTGATCGATAATGTCCACCGTTGAGCTAAAGTCAAAATAAATAGGGTAAACCCAAATAATTATTTGGACAGCGGCCCAATTATGAGAGAAGAGGATTTGAATTGACGGTACTCATCATTTAAAATGTATATACAGAGGAGTTTGAGACGACAGATCTCCACTCAAGGTCAGGCCTTGTGGACAAATCAATTAAAACTTTCATATAAATATTTGGAATGTCTCTGGATAAAACTACTAAACCACCCCCAAGCTGATTCCTTGGCCGTTTTAATGGCTCTATATACGATTTATGAAAAATAGTTAAAATCCATTTTTTCTCTTATCAGCTAAAATCGGTAAAAGGGAAGCTTTATATAAAACTAGAGGCACTATAAAATTATTATAAAAATCGATCCGCGTTTGCAGGTTTAAGCTTTTACAAAGTGAAAGCCTCTTATAAGCCGCTGATTTCAAGGAAATCCATTCACTAGCCAATTCTCCTGGTCTTCCGTATTCCACTCCAAGAATGGAAACTTTCTCTCCAATAGGGCAATTTGCAACTCGTAAATCGTTATTGGGACGCCAAGCTCCCAAGGTAAAATCGATGTTTTTGAAGAATTAAGTTCTAGTCCTGAACGTTTTTTAAATTTAGTAAAAAAGCCAGAAAATTTCTATTATTTTTATTAATTGACTGTCAGAACGGGATTCAACAAATAAAGTCACATCATTGGCGTAGAGATCAATAATATGTTTGTCTTCGTTAAAAAGAACTCAAAACCCATTGTATTTATGTTTTATCTGAGTAGCCAATTCTTCAATGGCCATTACAAACAAAAGAGGGGCGGCGGGGCAGCCTTGACGACAGCTCTTCCTAGGAATATTGGCTAACTTTGTTTCCCATTAATACAAATTGAAGACAAGCCATTGTATAGTAATGCTGTAATAGGGTTGAAGAAGCGCTTTGGCAAAAATTTCTTAGCCATTTTTAAGATGTGCGTGTGAGAAACGGAGTCAAATGCTTTATGGAAATCTACAGCTATTATGGCACGAGATGAATTCCTAGAATCAATTCCATCAAAAGCGCAGCGTATATATCTAGAAATATGGATCAATTTTCTCTTCTTTAAGAATCCCTTCTGATGCAAACCAATTCTCTTATTTATAATGGGTTCCATACGTACAGCCACAATGCCAGCCAGTATTCGGTATGATTCATTAAGAATGGTTATAGGACGCCAGTAGTTCATTTCGGTTCCATTGCCTTTTTAGGAATTAAAACAATCTTGCCTTTTGTAACATGTGCTGGCAGACTTCCTTTTTCTTCCGTGGATTTTCCTAAACATAATAAGAAAGGAGTCAACTCATCACACATGAGAGTAAAAAGTTTCCCTCCAAAAACATATGGTCCATATGCCTAGTAAATTTTGAACAAATATGTTATATAATAAGAGATAGAATCTGCAAAAAAATCTCCATTGAGGATTTTTTTTTTTACTTTTTTAGGAAAGTTAGGCCTCTCTTCTACTACAGTGGCCTGAAAATCACTATGAAAACAGGAAGTATATCCTCCACTTTAGCAAAAACTTTTCCCTGGGATACGGTTTTATTCAATTTAGTTTGATTAAATGAGCGATAAAATTTGAAATTCCTAAGCTGCAAACTGGAGTTATTTTCGATGGCTTTTTTCATCCTATATTCTTCCTCCATGATATTGGATATTCTGAAGGAATTAAGAGTATCCGTGATATAATTTTTCCAGAAACACAAGCCGTTTTTAAAATATCATTCTTTTTTATTGAAATCACTTAAAATTTAGCCTGTGCCGTTTAAAAAAAAACTTTGTAAAACAACGTACACAATATTGAAGGGTAAAATTTTCTTTATGAGTACTAAAGGAGGAGTTAAAATGACGATAGAGTTATGATCTTAATTAGTAAATATACTCGACTTTCTCAAAAAGCCACTTGGGTATTCGAAAATTATTTTTTAAAGATGTAAAAAACTCAAGCTTTGTAGTCTGATGCTGGCTCAGGAAGATATTGTACTCTCTTTACTTCGAAAAACAACGATGGAGAAATTAAAACAAGGTCTATATGAGATGAACGACCTCCACTACTCCAAGAGATACAGTCATCAGGATTTAAGATACCTAATATATCCACTAAATTTAACCTTAATATTGGATCTCTAAGTATTAGACCATTGACGTAGTTACGCGGGGCATCAAGAACGACATTTAGATCGCTTATTATAACTAGAGGCATATATACACTCAGAGAGTGTGTACCTCCGCCGATCCCCACAACATTCCCATTCAAACATTCTCTCTTTCACACGCCGATTTTCTATCTCTAATCATTGTTTCCTCTCTGTTAGCTCATTTTGCATATTAAAAAAGCACTCAGAGACGGGAAGAGGAAGAAGTTAAGCTACGTCACTGGGTTAACATAGTCCTGAGCTGATATATGAACAATAATACGTCAAGAATATTTTTTTAGCGTTTGTTCTTTCCTACTCCCTGAATAGAGACCCCATTTCATTTAGTATTTTGCTCATTTTGCATATTAAAAAAGCACTTAGAGATGCCAAATTTAATCACTTTCTCTTTTGGCACTTCCAACAACTCCACAAAATTTCATCCAAATCCGTTCAGTACTTTTTGAGTTATCCTGCTGACAAACTAACAAACCAACAAACGCCAGTGAAAACAATAACTCCTTCGGCGGAGGTAATTAGAGGAGAAGAGTAATTTTTATGCCGATTAATAATTGCTTGAAAGAATGGAAAATCTTTAACGTTCGGACCATAGGCATTGATCAAACATAACTCAAAATCTCTCTCAGTGATAAATCACTGGAATTCGAATATTCGTTTGTACAAAGGGTGCGCTTAAGTTTTTGAAATAAAAGTTAGCACTCCTCTAGTATGTCCAGTTCCTGTGAAAAACTGTAAAATGATGCTGGAAGGTAGAAAGGACATGAACCATTACAGTCCGAAGATACTCGAGACTTAACATCTTGTAGGCAAATAATATTCGGGTAAAGAACCAAAAGATGTTTCATCAATGCATGCCTCGGCCTCTTTGTCTTACCTCCTCGTATGTTAAGAGAAATTATTTAACTGATATCCCAGCCACCACTTAAAGTACGATTGGTAACTGAAATATTTGAAAAACAATTGGTTATCATCAACTGATTGGAAGAGTTTGGACACTTAAAAGACATAGTCCGGCTATCAAGAAAAAGAACCCACCAATGGAGAGTAACTTTTATTAGGGCGCTTTAGAGAGGTCTTTCCTCTATCCGGTGATGTAAGAGACGCCGTCCGACTTCTTTTACTAGCAGATTGCGAACGTGTTCTTGCTGATAAAATTTGTTTTATTTCATTCATTTGTTTTAGAGGCTTTTTGGATGGTAGAGGGGATCGAATTTTTGAAGCAGAAGGGTCAATAACATCAGAAACTTCGTCAATTAGGCAATCTAAATTTTCTTTTCTTAGGGAAACAAGTATAGGTTAACGGCAATTGACTCTCTCTGAAAGCGAAGATTTGATATTAACTCTTTTTCGACATCAGCCTCTGACTCTGTCACCTTAGTTGAAACGGGTACATCACATTGGATACATCGTTTGAGGTATATTTAAAAGGTCATTTCCATTTATTTTTCGACCTCTACATCGCCGATTCCTTCAGCATAATGTACAACCCCTCTTTGAGTATTAGGGTGTTGATTTTCATATAGGGAACTTTTTTGAGTTTCAAGGCGCTCTTCTAAAGTCTTTGACAATGTTTTCTCATAGTCTATTGTTTTCACCCTTTCTCGATCACAATAATATTTCAGAGGACCAAAGCTAAAACAGCGCTGGCACTGGATTTTAGAGCCCGAGAATTTTTATCTAACAAGTTTACCTTTCTAGGCTATTATTTGTGGCAAGGTAGATGGGTTTGCCAATATCTCTAAAATATAGTCGCTATACCTCCAAATGTCTCTATAGCAACCATATTTTTCCTCTGCCTTCTTATTCACAGGGTTTTTCTTAGGATAATGCTTCACAATCTCTCCCCATTTCCCCATTCATTGAACGAGCTCCTGTTCATCCACCCACTTAAAAGTATTAACCATCGTTACCACCAGTTTCTTCTTTTATTGACATAAACATTCTCTATTCCCTTCAGTTTGAATAAAGCCTTTTCCAAGACTCCCTCCTGATTTAAGACTTCCAATAAAATTACTCTCTGGAGGTCTGCTAGTCTTGCTCTGACATCCACCGAATGTCTTGTATAAAAACAAGATTGCCCTGGACCAAATTTGGGATTTGCTCCAGCAACTTCATGTTGTTTGAATCCAAACAATATTGCCAAATCAAACACATCTATGTGTTTTAAATTGTCCGTTTTGAACAATTTTCCTTCAGTATTTTTGCACGTTAGCATAAAAGTCTCCCATCGATAAACACCATTTAAATTAATGCAAATATCATCATCCTTGAAGATGTTCTTCTTCAAAACATTTGAATATTCCTTTCCTCTTGGAATATCATTTCTTAAGCTCTCAACGGAGGGCTCACTTATTTTATTTAAAGCGTTAAAGTAAAGTAGCGCAAGCAAGAAAAAAGTAAACAAAAAAAAATGGCCAAAATTTTGGTTATTTTCTTTAACGTTAGATGTCGCTAGTCCATGAAATTACGTCACAATCCTATTTAAAACTGGTTTAAAGGGATTAAGTTTTATGATTTGAAATATATCAAATAAAAAACGTCTCCAAATATAAATAATAAAAGGACTTAGTTATTATTTTCAAAGAGCTTTAGCATCAAAGAGCCCCTTACGGACTTAAGAAGAACTAAAATTTTGGCCAATTCCTTTTGGGAAAAAAGGAAGAATTTTATTTTATGCATGCGCCACTTTACTTTAACACTTTAGTTTTATTATTTAAACCCTCATCATCCAGGGGCTTATCTGGAGGAATGTCATTGATCTCCATGTTTTTTCAAGTTTTTAACTTGCTCAGGCAGTAGAAGCAAAGGTCTGTAAAGAAGAGAAGGAAAAAATCACCCTATGAAGCGGGTAAGAAACAAGAAGAAGGAAAAAAAGAAGAAAAAAGGAAGAAAATGTCTTCTTTAAAGCCACAAGAAACGATAGAAAACTCCATAATTCAAGACAAAAAAGGAGCTTATACTTATTCTGCAGATCTCACGGATTGCCACGACTCCTAGGATCCCGCAGATATACAAAATCATCCTCAAAACGGAGTACTTCCGGAGAAAAATTTATGATCTCCTTCGTGGGAGTAGGATAGACACCTAAACTCTCATGTAGTATCATTGAGTGCACAACAATTACATGTTTTAAAAAGAATTTAAAGGAGTCATCCTCATTTTTTTAGATATACATATTTTTATTTGTTCATGTCGTATGTATATTACAAATATAAAATACATAGGATGCAATTGCAAAAATGACTCAAAAACTTAGGTAAGAATCAAAGATAATAGATAAAACAATATGTGCAGAACGCAATGTTTAGATTCCTCTGATTAGAAAAAGAAAAACTGAAACGTCACACATGACGTCACATTATCGATTTGTTATTATTTATGACATCAAATATATATTCTCTTTCTTTTCTCTCATTATCTTTCTGTCTGTTTGATAGAAAGGATTACTACTTTTATGGACTAGTGAAAATATAAATAATCAGATGTTAATAAATTAAAAAATATCTCACTTTAAAAAAAAGGAAATAAACATAATAAACTATATACAATAAAATTAGGATTAGTCATTGACCTTAAAACCTTGGTTGTGTTTCTAAATATCTTTTGAGTTATGACATTGATGGATTCATTCATTGTTTTTTAAGCCATGAAACAGTCTCTTTAAGAGTTTAAATGATTTATGCTACTTATTATCTCTAACTGTGAAGTTTATTCGTATTTTAAATGATATTTTGTATTGATTTTGTGACCCTAAATTTAATTATTTGTCTATTAAGTAAATATGTTGATTATCTGTTTATAACACTTTTATTTTTCGTTCTTCTGCCAATGTAATAATTTTAGATTGCAATATTTTTGTTTTTCATTATTATTTTGACATTCGTTGGTAATTGAAATATCTTTGATTCCCTTAATTAATAAATTGCTAATGACCTCTCAATGTCAAATCGCACCTAATACTCCCCAAAAGTTATCCGCTTATAGCAAACTCAAGAGCTGTTCTAGGCATACTTATACTAATTTATTATTAGCAGTTATTCAATTGACACGATCTTATTATTCTTTCAAAAACAAGTTTCTACAACTTATCCATACTTGTTTGTTTACTGCTGATGAGGCAAAGGCAATGTGGCTTAAGTAGAGGAGGGCATGCGACATTCTCAAAACAAGGCATCGGTTATTTTTATGTTTTTGTTATTGTTGTTCAAAAACATTTATTATATGCATACTCCCTTAATCAAATAAATTGAGGCCTTCCCCCCCCCCTTAATTCCCTGCTTGTCTTTGTCTATGAGAACAACTCAATTGTGACTCCTTTATGTCTCTTGAGTGGAAGAGGCACTTAAATTATGGGAGGGACAAAACTTGGATTGACAAGTTATATTAAGACTTTTTTGAGGGAGACGCTGATATAACCAGTGTTGTTCCCTAACGTGCGTGCGAGTAATATATTTATCTGCACAATAACCAGAGAGAACAAACATATTAGATATTACTTTCAAGTACTAACTAATAAGTAATATCCTAGTTACATATTACTTTCGTGACAAAAAAATATTCGACAGGCATTTTGATGAAATTAATGAACTGTGAAAGTATGTGACGTTACCCAATGGACATAATCCTGCTTATTATAAAATTAAAATACACGTTAATATTGATATTTAAGACAGGGGATTCAATTAGACCCACACACAGAACATCCTTTTCGTTATTTATGGAGGATTTTATCATATAGAAATAAATTCCTCAAAGCCTTCGGGCCCCGCATGTCGATTGAGGCTTTTAGGATTGAAAACCACCGCCAACCCTAATTACAAATGAGAGGAACCCTGATTTACAATATTATACACCCCAAGCCCTCGGGTTCCGCGTACATATACACCCCGAGTTGGCGGTGGGTTTCAACCCTAAATAAAAGCCTATATCAGCAGGTGGGACCTGAGGGCATTGGGTATATAATATTGTAAATTAGGGTTCCTCTCAATCTTAATTAGGGTTGGCGGTGGGTTTCAACCCAAAATAAAAGCCTATATCAGCAGGCGGGACCCGAGGCTTGGGGTGTATAATATTGTAAATTAGGGTTCCTCTCATTCTTAATTAGGGTTGGCGGTGGGTTTCAACCTAAAGCCTCAATCGACATGTGGGGCCCGAGGGCTTGGGTTGGATAATTAAACCTATGCCTCTCATAATGTAAAAAGTCATTTATTTAGTCTTTGAAATCACCAACTTTATCATGTTGAGCCATGTGCTTACTCTATAATATGCAATAACATATAGAGGATTATTATAAAATTCAAACTAGGTTTGGTGAGGATTTTTACAAATCCTGTTTGAATTGCCTTTACTTATTGCTTCGGAATGCTCAAAAAAGTAGTATATTACTCAAAGTAGTATACTACTTTTGTGAAGTAATAACTAATATTTAAAAATAATATTACTACGCAGTAAAAAGTAGTATATTACTTACTACTTTGAAAGTAATATTCGACCAACTCTGGATATAACTAACGATAGTAGTAGATTAATCGGCCCTGGCAGAAATAGTTTAACTTTTAAACTTTAAAGTAAGATGACAATGCAAATCCAAATATATATATCATTTTTGGTCTACCTCATTGATAAGATCCTAGGTTCGATAGACTAACTTTAATGCTATAATGCTTATTTATATCCTATCGGATGCAATTCTATCGAACCGTATAGGCAAAAAAAAAAATATATATATATAAGAAATCAAACTTTTGGATGGGATACAAAAAAAAGCCAAATGATAAATTAATCCACACGAATCCCGTACTTTTCTGAAGCAACGTCCTACAGATCTAATTCATAGATCTGCAAATGTTATTTTTAGTTTGAATTATAGAGGTTGGGCTAATTATCTCGCCCACAGCTGAATCGGGTTGAGTGTATAGGTCACAGATGAGGTATGGCTGGGTTCGCTTTGTATGATCTCGTATTATTTTGCAAATATTACATCGTCCAGTTAATGTATAAATTAATGTTTTCTCGTGTTGTTATTATTTTTGTATATTCTTCACTTCTATCAATTATTCAGTTAAAGATTCCAAGATATAATAGCCAATCAAAAAGTGATATGATTGCCCAGTGTCTACAGGAAGGTTGGACTGATTAGAGTTATCTTGTGATCTCCGAAACGAATCCTGATTGAATGTAACATTGCTTCAAACCACAGTAAACTCGGGATTCTGGCATTTTTTCGTGCATTATTCGATAGCTTAGAGGGAAAATTGACAAGTATATTGCGTTCGAAAAATTAAAAGCAAGGATGTAGCTCGAGAATCGAGTTAGGATTTCATTTGTGATTAGAACGGTATATACATACATAGGTTTGTAATCAAAGATAATAGATAATACAAGAACGCAATGTTTAGATTCCTCTGATTAGAAAAGAAAAACTGAAACGTCATACATGACGTCACATTATCGATTTGTTATGATTTATGGCATAAAAATATCTATATTCTCTTTCTTTTCTCTCATTATCTTTCTGTCTGTTTGATAGAAATGACTACTACTTTTATAATAAAAAAATGAATAATCAAACCTTTTCAGATGTTAATAAATCGGCTGAGTTTCGGCCTGAAGAATGAAAGCTAATGCAAACAACATATCATTAAACCAATTTCATTTTTTTTGCTGAAAATCATGTGAATGTAGTTACACAGAGTCATAAAAATCTTATTTTTTATATGAAATTATATACGACGTTGTGTGGCTTCATCGATAATAGTCCACCATATTATTATCTATTATTGTTATTCATTTAGATGGTGTAGGTTTTAGATATCATGGAGATATAAAGATATAGAGAGCTTATTGGACTCGTCAGAGAAATACGTCATTGTGTCAAGAATATAGCTGAACGATGTTTCTCTGCTATTGGAGGGAAGAGAAATACGTCATTGTGCAATGTTTATATCTTTATTATTCTATCTCTATGATCAGCTTACGATGACGTAATATCAATTATTTTGTTTATAGTGGACACAAAGAAACAATAGAACGCTGTTTCCTTGCTATTGAAGGGAATCATCTTTCTATATCTTTATATCTCTATGTATTAGATATACAGGCAAATTGTCTACGTGTTGACGTCACTTTTTTGATTTTTACTATTGGAAATATCCCTCTTTGTTTACATGAGTTCTGCCCCCTGGTTTGTACTTTTAAACAAAAAAAAAACTACATGGAAATCATATCAATAATTTCCACTGAATTATATAAAATAGTATTTATATTAAAGACATGAGTGACAATTGAATGGAGAGAAAAATTTACTTCATAAGTTTACAACATAACTTTTGGGTCTGTTGAGGAGATACCTAACGTTATTTAATTTAGTACGAAATTTCACAAGATTATATATAAGCACTAAAGTACACGACTCTTAAACCGCAACACGGTAAATAAGAATCACTTTAGAATATACAGGTTGCGGCAACATAACTTCCTTTTTTCAGATGGCAATAAAACAAGATGTATAAATCAGAGATGTTTTAATTTTGTTTCATGATTTTAGTACATATTTAAAGTTTTTTTTCACATAGTTTTGAAAATCATATCAGATAGGTGACGTCCCCCATTGTCCATACACTGTATATACCGATTTCGGGTGTTTGCCATGAACATCACCAGCGTATCAGCGGGTATATTGGCGATTTCTTCTCTGATATTGGCCTTCAAGTCTTGTAGGCTTCTCGGGCGGTTGACATAAACACGGGATTTCAAATATCCCCAAAAATAAAAATCACAAGGGGACATCAGATCACCTGTGAACATTGAGGCAGTAAGAGCTTCAGTCTTGCAATCTCCACGGCGTTCTGCACGCAAACATGCCTCTGCCCTTGGACTTTCTGGTCGTTCAGTGAGGCGTTCAGTGGCCCGAGAAGCCTACCAGACTTGAAGGCCAACATCAGAGAAGAAATTGCCAATATACCCGCTGATACGCTGGTGAGGTTCATGGCAAACACCCGAAATCGGTATATACAGTGTATGGACAATGGGGGACGTCACCTATCTGATATGATTTTCAAAACTATATGAACAAAACTTTAAATATGTACTAAAATCATGAAACAAAATTAAAACCTTTTGATTTATACATCTTGTTTTATTGCCTTCTGAAAAAAGGAAGTTATGTTGCCGCACCCTGTATATATATATATTATTTATATATATATACCTATATATATATAACATAATAAACACTCTAATATTGAAGAGAAAAAACAATTTTAACAATGTTTCCTTCATAGTGATGACAACACGATGTCTCAATATTATTCCAAGTATTTTTGTTGTTGTTGTGTGCTGCTTATACATGATGAGAAAACATAAAATTCAACAATGGGTCATTGGCCAATCCGTACACTTTGGGAAACACATGTATCAATCTTTAACCTTTAACTTTTCTCCTATTACTCATTCTTGGAAATAATATAATGTTTTTTGACTTTGCGTAAATTCCCTTTGAAACCTTGATAGCTAAACAACAAATAAATAATTTTTTATTGTATGACCATTTAGAGACTAAAAATTAGAAATTAAGTCAACCATCAAAAACACCAAGAAATATTCAAAAAAGTGAAAAATGAATTTGCTTCGATGAGTGTATTTTAATTTATTTAAATCATGCAAGTTTATCAATTTCTTTCCTATATTTTATTTAATGTTATGAATTCTTGTAAACAGGCTTTAATATGCCCTAACTTTTCGGATTTATATTTTATTTACAAAGATGTTATCATAATTCCAAGGAAATTGATGAATTTGATCGAATTTTTCGATTTAAGTTTTTGTAAATTATTTTGACAATCAATGAAACAATACTTCCACATCCCTTAAAATATCTTACTTTAAATTGTTCATGATTTCAAGGTCAAAATGAGCTCAAAACAATACTTAGAATGATAACAAATTAAGTATTTCTTTCAACTCATTGATTTTTATTTTCAAAAATACCTTTTGCCATCCTAAAAGTTATTAATAAAAAAAATTGTTAGAAAACTTATTAAATACTGTTCAGATGGATATTGAATACAGATATTTACCTAACTGCCTCATAATCATCAGCTTTTACCAATATAATTCATTATTTCTGATAGGCTTTTGTACTGGAATGATAATTATTATTTTGAGTCAACGTAATGCAAATGTATATCATTTTTATGATTGAATTGTCACAATATTATTGAGTTGAGTGTAGTCCATTTCGCTGACAATATATTACTACGAATATAAGCATCCAATGCCTCCCATTCAATCGACAACTCACTAGGGATATATTGGTAATATGTCATCAGCTCAAGCTAATAAGTAAAGGTCCGTTAATCTGATAATTTATTATTTTAGAACGAAAAAACTGTTCTAAAAATGCCTCAGTCTAGGCATTTTGATTTGAATGCTATCGCATTCAAATCAAAAACATAAAGATCCTAGGTTCGAGTGACAAATTTTAATGCTATAATGCTTATTTATATCCTATCGATGGAATTCTATCGAACCATATAGGCAACAAAAAAACATAAATAGACTATATTGTCTAACATCATTACTTCGTTGAAGAACAAGAAGAATTATAACAAAACCAAAAATAGTTAATAATGATAAGGACGATATTTGTTTTGCTAAAAAATACATTATTTAGAACGCAGTTGAACATATTTTTCACTATTTACTCTAAATAGTTGCAAATAATAATAATATATTTCAAAAATATCCACAGGAATTTATAGAAGGATATTATTCGTTATAGAAAATAATGTACATCATTTTTTCTAAAGTATTATTTTTCACCACTAAATATAAACTTTAAACATATACTGATATAATCAATTACCTTTTTCTTTGTCTTTTAGGCGTAGCTATGATCCATTTATCGACAGACTTAATTTTTATGAAGGTGGAATGCCCAAAATATTTTCTTACATGGCCCAATGAACACTTGAGGCATTGTTTCTTAGCTCCAGCTTATCACAGGAAATTAAAACGGCGTGTCATCCGACCAAAGACTTGTCATTCACTCTCCTCAACTTGGTTCAATCTCATTAGGGGCCATTTCTATTCCGATTGATTCAAGGAGGAGTTCCCTCAAGCAGTGGTTATATAATGGACATTCATTAGGTAAGACAAAACGTTCTTGTAACACCATGAATGGTACAACCACATCTACGAAATACAACATTTTTATTTAAATAGCTCCGTGACTCGTGTACTTATTTTTGGTGTTCATTATGTAATTTCTTTTTTATTTGGCGCCATTCATGCAAGACTTTTTTTAAGAGACTCTATCGATATAGAGATATTACATATAAAGAAATATATAAATAGACATTATAATTTAAAAATAAATCTAAAATCTAGCAGCACTATACAGAAACTAATTATTAAAAAAACATTAAGGAAACAATATTGTAATCAAAAATACAAACATAATGGTAACTGGTTACAGTTTGCCTCCAGTTGTAATGTTATTGATTCCGAAGTAGGAGGAAATAGTGAATGTTAGAGCATAAAAGCCAGCTGTCATTGGTGCAAAGTGCAAAAAAAAAAAACTTAAAAATGCAGACGTTCGTTTAAAATACAATATCAGTCGGCTTATAAAGGCAAATATAAACTAAATGACAATTATTACATTTAAATTAGACTGACATTGACCACCAAGAGACAATGCAAAAAAATGCTTTGGACCATGAGATAACTTTTCTTATAAATGACTTATGTAAGAACAATAATGAGTTTCGTAGGAAGCAAAGTTGAAGCCCGGCAAAAGTTGCGTTTTGGTAAAAACAATTTATCATAGACAAATGCATATCAATATCAAAGAATGTGCTAAATGTAATTTTTTATGAACAACTATTTAGAATATATATATATATATATATATATCTTTATAAATATCACAAATCGTGCAAAAAAGTTACGACAGGAAAAGACTGCAAATTTCTATGTGCTAACTATATTTCAAGTAACAACACCTTTTGTTAAAAACATGACCTTGGAAAATAAATCATTCTTATCTAGTTATTAATAAAAGTATTCTTCTTTTCTCAATATAAAATTATATCTTATACAGCAATGAAATGTAATATATTTCAATCGAAGTTTAAATATTTTGTACATATATATAGATTTGTTTTTGCCCCTTACCGAATCGACTGAGTTGCATCTGTGAGGATATGATTATACATTATAGATAGAATTATATACATCAAATAGTCAATAGTAATCAATGTTTTGTAGGACTCTATTTAGGGGAAAAGAAAAATGAAAAATAACTCTCCTAACAGAAATAACAAACTACATATAAAACCGTTCGATAGGATCTAATAACCTATCACCAATATACAATTTTAAAAATTTATATAATTATAAGAAAGAATTTAAAATAAAAGTAAATATTTAATAATTTATAACACAATGAACTTTTCTTTTTTCATAAATATTCTCATTAATCCTAATATCTTTTCTCATAAAGATTTATTATATCAAATAATTGTGTTGTAAAATACATAAATACACATTTTAATATAATATTAAAACTTGTAAAAAAAGGTTAAATGACTTACACCTTTGGTTATCTAGTCTAAACTAAACTTTATTTCATTAGAGGTATTTCTTTTATGCCTCTTTACAATATAAATTTAATTTACAAGTTTAATTAAAAATAATCAAATATATTAAAGCCACATAAAGGAGCAGAGAGAAGGACTCTGCTTCAAACTTCACAAAGTTTTTTTGGGCCTATATGGTGCAATAGAATTGCATCATACTGGATATAAATAAGCATTATAGTACTAAAATTAGTCTATGGAACCTAGGATCTTTTCAATGATGCAGACCAAAAACGACCATCCCCTTCGGATAATATTATATATAACAATAATGTTACGGAAAAGATACAAATATATATATATATATATATATATATATATATATATATATATATATATATATATATATATATATAATATAATATATATCTAGATATAGATAATATATAATGACCGAGTTTTATGAAATATATTATCAACAACTAAATAAATACTTTTCAAATTTTAATAATAAGTGATTATAAGCCTTGATATATGAAATTAAACCAACTTATACAAATATATATATATGCAATATTGGGATAGAAAAAAATATTATAAAATGGTAAGGATTCAACATCACAAATCATTGGCTAATTAGTTTGCGGTTATGGAAAAGATATAAAATAAGCTCATATTAGAGTTTATATAATCAACAATAACCAAAAAATACCTTGCAAATAAGAATATAAAATTTGAATAGATATTTGTTTATATTAATAATGCATTCATACGAGAACAAAGCAAATAAAAATTACTCGATTCTCAGATATAGATTGTATCTTTAATATCTCAATTCAAAGCAAAAATTAAAGTATTCGTAATAAAAAGTGATGTTTAAACCATTATTTGATCACTATTATCCAATTATAAAAGTCAGAGAGAGTGAATGGAAAAGAAAAATTATAGGAAAGGTCAAGTAGCTCCAGGATTTATCAATATAAAATTTGAAGTGAGTAAAGTTTAATCACCTGCAAGTTATAAAAGTTAATGTCATTGACTTATAAGATTGCAAATGACAATACACACATACTTGAGGTACGACAATCTTGTGTACAGAAAAAAAACTTGATATGTCTTTGAACTTTTACCCTCAAAAAATAATTATACTTTTTTTATTACATACCTTTATGTATATTTATTGGTCCTGCAAAATGTATATGGCCACTCATACTAAAGGGATCTTTGATTCAACTAAAATCATATATTCAATATTTTTGGAACCTTATCCAGAGTGTTGAGATATTATATATATACATACATAGGCGTAGGAGACAGGGGGTAAGGGGGTAATTGCCCCCCCCCCAAAAAAAAAAAAAAAATACGGGTGAGTTATCAAATTCGGGCAAATTGGTTGAGATATTCGGGCATTTAAGTTGTAGAAAAAAAATATTAATTCATGAAAGCAACCGAATTTTTAATTATAACCAAATAAATATAATATAATGAATAGTATGTAATTACTATAAAGAAAATTTAATTTACATAGCTTTTTTCATTCGATTATTTATTTCACCGATTGAACAGTTTTTGTTAAAATTCGAGGAAATTGAATGCTGCCCTCCCCCCAAACCAAACATCTCCCCCACGCTGTTTATGTATATATATATTTATATATATATAACTGCAATTCTATTTTCATCTTATATTATCTTTTTAAATGCAGGCATCAATTGAGCCATATGATTTAGTTCAAAGTGCACTCCATGCATGCGTGATAAAACCCTTACAAGAAATAACTTTATTCAACTCTATCTATATGTATGTTTAAATTACACGCATTAATAAATAGAGAAATGAATATTATAGGAATTATGTAGTCTTACTTTTATCTTCGTCCTTAGAAATATTTTTTATCTGCGAGCTATCTGAGATCGATAATAAAAATAAAGATTAGAGGCATATTACACTCAGAGAGCGCAAACCTCCGCCGTCACGGGGTCCTTATGAGCCTTCCGAGGCGGATTTTTCACGACTGGGGCGGCGTAGAGGGACGGGGAGGTTCCCCTCGACGGAAATTTCGAGAGGAAGACGCTCCCGGCACCCGATTTCACAGCACAGCGACATCTATTGGCAGAGTAGCTAACTTAAATTTTATTAGTATTTAGCTCATTTTGCATCTTAATTCTGCACTCAGAGATGCCAAAATTAATCACTTGTCCTTTTGGCACTTCTAACAACTCCACAAAGTTTCATCCGAATCCGTTTGGTACTTTTTGAGTTATCCTGCTGACAAACAACAAACAAAACAACAACAACGCAGTGAAAACAATACCTCCTTCGGCGGAGGTAATAAAAAGGGAAAAGCTATTCCGCATATAAAGGCTAAAATAGTAATTTATTTTCAAGCTACTTTATATTCAAGGCAATATATATGCGATGGATAAACTTTAAAATCGGCGAATCTGTTAATAAGGAAAAAATCAAGGCTGTATTCAAAAAATTATATATCTTTGGTTTTTTTGGTCATAATTTTTTGAGGCTTGTTTACTTGTTGTTTATTATTTATGGCTTTAAACAAGATTGATTACTACTTTTCTTCGATATATATTTTGGGTGTAGTGCACACTTTTATTCCTTAATTTTAATAATATGATAATAAACAATAGAGAGGGCATATTTTTATCATATTTCCAAAAACCATAAAAACGAGTAATTGTCTTATATACCAATTTTGCTAATGTATTTGTTATGTTAATAGTTATTTTTATCTATAGAAAAGTTATTACATCCACTTGTCCTCCTAGTTATGTGTAAAAGGTTACTTAACAGAAATAGAGCAATTGAAGGATTATAAATACGGATCTTAATTTATTTTTTCATTTGCCATTCTGGAGCAATTTTCATTTTTCTTTCATGTTGCTGACCATTTTAGAATTAACGATATCACCTTGGTTAAAGGAAGAAGGCGAGTGAAAAATAATATAAACATCTGTCATTAAGATATCCGGCATCACTTATCTCTTGTCTATTAAGGTATAAACATCCTTTGAATGGACTCTTCCGATTTCTCTTATTATCAAGGGGTGAAGGTGGTTAAGAAGTCTTCTTTCTGACTTTGTGAATGGTGTTAATTTGCTTAGGGCATGTATATCAAGTTTTCAGGAGGCGTAGTGGTCTTGAATATTTTACCGGTCAAACGTTCCGGATAGTTCCGCTCAACTTTCACCTCCCCATATTATTAAAAATGAATTTATGTAACTCTATACCCGAATTAAAATATTGAATATTTGCTTTTGCCTCTTTTCATTAGTGATCAGAATGCTCTCATGGGCGATAAAACGTACAAAGAAAAAGAAATTAAAGTTGCCAAATGACAAATTATATTTATGTATTAGTTTACATTTTTATTAATATTTACTGGTATTTAAAAACGATCAATTTAAGGGATTATTATTATTATTACCAGGCTTGTAAGCGTTCAGCTTTTTTTTGCGTTCAGCGTTCAGCGTTCAAAAAAAATTAGCGTTCCGTTCAATGTTTTTGCGTTCAGCGATCCGTTAGCGTTCAGCGTTCAAATATTTAAAAAATTATTGCGTAGTGATGACGTTTTTTTTAGAAAAGAATTTCCAAAAAAGTACTGCGTAGTGATGACGTTTTTTTTTTTGAAAAGAATTTCCAAAAAAGTACTGCGTAGTGATAACGTTTTTTTTTTGAAAAGAATTTCCAAAAAGTATGCGTAGTGATGACGTTTTTTTAGAAAGAATTTCCAAAAAAGTACTGCGTAGTGATGACGTTTTTTTTATTTAAAAAAGAATTTCCGAAAAAGTATGCGTAGTGATGACGTTTTTTTATTTAAAAAGAATTTCCGCAAAAAGTACTGCGTAGTGATGACGTTTTTTTTTAAAAAAGAATTTCCCAAAAAGTAATGCGTAGTGATGACGTTTTTTTTTAAAAAAGAATTTCCAAAAAAGTACTGCGTAGTGATGACGTTTTTTTATTTAAAAAAGAATTTCCGCAAAAAGTAATGCGTAGTGATGACGTTTTTTTATTTAAAAAAGAATTTCCAAAAAAGTACTGCGTAGTGATGACGTTTTTTTTTAAAAAAGAATTTCCAAAAAAGTACTGCGTAGTGATGACGTTTTTTTATTTAAAAAAGAATTTCCGAAAAAAGTAATGCGTAGTGATGACGTTTTTTATTTAAAAAAGAATTCCGCAAAAAGTAATGCGTAGTGATGACGTTTTTTTTTAAGAAAAGAATTTCCAAAAAAGTACTGCGTAGTGATGACGTTTTTTTTAGAAAAGAATTTCCAAAAAAGTACTGCGTAGTGATGACGTTTTTTTATTTAAAAAAGAATTTCCAAAAAAGTAATGCGTAGTGATGACGTTTTTTTATTTAAAAAAGAATTTCCGAAAAAGTAATGCGTAGTGATGATGTTTTTTTAAGAAAAAATTTCCCAAAAAGTACTGCGTAGTGATGACGTTTTTCCGAAAAAAGTCCAATAAAAGTTTGGAAAAATTGAACGCTGAACGCAAAACTCTTTTTTTTGCGTTCAACGTTTAGCGTTAAAAAAAAGTTGCGTTCCGTTCAGCGGTTCCGTTCATTGAACGTGCGTTCAGCTGAACGCCGTTCAATTTTGCGTTCCGTTCACAAGCCTGATTATTACTATTATATATATATATATATATATATATATATATATATATATATATATATATATATATATATAATATATATATATATATATATATATTATTTATTATATATATATACATATATATATATAATATTAACCAAATTTTAAATATCAAAATTAAGAATTTTATAACCTAAAAAAATATAACTAAATTGACTTTTTTCAGGCTGTGTTACATAGACAAACGTTCAAAAAATATATTGAAAAAAAACTTAATACGACGTTAGAAAATAGTAAAAATATTTTGGATATAAATACTCCGTGCACCGCATCATTGGCCGCGGGGGCTTTGGGGAGGTCTATGGCTGTCGGAAGGCGGACACGGGCAAGATGTACGCCATGAAGTGTCTGGACAAGAAGCGGATCAAGATGAAGCAGGGGGAGACGCTGGCCCTCAACGAGCGGATCATGCTGAGCCTCGTGAGCACGGGCCAGGACTGTGCCTTCATCGTCTGCATGACCTACGCCTTTCTACTTCAGCCTTCATCATCAGGGTTGGAGGCGTCGAGTTACACCCATCCGATGAGATTGAGTTCCTTGGGGTCAAGTTCGACTCAGACTTCACCACCGCACCCCACAATGCCTACGTGGTAAAGGCAGCAAAACAACGGGCAGCACTCATCTCAAGGTTGGCCGTTCATATTCCGAGAGGAAAATACCTTCGGCAACTGGCCAGGGGGCTTATGGTTGGTAAGCTCTCGTATGCAGCCGCGGTCGTGACGACACCTAGGTTTGATAAGAATAAGGAGCCGGATGCCGCACACAGGGCCGTCCAGGTCGCCATCAATGACGTGGCAAGGAGCATCACCGGTTGCAGGAGACGGGACCACATTCGGATCGAGGATCTCCTTAGGACTGCAAAAATTCCCTCCCTCAACGAGATAACCGTCATGGCTGTGGCAGTAGAGACCTGGAAGTGCTTCCACTCCAACGATGGGGGATGTGGTGCCAGAAACCCCATTGGCGATCTCGTCTTCCCAACCCCAAAGAGACCGACGAGGTCTACGACTTCGGTGGCGTGTCCATTAAGGAGCGGCACAGACACATTTGCGTCCCACGCAGTGTCTGTGTGGAACAATTTTGAGTCCCTGAGGTCGGCCAGGACACTAGCTGCTGCAAGGGACGTAGCCAGGACCATTGGCCGCAGTACCCCAATTTAGGGGGATTTATTTATTTATTTTAGTATTTTTAATTTTATACGTGTTTTTAGTGTTTATATATATGTGTATGTGTTTATACACAGGAATGATTTGTTTTTGTATTTTTTATTTTATTTTTATTTTATATTATTATAACGAAAACAGATCAGCAAATAGCTGATTATTTAAATCAAATAAAGGATTACACACACTTTAAATTTGCCTACTGTTATACTCCAATGTTATGATTGGCCTTGATTTTAGTTTACATTAAAGGAAATATTTTGTGTTTGGAATAACTTAATATAATGATGCAATGTTTCACTCTGATTACGAAGACTTGTTCAAAGAAGCCATAGACTTGTTGCTGGGCTGTTACGAGATACAAAATTGCATATTCAAAAGGGTAAAATGTTGTACAAATGAAACTGTTGCTAATGCATTTGCCTGCTTAAACTCCAGCAGTGTTTAAACTTTTGGAGATGTCTCATTCACGAATCATAAAAACCCGGACCATGTGCCTTCAGTGTTACTATAAATGTATGACAAAATTATATTTTAAAGGATTCGACAATGACAATGGATGAAGTCTCATAAAGTAGAGATAATTAGTTTTTGATGGATGCATTTCTGCTCCCGTTATTGATGTTTAAAAAATATATTATATATTAAACTCTATTATGAACAGTATATAAATTTATAACTTACTTACCTATATATATATATATATAATAAGTTAGAAATTTATTTACTGTTCATAATAGAGTTTATATATAATATATATATATATATATATATATATATATATATATATATATAGGCGTAGGAGAGGTGTTTGGTTTGGGGGGCAGCATTCAATTTGCCCAAATTTAACAAGAAATGTTAAATTGTGAAAAGTAATCGAATGACGAAAGCTATGTAGATTAATATTTTCTTCATTGTAATTACACACTATTACTGGACCTCCACTATTGCCTTCACCAGTTCCCGGACATCCACTGAGGCTTTGGCATCTTTGTCATAAATTTCTATATATATATATATATATATATGTGTGTGTGTGTGTGAGTGTGTGTGTGAATATATATTTGAATGCACTGCGAATTCTTCGAGTGGTTTATTCAAATATTATAATAAAAAATTAAGTTTAGATTATTTAAGCTAATAAAGGTTTTTCCGAATATTTGTGTAACAGACAATCCTACACTGTAATAATGATCCTAAGTTGATAATGCTAGCTCACTTCTTGAAAAATCCATCGCAAGTCCCTGGGTCTGAAAAACTGCTGTAGGTAGAGATCAAAAACTATACAAATTCAAATTAAATCCTTATGTTCATCATTTATTATACTCCATCGATCTCTCTTGATGTAAAAATATTTTGTCGTTAATTATACTGTCAATATATTTAAAAAAATATTTGTATTAAAAACAATTATTCAAAGGAAAACACCTTTTCAAATATGTAGATAAGTCACTTAAAAACAAATTAATGAGAAAATAGATTTTTCACACTTTTTCAAAGATATTTGACCCAAATCTGGAACTATATATTATAAACAGAAGGCAAAGAATCGTGGCAGTGGTGTTTTCCATAACCCCAAAACAATATTGTGATGAGTTGGATCCAATTCATCACTAATATTGTATGTTTGTTTATGTGATGAGGCTGATTGTGTGTTAAATAAATAATAATTGAACAGGGTGACTTTTTATTTCAACAAATGTATAGTCCAAGTACAATATTTGAATCTTTTGCCGCACAGAAAAAGTGAAAATATAAAGTCCAAAAGGAATTAGCTGCATCTTGTACGTAAAGTTCATTTAAATTTAGTTCCTATCCATTATTATTTATAGCTTCCACAATTTTGAACTGGAATATCTCCTATGGATGTCCCATTTGTTATGAAAGAATATCCTGACTTAGCGATTATTCTAAAGTTTTATTTAAACCCTGACTGAAATTCAAGAGATATTTTATTCTACAATCATCTTGTTCTTCTTATATAGTACATACATTAAAAAGGTGAAATAGCCAAGTTTGTTTTACAAGGTGAGGGGTGGAAAGACATGGAGCTTGAATAATAATTCAAGTATGAGTTTACAGCACTTTACTCGTGGCGCTTTAGGTATGAACATCAACTCAGACCTTATAATGTCATCCTTTAAAACAGTGGTTCTTAACCTTCCCGACCCCAATGGAAGTCGTGAGATGTTTCCTTAAGGTCGCCAAATCATTCAGGAAAAAATATATGCGCAAAATGAATATGGTGTCCGGCCAGACTTTTTGGGACAACAAGGGATTCCCTGATGGATCTCTCCTTTGACCACACTTTGCGTAATACTTTATCAACATTGTCACCGGAAGGGTTCTGGCTGTCAGTTGCAACAGAATGCACATCACTTTCTAACGCTGCTACCAATGTCCTGATGTCATTTGCATCCACATATCTGTGTAAAAAGACCTTTTCTGCACTGACATACATAAAAAGCTAGCATAGATCATGAGTTGAAAATGCTATTCGTGTGGCAGTGCCAAATATAAAGCCAAGAATGGAGCAGGCACAGCCATCACATTAGTTGTGCATTCTGGCTTTGTGAACAAAGAAGACACATCAAATAGATAGGAGTGTTGTTGTGTTTTCCTATTTGTTATGTGCAGGTTTCATATTTTGTTGGTTGTCGCTTTCCTTCATTAAAAATAAATATAAAGTTTGAACTGTGTTTTTATATTTGAACCATACTTGAACATCATTTCTTTCGGTCGTTGACCTAATGATTTTAATGAAAAGTAGCCTCTACATGCTGCTTTATGTTCATTAAATGTTTAAAACTACAATAGTTTACTAATAGAAAAAAGTTGCTAAACTGTGATTAAGAGTGGATGTCGGATTTGTATATCCAACATACGTTTTATCGAGCAGATGTGCATTCAGCACCGAGAACAGCGTATTTTCATTGCTGTTTTGAACATTAAATTAGGAGGTTGCGACTTTATAAGGCTGAGAACCACTTCTTTAAAACACCACGTTTCTTCTCCAATGGGCCCTTACTCAAGTCATTTACTAATCCTTAGAGTAAGATATTACAATACAAACCTATTAATATTAAGTAAGTAATAAAAACCGAATATTCCATGCATAACAATCGTGTCCGAAGTTTGGCATATATTTCTTCTTCTTTATGTATTTATTTTTTGAGTGCTTCTGACATCGGTATGTTAGTTTTTTTTCCACAGTTCATAAAAATATATGCAAGCACAAAAAAGAGAATGTATATAAAATGATGTTAATGTGTAAAAATATCATTAAACATTTTAGTTCAAAATAAATGTTAGTTATTTAAGACAATACATATTAATTACAATAATTTGGGTGATTTTTATCTAAAGTTGACAACAAAAAAGAAATAATTTATCTATAATTGCAAAAATAAAATTATTTTGTGTCATTATTTATTAAATTTTTATGAGAAATAGTATTTAAACAATACCTAGGTATATTCCATTCCAATACTTGCCTACCTATGTATTTGGTCAATTTCTTCCATGAGTCATCATTTTCCTTTTGTACTTCGGTCTTGGTCCATTTCATTCTCGGTCGTATTTTCCTGGTTCATTTCTTCTGGACACCATTAATATGGAATCAACTAAGGTTACCTAAATATTTTCTGTAATAAATTTTGAATTATATTTAAATAAAAGATGATTGAATGTCAGTTATCGTAAATTAATCTATAAACCTTATGCCTTACTTATTGATAGAGATCAGTTTAAAGACACCAACAGTCCAGAGAGTCCCTATCATTTTACATCAACTGCTTTAACTCACAGTAAGCACGTTATAAGCTTTTAGAACTTAAGTAAGGATGCCACTATGGCGGTTCTCCCTATTAAGTTACTAATACGCAAAAATAATCAGTGGGTAACTCAATATTTCTACGTCTTATAGATGTTTCATATATTGTCACATAAATTGAAACAATTTAAAAGCATTTTTCTTTATTGGTGTTTGATACTTTAAATCCATATTAATAGATAATATTAGAATGGTCAAAGCTCCTTAGCGTTTAAAAAATTTGAAATCTTCATCTATGAATCGATCTTCAATCCTCAACAACAACGAGGGAAGCGACGCCGCAATTCATAATACTAAAAGGGCTTTTTTCTACCTCACGCTTCTTTCCTTTCTCCCAATCACGTTCGAGTAAAAGATCAAAGAGTGTTATCCTAAAATGTGCATTTAAGCAAAAAAATATGTTAACAGATATATATTAATTAGTTATTATAAGTACGAAGTAACGTAAAAATACAGGATGACAGTACTGAAGCTTTTCTACACAAAAGTTACGGGGATTCTTGTTTCCACGCTCAACGTGTCCAAAGTATTTCATCTGAATGAACGATCATTTAAAAAAAGCATTCCACCTGTTAGGAAGTAATCTGATTAAGACGGATCATAGCAGTTCAAGAGTTGTGAAGGATAAAGAAGAAAACTAAGGAGAGCTCACATGAATGAAAAGGAAATGTATCTTGAAAGTGCAGAAGCCGTCTTCTAAGCGAGTAACATCATCAAAAGTCATTTCTGTACGTAGATAAAGGGATTTTGTTGTAATCAGGCTGGACAGTTTGAGGAAGAAGGTTATTGTCTTGTTCGATTTTAAATTACTTGTCTTGGTCCATTTTATGATGATATAGAGAGACTCGGGAGAGTAACTCAATTTTTATGTATAATAATAATTGAAAGTATTTTGCGGGACAACTTTGTAGTTATTATATAAGAAGCAAAAATTACATTTTCCCGAATTATGATAAATAAAACTTTGTCTTCAATTGCTGTAACATTTCATACATATCTATCAACAGAGGACTTCAGACAATTTATTGTCTTAGGGCGGCAAATAAGTTTGTCTTTTTATCTATTTAGATCATAGTTACTGATGTGCAATCAATAAAAAAAGACAAAATTAAACGAATTTCTTGCACATCGACACATTTATAATAATAGTGAAGAGTTTCATCTTAAATCATTTACCACTAGGAACTTATATTTTTGCAACAGGTGTGGTTCTTTTATGATATTAGCTATTTTCTCATGCCCCATCAAAACGAACTACTTTCCCAATGACAAAAACCAGAATCCATCCATTTTTTCGAAATTAGAGATTGAGGGATAACGCTCAAGTCTGATGACAATGTTGTGACCCCTGGCAACTTTAGGAAAGAACGACTTTGCTTTTTGTAGATATCATCAGGTTTATTTCATTAATACAAAAACAATAATGGGGAAAGAATTGAGGGGGGCATTTTTATCTCCATAGAAATAGCAATAATAGAAATAATAACATTAAATGTGTGGGTTTTTGATAGAGGTTGAAAGTTGTTTTTGAATGGTGATGATGTTAACAACAATTGACTTTAAATATAAAAATATATATTATTAATAATATGATGGATGATGTTGAGGGGGGTGGATAGTAATAATATTAAAAAAACAAAGACACAAGTGGGTTGGGCTTTTTTTTTTTGCTCTCCATGGCTCACAGCAGGCCTTTTCATAATTTGGATTTATGTTGGTGATAGTCGGATTCGTTTGTTTGAAAGAGGCTTGAGGCATTAGAACCCTGGCTGAAAGACTTTTTCTTCTTATGGACGGATTTGACCCATGGATGTTCAGCGACTTCCTCCGCGGAGAGTCTCTCCTCAGGGTCCAGGGACAGAAGGGACAAAATGAGATCTTTGGCTTCTTTTGAGATAGGTGCGTTGATTGCATTATCGCCTTCTCCATCATGAGGGAAGTCGATTCGTCCAGAGACGATGGATCGGAATAGCGTTCTTTGGCATGTGAGGCATTCGCCGCCCGTGTTCCATGGGCAGGCCTGGCCTTGCTCGCAGGTACCACGGAAGGGCATGACTCCCGTGTTGAGGATATAAATGAGGACCCCAAGGGACCAGAGATCACAACGCTTGTCGTAGGAAAAGTCATCTTCCTCATACTCGTCTTCTAGGAATATGTCCAGGTCGTATGAGGACCGAATGAATGCCTTGACGACCTCTGGCGCCATATACTCCGCGCTCCCCACGGGACTGCGAAGCCTGGGGGTGCTCACGGAGGGCAGGACGCTAGAGCAGAGGTCAAAATCGCAGAGTTTAACCGGGTAGGGAGAGTCCTTGGAAACGCAGAGGATGTTTTCAGGCTTGAGGTCCCGGTGCGCCACGCCTTTCTTATGGAGAAAAGACAGGGCCTTGGAGAGGTCCTTAATGATCTCCTTGGCCTCGCTGGAGGTCACTCCTTTGCCCAAGTGGTCGAAAAGAGGTCCACCCGCTGCCTTTTCGAATATGAGGTAAAAGGCATCTTCCTCCTCAAAGTACTCGAGGAGTTGAACAATTTCTGGCACTCCGCGGCAGCTATAGTAGAGCTCGATCTCCCGTAGCACCTTATCCCGGCTGAAGAACCAGGATTCCGTCTTGGATATCACTTTGACGGCCACCTCTTGACCCGTGAAGAGGTTCAGTCCTGTGAGAACGCGTCCCGTGGAGCCTTCGCCCAGGACGTCGCCTCGGAGACTGTAGATGTCGCGAAAATTAGTTAAGCTCAATGAGGACATGAGTCGCTTCTTCCGAGAGGCTTTTCGACGTCGGTCCTCCATGACACCGCTCAAGTAAGAAGAGTCCTCGTAAGACATCTCCGGCGTAGAGAAACCCGTGTCCGAAACGGAGCCGCGCTGAATGACTTGTAACATGACTACTGAATGAATTTAAAGATGAGCCTTGATCTTACTCAGGGGAAAGGCTGAAAACACGAACTTTCTCCTTCTAAGAGAACTTTGGCTTTTCAGCTTCTTGCTCCGTCGACTCCCAAATTAAGACTACTTTCAAAATCCACTCGCACTTTAAATAAATAATAAGAAAAATAATAATGACAGACACTCGCGAGCGCACGCTTTTTTTACCCATATGAAGGAGAAACAATATGGTAGCGCCCTCTATAAGTCCAGCGTCCATTAAAATATTTATCCTGAGATAGTGCATATTCTTGGAATTAGAACATTTTTTCACTATGACAACATTATGAGCCACGCTTAAACGTACAAAAATTGGTATTTCTACGTTCAAACATCGAACAATATGATAACATATCAACATAATCCATATATCAAGGTATTTTAGATCTAAAATATATTATAAAACAATAGACGGCGCTGCAATCTACGTTCTTATTGTAGATTAGGGAGAGAACAAAGAACCGGCCGGTTCTTCTCATCGTACGATTCTCCCTTCTTTTAGGCAAGTGAATGTAGAGAGGGGGGAGGGGGAAGACGTCTTCTCCTCTTTTTTGGCATACATCAGCTGATATGTATATTTTGACGTTCCTCTTTAAGGGCCTAAAAAATGACTTATGTATATATATTGTATTATATGGGGATATTTTTATTACATTGAAATCTTATGTCATTTGACAAACTTAATTATGTATTTTTTACATATTGTTCTTGTTAATGTAACTAAATATAATATAGAAAGTGGATATAAAGAGAGTTTATTTAATGCTGTTACTAGGTGAAGGGGGGGGGGGAAGAGATGTTGGATTTTTTTTTTTTGGGGGGGGGATGATTTCTTTCTTCTTCTTGCCTTGAACGCAGATAAGCGTACGCCAAGGGGCTGAGATGGAGGGTGACTGACGTATTATTATAAACGCAAATCCAAACAAAGAACCGACGCTTCATAAAAGCATTCTTCTCCCTTTGGGTCTGAGTTTATTTTCCTCTTCTTTGTTCGCTCTCTGGAGTAAGGTTTTATTTTCACCTGTCAGATGTTCCAGCTCTGGGAGACCAACAAAGAAGAATATATATTTATTTATCCAAAGCTTCGTTTTGTGGATCATTATAGACACTTAAGGACGATTTTTTTCCTTCAACAAGATGGTCTTGGACCATTTGGACACTTTTGGAAGGTGTTTTTGACACATAAAATGATTAATTGAGGCTATTAACTTAGTAGCCCATCTGTCACTGAATTTGGTTGATAAAATATTGGTTTAAAATAGTGGATAAGCAAAGGGATTTATGGCAATTACTTAAAGTATTTGAATAAGATGTGTTTTTACTCCATAGCGTCCTGTTATAGCTATCTGTTGTTTAGCCAAAATAGTCTTGAATCCTGGATATTCACATATCTGAATCATGGCTGTATTAAATATACATATTTAACAGTTTTTATAAAAGTCTTAAGATTGTGTTATTTGGAGATTCCTTATCTCTCAAGTCTTGGCTATTATATAAACTATAAATATATATTTATGTTCATAGCTCTTTATAACTTTGTTTAAAAAAACATAAAGGAAATTAATTTCCTTTTTAAGGCCTTAAAAACCTTATGCACAACTATGAAATGATAGAACATCACTATACATCATAACAAGACACAGAATATTTAAAAGGTATGTGTTTGCTTCAATTTACATTCATATGAATATGTTTTGACACTTTCAAATAAAAAATAGTATCGAAAAGCATAATTAAATTATTTAAAAAAATCTGTTGAAATATAATTCTGACGAACCTAGTTCTTACCCCTAAAATATAATTCGTTATGTTTTATATGATAAATAAATCTGCTGTATGGAACCATATTTCCAAAAGAAATTAAGGGCAGCTTCACAGAACAAATGCGTAAATAAAAAGATATTGAAGATCCTCTGTTACTAGTCTCTTTTGAACAAGTGATGCTTTAAAAAAAAGGTTGATGATCCCATGAGTATTTACTTTTAGAAAGATATTTAACACATAATGGACTTAATTGAGGTATACAGAATTTTTTTTTGGTTGTTGTGTTCTATTTATGCTGTTAGGGAGTTTTTACGTGAAAATGAGTCCACAAGCTTCAAATTGACAGGAGAGAGACCCCACTATGATTTTGTATACACGAGTAAAAATACTGAAAAACCAAGCTCTCTAATATTCCAATAAAAAATAATATAGTTTTCCGAACTATGGTTCTAAGTTCTTGAGGATATTCTGTTCTTAATTGCAATTAATACTGATTGAAATGTAATTCAGTGTCGTGCACAACCCTCTTTTTTTAAATTACGTTTGACATGTGTACTTTTCTTTTAACGGAACGCTGTTCTGGCCTTGAATATTTTTCCGGTACGGTGCAGAGTACCGTTCCGGCTCACTTTTACCCCTGCTCGAAACGCTAGAACTGTATATTTTTTCGTTAATCGTTTCAATTCATTATTATGAAATAGGATGATATTATTTTTGTTCTGCCCAATAAGTCTGCTGTTTTGTCCAACTTTTATTCTCCAGGGGAAATAACCCCAAATACGCTGTGCTTCAGCTTCTCCTTCTTCATTTGTTTACCCAGCAAACTATTGCTTCTTTTATCCTTATCATGAGAACAACTTTTGCGTTCTAGATAAGTGTATTTATCATAAGATCATGACTTGGGGTGCTTTATTGGTTGCTCTTGATAACTCAACACTTGGGCAACTGTATATTCTTTCTTTTTTACGTTTGGTCGTCACATATTGCAACAACTGAATTCTACTGTACTTTATTATGCTACACCTTTAAAGCCATGAACGTCCAACGATCAATATAATATATTAATATTTTTGCGTCGTTTATTATGCTATGGTCTAATTCAAGTCTAGAAATTGTGTATTCGAGAGACTAATAAAACAAAAAGCCACTGAATTATACTAAAATACATTTTTGAGCTTAATTTCATTTACATATATAATGGGTAATTTTTTTGTGGCGCTTAAATGAAAATGTTTTAGCAATATTTTTAAATTTGTTTCAAAAATCAGTCAGAAATAACATCTTTTATATTTTTTGATGGAAGCTTAGCTGAGATACGGGTCATTTTGACCCTAATATAACAGGAGGGTACAAAACAACAACTTAGGAGAGCAATTAGAATCAAAAATCATTAGCAAATAACTTCCACATTCCAAGGAATCCTCCCGGAAACAATGCAAAACAAGGACGACGAAGTACAAGTAAAAATAGTCATGAGGATACTAATTGAGTTTGCCTAGGATTTTCAAGTATCTCTTTTCCAGATCTTGTGGTAAACAGATTTTGAAACAGTTTTTTATCGCCATATTGATTGTGTAAGTGTCCTTAAATAACCCTGCATAAAAAAGTTATAAACATATTTGACAAATTTAATAAACTGTTAGCAGAAATCTTCAATAGAAAATACCGATTAAATTATATGTGTTTATTCTTCATTATGCTTTTAAATTGATAAATAAATAGCAACCAATTTAACTCTAAAATAATCAAACCGTAAAGATTTTTTTTAATTTTTGGATGGTTTCCTATCAATTGGTAAAATTTATGATAATAATAATTTTGAAGGATGACAATATTTCAAGTAGATTATTAATTTATTTTATGTCTTCAGCTTAAAAAAGGGCCTAATATTCATAAAACATCAATCATAATATTAAATAAACAAAAATTATGACCATGACCATTAAAAAAATATATTTTTAACAAAAAAGAAACTTAGAAATGACGTAGATTCTTCTTGTAAAATTGAAGAATTTTCTTTAAGGCTTGAAGGTGTCGAGCTGATAGGGAAGGATAGACATTACCACGTCATAGGCGTAATGCCATGCTCCATCCTGGTATTGGGAATCCGTAGGCGAAGAGCACAATTTCTCACAGCCGCGAAAATAATAATAGACCTCAAGTGAACTGCACTTACGTGTCTATTACATGTTAAATACTTTTCAATATACAGTTACTGATGGCAGCATATATAGCTTTGCCCTCTCGTGATATTATGCCAACCCACGGTTTCACACCGAAAAGTAAAAGGCCAATAAAGGAGGCTGGGTCTGGGTTTTTTTTATAACGCCATGATTTCAAATAAGGAAGACTTAAAATAAATAACACTGGGCATTTAATAAAAGGGTAACCAACGTCATTATATATTTTCCACAGTCCTTCCAGGGGCGAAAGAACTGTAGACGTCCATCAGAGATCTGGAACTGTGACGTAAATGTATTACTATCATTTACGCTCAACAGAGAGCGTTTTATGGATTACTCATTGACATTTATTTGGATAATTGACATTCCTGTAATCTCCTTATATATCCAAATCTGTGATAGTGCCCACCTGTCTTTAGCAGTCAATTGCCGATATCGCCGTCCCCATTTCCCTCAAAGAAAAAATCAAATCATATATCTTCTATATAGCTGCTAGTAACGGTCACAATTTTTGGTAGGGTCTTAAGGAGGTCTTATATTTTAGGCCCTGAAGAGGAAATAAAGTCTTTGTTTTTAGTAGTTTATCCTACTAACTCCTTTCGTTTTTTTATTCAAAGTGATTAATCCCAGCCATATCCTTGCCAGTCTCCCAAGAGGGCAGACATTTTTCAAATACGAGTCCGTTCCTGTCTACTCCATACATAACTCAAATCCATCAACTTGAACGAGTTGAAACAGGAAGTCTTATGCGCTTGGATCCTTTGATTGAAATATGTTATGTAAATAATGTTGTCAGTGGATTGTATTCCTCGAAGTACAAAACAAAACTGTTACTTCTATATACCAGAAAACGACCGCAACACTTTTTTTCGCCGGGAGCCAGGCCAGGACTTAAAATTTTCAAGCCGGGCCAGTCCGGGCCCAAGCCGTGCGGGACTTTAATATATTCGTTCTTCGTCATTCTGAACGTGACGAAGTTTTTTAAGAAAAGAATTCTTAATATTTGTAAAATATTTATAAATTATTTTCTAAATAAACGTCATTCCTCTCTTTTAGAAAATAATTTTTAAATTTTAATAAATTAATAGGAAAAACTTTTCCTAAAAAACATCGTCACTTTCAGAATGACGAAGGAACGAATATATTAAATTCCGGCTAATCAAAATATCAAATAAGCAAGTATGGAAACTTTCAAAATCAATTTTACTTTTCATTTGTGTATCTGTAAACATATTTGCCTCCATTTAAATATAAAAACTTTGAGTTGGTTGTGTTTTAAAAAGATGGGGAAAAATCCATATATGATATTTATGTGCCATGTAAAAAGTGGGGCCGAAAATGCATGAGCAGTATTTGAGTTGAATGCAACTAAGTATTGATCATTTATTATATCTCATATGAATTGAGTAAATAGCGACAAAAGAAAAGTTTATTTTATCAATTATAGATTAATGATTTCCTAGTTGTTCTGCTATAAATTTATTCGGGCCATTTTTTCATGCGTCATCACTTTCCTTTTCTATCCTGGGTCATTTCTTCCTAGTCCATTTTTTCTTGGGGCACTTCTTCTAATGCCGTATTTCCTTAATGTCGTCAAAAGTTTAATACAATATTAGGAAGAAATGGCCCTCCAAAAATGGACGAGGATATATGACTCACAATAGAAAAGGTAATGTTGCCTCATGAAAAAATGGTCTAAATGCATGAATAGGCAAGTATTTGAATAAATTACAACTAAGTTTTGTACAAATAATATTTCTCATATAAATTAGATAATTCATGGCAAACAATATTTTATTTTAGCAATTATAGATTTAAAAAAATCCTTGTTGTTGTCATTAGAGGGGTTAAGATTTACTTGGGCAATTTTTCCATGCGTCATTATTTTCCTTTTCTATCTTGGGCCATTTTTGATTAGGACATATTTTCCTTAGCCATTTCTTTCAAATATCAAATATAATATATATGTTGTCTCATTCACTTATCGAGCTTGTTTATTGATTTCTAAATATTGTTTGCGACCTCATTATTCAGAACCATATATATATATATATATATATATATATATATCATTCCAAAAAAAATTTACTTCAATGAAATTTTGGGTCATGGATTCAATGAAATTTACACCATGAATGATTAAGTCTTTTTCATTATATGTCTTACGTTTCAGTTCGAATTTTGTTGTCTGAGCAAAGTACATGCCTCTTAAATTTGGGCTTTTTCCGGCCAAAACCTCAGCCTATTTTTATTGAAAATTTCGAGTTCCTTATGGAGTTTTTGATAAAACTTAATAATTGAGCATATTTTTTTGTTTATATCTATACTAGAATTGCCCATTGATCATTTGAAAGCTCTATGGTATGAATTAACCTTTTTTTTTGTTGCCTTGATGCCACTTTTTTATAGCCAATCGCTCTTCCTGATTCCTCTTTGTTTTGGACAAAAAAACTGAGGCCTTGAGTTGATAGAGAGACTTTTTTCTACAAAAATATAAAAATTCAAGATTTTTTTTGTTTAAGCCGGAGATTAATGAGTCATTTGGAAAAGAGTAGGTCCTTTAGATGCCTTGTCATCATCATTATTTGTGTGTATTAGGATGACGTCAATTGAATATTTAATTCCTCCTTATATAGGTATATTGATTAGACCACACAGATAGAGAAAGACACAGAGAGAGAGAACTATATAATTAACTTCCTCCCATCCTGGAAGAGTCTCGGGATTCAGAAATAGTGAATAGTGACTTTACACATAGAATTGGAATCTTTGGGCACCTGTATCGTGATAAGAAGCGTTTCTTCATGACCTATTCCTAATCATTCTTCTTCAAATATCTAACCCTCCCTCTCCATCCCCCCTCTTTCCGGATCTGTCTCGGATGACTGACTCCGGAGACTACACTCATGAAGCCTCCTCCTCTCTACACTTCTCTTGGACTCGTCAATCCCGAAAAAGAAGTCCT
>CP045899.1:8546636-8580331 GCA_013387185.1 Caligus rogercresseyi
CATTTTTTTTTTTTAAATCATGTTCGTTTATATGTAAATAAAATAAATAAATACATAAAAACCAGAGCAAATGCGTAATAAAAACATAATTAAACATTTTAGTTTAAAATTTTTGCTCTGGGGTTGAACGCACAAAATAAAATAACACATAATATCAGGTAAAGGCTATCAAATTAAGACAATATTTTGGGAAGCAACTATTAAGAATTTTAAAAGATGAACATAATAAATGTAATTAAAACATAATAAAATTATGCTAAGTGCTAAAAATTACTAAATCTTTTTGAAATTATTTTTATAAGTCTTTGGTGTTGGATGGAGAGGCTTGGATAATACTTAATTATCCTTCCGGCGGACGTCCACGTTCCTCCTTCGTCTGGCGAGGGGATTTTTAACGATAATGCTGCATATCTTGCCGCCGCAGATATAAATATGCTTCTCAGCTCTTGAGGATGGAGAGGTTTGTAGGAGGTCAGCTTATGACAAATCAGCGACTTAGAGTTCATAATACTGAAGGTCAACGCCTTAGTTTCCGGAGACTTGTTGCTTTTCCCAAGGCCGAAAAGGATAATGCCTTTCCAAGCATTCGAGGACTCATACTGAAGGGTAGGTAGGTTGAGCAATAGGAAGTCCTTAAGAATTTTAACTGCACGACATTCAACAAATAAATGAATTGTTGAGTTAAACAAAAGACCGCAATCTTTGCACGGCCTAGAAAAAAATAAAAGATCAGCCGAAATCATCAGCTGAGCTGTGAATTTTCTTCCGTCGTGGATACCTTGCAAAGATTGTCGAATCCGATTGTTCCAAACCGAAGGAAGACCAAGTATTTTCAAATATTTATCACTTATTTTTTCTACCTCTCTTTGATGCGATGGAGGAGACATTTTTAAGTGCCATGGCTTCGGAAGAATGTGTTGCAGAGACGTCCTCGTCAAAGGATACACAAATCTCCCATCAGAAAATACGTTATCTTTGCAGAGATCATGAACTGTAAGAATTCTTGACTTAATAGCCATTTCCTCCAAAATGTCCGGTCGAGGTATATTTCGAAAATATAAATGCTTGTGAGCGTTTTGTCGAATGACATCTACGGTCGTATTGGTGTCGTAGATAGGGTAAAGTTTCCATAGTATACGTTGAGATGCACCCCAGACCCGAGAGAGTCGTGAAGTTAAATGGTTAGTTAAGTCTGAGCCGAACATAACCACCAGTAGATTTCGTCATAAGCTACAGATCTTCTCCACTCGATGGATGGATTTTTTGTAATTTCATTAAAGATTTTCATATACACCTTTGGTATAATACAACTCAAGCGAGAAATACCTCCCCCGAGCAAACGTTTTGGTCTTAGAATAGATGGAAGATAATGATGGTGAAATAAGGCACGAAGCCATTTTTCCTCCTCGAGAATGACTTTTTCGGCAATTAATGGATGAGAGGACGCCTTGTATAACATTAGAGGAACAACTTTCAAATTATAAAAGTCAATTCTTCTCTGAATGTTGAAGCTCCTCCATTTTGCTATGTTTCGAGGGATGATTGAAAATGCATTCGTCCAGTTCTTCTCATCAATTCCTTTATTATTCCAGGTAATTCCCAGAATGTCCACTTGGTCCTAATTTGGCACGAAGTAATTTCACTTTCTTTAGGGTTCCATTTTCCAAGAGGTAGAATCGTTGTCTTTGCCTTGTTGATAGCTAGGCCTGATATTCGTTCGTATTTTGAAAAAAAGTTTAAAACGATATCTACTCTTTTGCTCAGTTGAAGTTCTGAATTTCCTTCTACCATAAGAGTAACGTCATCGGCGTAGAGGTCTATTAATGTTTTGTGCCTTTGACGTCCACGCCAAACCCTCCGTACTTTTTCAAAACCATCCGAATTAGATCCTCAACCGCTGCAACAAAAAGTAAGGAGAAGATGGGCATCCTTGCCTACAGCTATTCTTAAGGTGGATGGGATCACTTTCCATTCCATTAAGTGATATTGTCGAGGTTCCATTTAGCAATAATGCCCGAATGGGATTGAAATATTCCTTCGGTAAAAGTTTCTTAACCGCACTCATAATGTGAATATGCGATATAGAATCGAAGGCCTTTTGAAAATCAATAGCAATTATTGCTCCGAAAGTTTCCTTTCTTCCACTGAATCAATGCAAGCTTGAATATTTCTGGAGACATCGCAGATTCTTCTTTTTTTGAGAAAGCCCTTTTGTTGAGTGCCAATCTTGGTGTTAAGAATGGGTTCCATTTTTGGGCAAGCACTCCCGATAATATTCTATATGAATAATTGAGAATGGTGATGGGCCTCCAGTGACTAAAGTCTGACCCATCACCTTTCTTTGGGATTAAAGCGATCCTACCCTTTGTAAGTTCCATAGGCATCTTGCCCTTTAATTCCATGGATTTACCTACTTTTAATAGGTATGGAACGCTTTCCTCCAAAAAGTGAACAAAAACTCCACCACTTAACCCATCTGGACCTGATGTTTTTTTATAATTAAGTTTATGACGAATATAGTTGTCATTGATTCCTTGGTGAATATTTTATTTTCTCCGATCCTTGACCATTTTTTCCGCTGAGGAAAGTTTTTCCGTGATCCTCCCACGATAGACTGGAATTTTTGATGGAAATATCGAAGAATGTCTTTTGGGGCATTTAAGACCTTCCCACCCTCAATAATTCTATTAACGAAAGGAGATGGTCGTTGTTCAATATTTGAAACACGTTTAACTCTTTGGGAGGCACTTTTTTCGAGAGATACTTTCTCTTCCATTTCAGCCTCCACAACCTCGGACACCCTAAATGCGTTGAATGTATCCGCCATTAAGGACCGGGCAAAAATTGAAGACGAACTAAGAATGTTTTCAATATCCTGTTGTCGCTTTTTCGAGGCTTCTCTCTTTTCTCTCAAGAAAGAAGTTGTGGTGGATTGAATAGTTTTTGTGAAAACCCTCATTGCCGTGTCCGCGGAGTATTTGGGAGAAAACGCCTCTCTTATATGTGATTGCAACTTTTTTTTAAGCTTTGCGTCCTGAAGAACTTGAAGAGGGAGCTTGAAGCGGCGTTGAGGATATCCTAGGCGTAGCTCCAAATCAATTAACTTATGATCCGAGAAAGGTTCTGGTTTGTAAGTGGCATTTTTAATCAGTTTAACAATACTAGGAGAAGCTAAGGCCAGATCAATTCTTGATCTATATTTACCTCGAGACCACGAAAAACTATCAGGGGAGAATCGACCCATTATATCCACAAGTTTGAAAATGTTGATAGCCGTTTGAAGACTTCTCCTATTAGAGTAATAAGCACCCTGCCTGTCCAAATCCACATTCAAGTCTCCAACCATTATGACTGGTAGATTGGTTGCTCTCACACTGTCCGTTAGGGTTCCAACAATGGATTCATAAAAGTCCGAGCATTGCACATTGGGACCATAAGCATTAATGAGATAGAAAGCCATACCACTTGTCGAAATATATATTTGATGCCAATCACTCATTTCGGATGCTTTCTTTAAACAATTTTGCCGTCTTTATATTTTTCGAGATAAACGTCTGAACCCCTCGATTTGAGTTATTACCCGTAAAGAACGTTTTGAAGCGTCGAGGTTTGCATAAACAACAGTTTGGAGGACATGTTGATGACACCTCACATTTTCACTTGTAGGCAAACAATGTCGGGATTTTTTCAAAGATGGAGTTCAATAGAGCATGTCTCTTAGTCTGTTCATACCACTCTTGTATGAGTGATATGATTTTTTTATGCCCTATTTGCTTTAATTTCGTTGGAGGAGTATCTTCGAAAAAATCGGTGATCTTCATTGGGAATGTTTATCTGAAAAAACACTCATAACTTGCTGGAATACGAAGTTAAGATTAGTTTCTTTTTATTTTCGTCGGTTTTTCTGTTATCGGGTGATGGACCTGAGAAAGATCTTACTCTTTTCGATGATTTTTTGTCTTTCTCTCTCACTGGGTGACTTATTAAATTATCTAAAGTAGGACAAATAGAGAGGATTATAATTTTTTTTATTAAATCATTTAAGGAACGCCAAGCATATCATCTTAAGGCTTGATATCTCATCTTCATGTTCATATGAAGTTTAATCTTGATCAACATTTTAGTGAGGAACAGTGAATCTCTCTGTAAAGCCCTTCATTTTTGTACAAAATAACATATATTTTAAAGTCTAAATGTACCAGAGACGGAGTAAAAATTGAAATGAGTACTTTGATAAAAGCTCTATCAAATTATTGCTATTTATTTATCAATACTTCATTCCTTCAATGTCATAAATGGCTCTTAATCGAAACAGTGCTGAAAAATTGAAACCAATTTTGTTTGAATTCGTCACTTACCTTGAAAAATGAATACCATATTCGGAATCAGTGGAAAAAACCTCTATTAGGATTAGTGAAAATTCCTCAGACCTAAATTTTAAAGTTGATTTTTGTTAACCCCTGTAATCAATGCATATTTTTATGTATATATAAAATCCCCTCTCTATGAACAAAATAGCGTATCCATAATACAATTTGAATTATAGTATGTTCTTCTAATTCGCAATTTAAAAATTATATTTCTCATAGAACACATTGTATGCAGTGGGCGGATGGTTTTTTAGGTTCATATCATAGATACAAAACACAAATACTCCATTGTGTGATTGTGAAAATTATTTAGTTGATATATAAATATGTATTTATTATAGTAGAGCAAAAAAGTTTTGATCATTAGAAATCCGAGCATCAAGGTATACAAATGTCAATCATTTTAATGTCATATTCTTAGCTGATTTTATCAGTTCGATACTCTATAAAATTCGTACTCAATATTATCTTGGATCAATTATAAGCTATAATACCTTTTTGGAGAAAAGTTATAGGTTCATCCCTTTTATTAAATAACACTAACTTTACTGCCCTTTTATTCAATATCGTTGTCATTTGGAGAGGAGCATTAAATACTACATAAAAGAAGAAGTCACCTGTTTGGTTGTAGCTGGTTCAAACTACGCAATAACAACTCCTTGGTGTAAAATCATACTTGATAAGCCTTGAAAAATAAATATTTATTCCATTACAAAGCAAAATATTTTCTTGTTCTTTGAAATAATAGAAAAACTTTTGCTTGTTGATTAATCATTTGTTTTGCGTTTTGAGTGTACAAATTATGCAGGATGAAGAAGTTGATATTGGAGTCTTGAATGAGGTGCTGTGGGGGTATTGAAAGTCAAATGACAATGACCCACACTACATAACTACGATGTCAAATAAAAATATGTAATTGGAGAACAGGTTTTTTACTCCATGATCGATAGAAGAAACATGCGGCTTTATTGGGGTTCCTGTGCTTTGTGCAAAAAGTCAACTTAATATGTGAATATATATTTGCTATGCTTATTGACTTGATGAGTGAAAATAGTGTACAAACCATAAAATGTACTCATAGATTTAGAAGGGGAGCGGTGATTATGCATACATCACTGACCTATAGAATAACTGGATACTCAAAAGTAAATAAAAAATAACTCGATTTCGGTCAATTTTTTTATATTCGGTTAACTGTAAAAATTTATTCAGTGTAAAAATAAAATACAATAAAATCATATACTGAAACAGAGTAAAACTATTCAGGGCAGTTGCGAAAATACTATATGAACATTTTAGTTCATATTTGCTGCCCTGAAGAATAACCTTATATAAAAGGACAAATCATACATTAAATTGGTTTAAAAATGCACGATTTCTTCTTAACATCCATTTTATAGTTTTATGTAGAGCTACGATCTTGCTGGCACATATTTAATTATATCGCCATCCCATTTCCACGTTGGCTCTTCTAAATCCGGTATTTTTAGGAGTCGAAGGGATAGTGAATGTTGATTTAATATGGGTGCCCCAAGTCGTGAAACAGTTTAGTAGTCTTGTGGGGGGGGGGGGGGGGGGGATCCTCCAATGCCATTAATTGTGGAATATGACATCATTCAAATGCCCGCCTGAGCTTCTTACGGTGGAACAGGTCTGAATGGTCCAATTTTCAATTACTCTTTTGAAAGAAAAATAATCTTAAGTGGCCCATATTTGATGAATGGTTGTGTTAACAAGCAAAATTGCCGAATAAACACCAACCCACACGATGATACCGTTCGTTGTGATATTTGGGCCGGCAACATCACCAGCGAAGGCTACAGAACAATGATTGCCAATATCTTATAGCCAGAGCTGGGATTCGGTAGAAAAATCTACCGCCGGTTAGGTATTCGGTATATACCTTCTACCGATCGATATCGGTATTCGGTAGATTGTATTAGTATCTACAGTATCGATCGATATTCGGATGGTGGATTAGAAAGAGAGAGATATTATTTATGTATCTGCTCTTACTTCTTTATATGCATTTAATATCGGACAATTTATAACAAAGGACAATTTAATACATCATTTGTTATAATTTATTAGAGATTATTTGAAATTTAATACATACTAATCTTATATAAATTATATATGTACATGATTTTGTAAGAAATGGAAGGCTGTAGATTTGTTTCATTTACTGTCTATTATTGACCGATATTAAATACACTTTTAGGTACTCTAGTATTCAATGCAGAGCATAAGCTTACATTGAATTAATCTTTATGTATCTGCTCTATAATACTATAAGTTGTAGTTGTTTATTTATTTTGGAAGTTCAAGTTCTTCACACAAGGGAGCGCTTGGGCAAAGCGACAGTGAACGATGTTTCTCTGCTATTGAAGGGAATAAGCTCTCTATATTTTTATGTCTCTATGTGTATGTCATAAAGTCATACTTTCAAATATACCGTACCGAGTGTCAATCGGTACGGTATTCGGTAGTTTCTATCGAATATCAAAAATCGGTTCGGTATTTGAAATCTACTATCGGTAGTATTGAATACCGATTTACATTCGGTAGTCGCAGCTCTGCTTATAGCCCATGTTGAACCACATGTACCTAGACGACAGGTGATTCCAGCAAGCCGGCACTACGTGCCACACAACAAACGCCACGATTGACATTCTGCATGAACAATTTAAGGGTTATCTCTCTTATGCGAATTGACCACCAAGTTAATGCAATTAGATTCAGATAGACTTTTTTCTGTGAGGTTTCTTGAATTCGTAGGTCTAAAAAGTGAAGATAACAGAGGTCAAAGCTTATATCAGCCGGACGTCATTGAAAATTGGACAACCTGGATCCGTTCCACCGTAAGAAGCCGAGGAAGTTATACAAATAACGTCATATTTCACAATTAATGGCATACATGAACATTTCAAATAAGAAAAAAAATGTTAATACCTCACACACAGCTTGTTCTATTCCATTTCAACATCTACCTGTTCTTTTTGAAAGTCTCTGTACAAGTGTAACAGAATCTACTATCTTTTTTCTTTTTCTTGTTTTTTTGTCATCAGATTTGACAAAATATATTTTATATATGCATGAAAAATGGAAATCAAATGATATACACATGACAAAAGTGTATAATATAGAGCATTTTTGGTATTATACGGTCCATGTTTTGATAGTTATATATACTTTTTTTTTATATTAACTATAGTTCTCTGTCGCATAATGTTCTTTATGAAATATAAATTATATATATAGAGAGAGAGAGAAGAGAAAAAAAGATAGATTGATTTACTTTGGGAAAAAAGCTGTATGAAAGTCAAAATTTATATTTTGAAACTATTCGTCTTTTTTGAATATATAGCATCGTTTTCTACACAAGAAATTCCACATTTAGTCATGGCATATCATGATCGTAGTAAAGCGATAGTTAGCTATCATCATTTATTAATGCCGTCCAGCCTAAAAAGTAAAAATGTTAAACTCCTACATAATAACTAAATGGATTATATATATATTGCAGAAGGCACAAGTATACAATATTTATAATTCTTAGGATTATTTTAGGGGAAAAAGAAGCTCCCAAGGTCAAGAAGCTATCCTTATATTTAACTCCAAGATAACAATAGTTTTCAAGGAGACAAAAGAGTTTCATCAGGGACAATGATAGTGTGCATGTTTGTTTGTAATGTCGTAAAATGGACTTCATTTCAACATATATATATATATATATATATATATATATATATATATGTCTCTTTTTACAAAATTTTACCATGTTAATGGAGGTATTCGACAAACAAAGTATAGACAAACACTTCAGTCTACCGTGACGGTCTCTAGTTATACGTATTCATCAAAATATGTACATTAGTATGTTTTGTGTGAAGCAAAGTTAAAGTTATCTATGTATACTTTAAAACTAAGAAAAGTTACATCATCAAAAAGAAAGGATCATTGAAGAAAAAAAATGAGACCTTTGGCTTCGCTATGATTAAATACTTTTTTTAATAACAAGTGTTTAGGAATAAAAAGTATGTATATTTAGAAAATCTAAAATAAATACTTTCATACTTTATATAAAACCATATTCCTGCCATTTGTTGAGACAGTAAGTGCATGCAAAACTCTGTGCACCAACCAATTTCCTTGTAACAATGTCAACTCTCATGGATACTACGAGGCTCAGAAAAGAAAAGAATTTTTGATTCTTTCAGCCATTAAATATAATAATTGTTTTGTTTCATCAATATATTTATTTTAAATCACTAGACAATAATATGTAATCCAACATATTTCTTAATACATTTAAAAAAATAAAGATACATTTGAACACTCAATAAGTCAATTGGTTTTATTTTCAAGGATTTCATTTAATTCATGGAACCTTAAAATTTTGTTACTCCCTAAAATGGTTATGAAAACTATTTTGAAATGAAGATATCCAACCCTTAAGTCATAACTTTTTTCAATCAGTAAAATAAGCAAAACCTTTCAACATAAAGAAACATGTATTATAAAATATTCAACTGTTCTTTAAACAAACAAAATGCATAGAATAAATTGGTGCTGAAAATTATTTTATAAAGTTAATAATTCTTGTCCAAGGAAACTTATTTTTAAAAAAATTATCCATTACTTTGATCATTTCTTATTCCCAAATACAACTTTCGCTGGGAGCACAGGCTTGATATCTTAACCTTGGTTCCGACAATACCTACTAGCTTATATACAACAACTCTAAATACAGAGTTAGGGTTATTTGTGATTCAGCCTTGAATAATTAATATTACATTAGACTTATGTCTTTACCCATACACATAACCCAAAGGACTTTCAAGACAACAATCCTAATAAGTATAATTAATCCAATGATGTTGATAATAGGTGCCCCGCAACCCTTCTTTTCCCATGAACTTGAGGGCCAACCTAAGCATCCTACTAGAGTATGAAATGAACAATAAAAGTACTTATAAGTTGATGTCAAAACTAGGCAAAACTCATATAATATAAGATAAAATTTCCGAAATTTTAGTTGTTCAGGTCCTTTTTGTGTTGTGTGCCATATAAGTATTTTTCCCATGTAATAGAAAATAGTTTGGAAGTGCAGGAAACAGAGGAATGAAAAACTGAATGTTGTGATGAAATAGTGTAATTTATTTTTTAAGTAGTTAATATACCAAAACATATTGTCAATTTGAAGCTCCTTATATTAATGTAGAACACGAAAATACGTTTCTTCAATTCCATATGGTCTAATCTGTAAGTCATTATGAATAAAATTTAAACTTACTTAATATAAAGCAGAAAATGGAGTGGGAGTCAAATCTTTGATTCGAAGCTGAATCCATTATCATCATCACTAGCCTATAATCACAACAACTGAAGCATACGGTTATATATATATATATATATATATATATATATATATATACCGATACACTATTTTTCGCCGGGACCCGAGCTGGGCCGGGACTTAAATTTTTCAAGCCAGGCCGGGCCAAAACTGGGCCGGGACTTCAATATATTTTCGTTCCTTCGTCATTCTGAAGTGACGACGTTTTTTTAGAAAATATTTTTTCCTGAAATTGAAAAAAATATTTTCTTAAAACAAGAGATGACGGTAAAAAAAATTAAACATTTTTTTTATATTTAAAAATTATTTTCTAAAAAAAAGTGATGACGTTTTTTATAAACATAATTTTTCAAATTTTAAAAATTATTTTCTAAAAAAAAATAAGTCATCACTTACAAAATGATGATTGAAGTCCCAGCCCAATGATTTTTAGACACTGAGTCGTTTCCTGATATATATATATATATGGCTTGTGAACGGAACACAAAATTGAACGGTGTTCAGCTGAACGCACGTTCAATGAACGGAACGCAACTTTTTTTTGAACGCTGAACGTTGACGCAAAAAAGAGTTTTGCATTCAGCGTTCAATTTTTCAAACATTTCTTGGACTTTTTTCGGAAAAACGACATCACTACGCAGTACTTTTTGGGGAAATTCTTTTCTAAAAAGAAATGTCATCACTACGCATTACTTTTTTTCGGAATTATTTTCTGAAAAAAAACGTCATCACTACGTATTACTTTTTTCGGAAATTCTTTTCTAAAAAAACGTCATCACTACGCAGTACTTTTTTTGGAAATTCTTTTCTAAAAAAAAAATGTCATCACTACGCAGTACTTTTTGGGAAATTATTTTTTAAATATTTGAACGCTGAACGCTAACGGAACGCTGAACGCAAAAACATTGAACGGAACGCTGAACGGAACACTAATTTTTTTTTAACGCTGAACGCTCACAAGCCTGATATATATATATATATATATATATATATATAATGGATTCCGCTTTGAACCACAGGATTGAGACCCCAATTACAATTAATATGCAGAAGATGCCAAAGTAATCATATTGTATAATGTGTTTCCCTATTTAATTAACATCTTACATTGTAGCATTCATGCAGATTTTATGCCTAAGAGAGCCAAAGCTAACTGTTTTGAAGGGCTTGAGGCCTCCATAAATCGAAGGGAGTATTTAAATGCGCATATATATAAAGTACATATCTCTGAGCGTAGGTAGAACCAATTTCCCCCACTTGGTAACAAAGGTTGTAATGAATTGCACCTAATCATACAATCTCCATTCATCCTTATTATTTGTATCTATACAGAAACGAAGAGTCATGTATGTTTGAATTCAAGTCTATAAATATCAGTCGTTTCAACATGATTTATTTGCTGGAAAAGTCTATTTTTAGTTTTGAATGAAATAAAGACCAATCTCAAACGATGAAGTGACGGTGTTATTTTACTTATGAAGAACACTTGAAGTACCACGCTCTTGGACTCCTTTTTCATGCTCTGGATTGTGTACATAGTTATTAAACAGATAAAAACACAAAACTATACTAAATTACAATTCTAAAATCAGCCAAGATAAGGTGTCATCGTTTTTTAAAGGAAACAATAAATTATATATATATATATATATATATATATATATATATATATATATATATATATATATATATATATATATATATATATATATCCTTGTTAACCTATAGCTGGAGCCAAGGTTTCAAAGAATAAGGCATTTACACGTTATTCAAAACACTGGATTTGAAATAAAATAATGACTCGCGTAGAAGGACTGGCTTGGTAATGTTTGTGCTTTATTTAAATGATAGTGAAATGACTAATGTCAAAAATTTAAATGATATATTTATCTTGAATATATTTCGTGTAATATTTTTAATAGAAAACCCTTCTTTTACTTTTTTATATTTTTGAAATTTCTCAAAATTGTAAATAAGACCCAAAATATAATAATAATTATCTTCCAAAAGAAGATTTGTTTCGCATACATTCATCGAATGCTTGCCCCTCAAAATGTCTTCCCTAGTTTGATGAACAGCTTTACTTAAGTTTTCATCAACCCAAAAATAAAAACGACTAAACTGTTACAAAATAAAAAATATCAACAAAGAAAAATTCAGTCATCTGGCAGCAATATGTTACTATTTATTACAATGCTCAACTCATTACAACACATACTTATAAATACTTTAACACGACTGCTTAGTCCAATCAAAATAAGTCTGAAAAATGGAACTACGCCATCGACTTGGTGAATTTCAGTTGGCTGAACTCCTACAGATATTTAGCCATCTAAAGAAACTTGTTAAACAGTATTTTTACTATTACAACCGAAAGTTTTAAATTATTGTTGTTTTTCGTTAAATGTTATTTTATATTATGTCTTGTAAAGTGTCAACAAAATTTAGTATATATATTGCGAAACTTTTTTAACGCTTTGTTGTGTCCTTATTGTAGCTAGGTCTTCTGGTAGTTGTCTAATTTTAAACTATAATGTTTATTTATGTATTATTTTTATACACAATTCTACTGCCTTTTTTACTTTGTATCTTCTGTTACAAATGAATAAAGACCTATTAAAAAAAATAATTACAATTTGTGAATAAAATATTGACCTTATTGCAAACCTTTACAAAAATTGGAATAAAAGATAAGCTTTCGGCTAGAGTCAAAATAAGGTTAAACATGAAGGGAATCTAGTATATTCAATAAAGAGATTATTGAAAATACTAACCATCGACTTTTCAAATTTTGTGATTGCATTGACTTCATTTGTGGAAGAATTAAGTTTGATGAGAGTATATGTAGGTAAGTGCTATTGAGTCTAACATATTTACCGGTGATGATGGATCAAGATAATCCATTCTGGAAGATACTAAGACTTCCTTAGGATGGCATAATCCAAAGACTTTCCATATAATTTGCTTTGATATTCTATAGAATTGGACAACTTAGGCAATAAATGCAAAGAAGGTATATTTGAACCGCAGACTCGTTAAAACAACGCAGATGTGACACTAATGGCCAAGACAAAATTATTGAAGTGTGGAGACACTAAGGGAAACTATTTCAAAGTGTTTGTAATCGTCTATATTTTTCCTAAGAAGCATCTAGCACTTCGGTAGTCAGGGATGTCAGGAATTTTAAATATATATATATATATATATATATATATATATATATATATATATATATATATATATATATATATATATATATTAGGGTTGTTCTTATTTTTCAAAAGTTTGAAATGTTAGCAACATTGTGGATTTTCTGTTTCTTGGTGATAAAAGAAGACGACATACAAAGTTTGAACAAAATCGGTCAACATTACGAGGTCGCGCAACGAGGTCAAAGTTTTAAAAATTTAGTAAAAATATAGTTTTCGCAAATTTCTTCAAAATGGTGGACGTTACAGACTTCAATAATAATTATTAATTTAAAGGAAATCTAATTTACTACCAGACGTATGTTTGATGTTTTTTAATAAAACAAAGTTTTCAGTAAAAACAAAGAAAAAAATGGAGTGTGTATTGTTAGCTTATTTCATAGCTTTTTTGTATCAATTAACTTCACTCGCCTGTAGAAGATGACTTGTTCGCTTCAGAGTAAAATAGTACTTTTAAGTTTAGTAAAACTTTAGATGATAAATCCAAAAATGACCTTGGTTGCATTCTATCAATTCAGAATTCAGTACAATCTGAGTTTACATCATATGATTCAGAGCCTGTATTGACCTATAAGAAATCGATTATGAAAAAAATAAATAATAATGTGTTTCTTAGATTTGCGTCAAGGTATCCTCTCAAAATTTTACTTTGTCTCTGACGCATACATAATCCATTATATGCGTCATTTTGTACGCGAGATAGGCTTTTTTAATGTACATATAACTCTCTACTTATTAAATTGACATGATTTAGTATACCAAAATATTAAAGCTGGTTAACCAAGCTTTCATTTGATATGTTTGGTGTTCTAAAAATCGCTATACTTTAAGAGATATAAGCAAATACGCACTCTCCCCCAAAAATTGATCTTTTGATATGAGAATATACGATTACCATTTGGTAACGGCTGTTAGTGTTACCTGGATAGAAAGAGAAGGGAGAGAGTATTTTGCCTCACTTCTCTCCCTTCTCTTTCTATCCAGGTAACACTAACAGCCGTTACCAAATAGAATGCAACCAAGGTAATATATATATATATATATATATATATATAAATATATATAAATTAAAACAATTATAATTTTTTAATATATTACAAAAAGAAAAGGTATTTTGAAAAAAAGCTTAAATAAATAAAACACCACCGTCTGCTACCAACTACACAGATGCACATTTCCCATAGACCTGGAAGCTTCATATGCTACCCTTATGGTTTTGGTGTTGCGAAGTGTAGGGCTGATATTCCAAATAGCTACAGCACTGGTTACGAATGTACCCACTGACTTATGGAAAGGCGATCGGATGAGGCCGGCAGTCCGAGAACGGGTTGGTCTGACCCACATTGGGCACCGAATAAAATCTTGCCTACCGAGTTTCGATCGTGATTGCTACTATCCCGGTTTGCAAAACATTTACAGGTCTCCATAGCCACAGCTGGAACCGATATCCCATTGAGGGATGGAAGTCCGGCCTTGTGGAGCAGAGCATCGGTCCGCATGTGACCGCTAGCCCTCACGCCAAGTAAAAATCTAGCTGCGTTGTTTAGGGAAACCTGGATCGATCTTGCAGCTTTCAAAGGACCAGTTAGGTCGTTTTTTAGTCGAGGTACATTAGTCACAGCTGTGGCGTAGCTGATTCGACCAACTTTAAAAACTTTGGCCAGTTGTCGCAAATATTACCCGCGTGGGAAGTGGTGCTAAAGGCGAGTAATCAGTGCCACACACTGTCTTGCTGACCTCACTACATTGGCCTCATGGGGACTGGTGGAGAAAGCACTATCAAACCTAATTCCAAAGAGCTCAATTGTGCTGGATGGCTTCACATCCACTAGATCTATTAGAATGGTAAAATTGTTGACCTCAGAAGCCTTTGCACTACCACCAATCAGGAGCATCTTGGAGGCGTTCATTTCGAGACCATTCCCCGTCGCAAAACGATATAATGCTTCTGCTCTTTCTGTCAGAAGTCTCCCAATGGTGGTGAGGTCGTTGAACATAGCCCAAATGCAAGTGTCATCTGCGTATGCAGAGTTATCCTCGTCATAAATGCCCAGGCAGGCATATCTGCAAATAGGTCAAGTAGAGCAAAGGATCAAAGATGCTTTCCTGGCAAACACCAAACTTAGCATCATTCCAGTTAACACATTGTCTACCTCCCGATATATAGAAGGAAAACCAATGTAATGGAGTTCTCCTGACCTCAAGTGCCTCGAGTTTGAATAGCAGCTGATTTTTGTCTACAGTATCGAAGGCAATAATCCCAATAACCTTTCCCTCCTGCTTACCGCGAAGCCACTGTGCATGCACTGAGGCAATCGTCACGTTTACGGACCTCCCTTGCCGAAAGCCGAACTGGGTAGTGGGTAACGGGTTCAGGTAATGCTCTAGATCTTTCTTACCAATGTCTTGATAACCTTAGATATGGCTGGAAGGATAGAGACAGGGTGGTAAGAGGCTGGATCAGTGGTCAGCTTACCTTTACCTTTGAAGACGGGGAAGACCATGATAGTCTTGAGAGTGATGGGAACGATGCCAGAAGAAAGGGACATATTAATGACATGCAAAATAGGAGAAGCTAGGATATTACAACCCTTTTTGAGGATGGATACTGGAATGACATCCACCCCATGGCCTCCGTGGGTTTCAATGAAGCTATAATCTTAGCTACCCTATCAGCACTCGCAAAAGAGAAGTGGAACGACGAGGTCTACTCAGGTCAGTCTGACACCGGGGCAAGAGATCCTCTAGACCCGCACGTAATTGGTCAATTTGATCGATATAAAAACTGATTCATGGTCTTAGCGGCATCGGAATCACCAACAATAGCAATATTACTTACGTTCACTGAGGTGGGAAGAGAGGCCTGGGACTTGCCGAGTATGTTGTTGGTCAGACCCCAGAGTACTTTCAGTTTATTTTTCACAGTATGGATCTTGGTCAAGTTTGACTTAATGCGATCGCGCTAAACAAGCGAAGAGACCCAATTACGAATGCGGCGACATTCATCTCCAGAGGCACGGTCCCGAGCGTTCATGAGGTCCAGTGTATAAATAAAATAAATATCTTGACTTTGGCGGATCTTAATTGTTATAGTGAGCCATAATTTTATTTCCATATCAAGATATATATATACATATATATGAATAATCTCGACAAAGTGTGTTTTATTAGTGTTATAATTATTTCATTGACAGAAATATACAAATTAGACATTCTTTTTATTCATTTTTAACTAAGATTTTCAAAAGAACTTGAACAATTGTCGCCAAAACCATTATTTAGAAACATTTTTAGTTAAAAGAAGTATATTATATCCTCAACTATGTATTAATTTTAAAATATCGTTTAATTTTTTCAAATATAAAACCCAAAACTCCTTCGAAGTATTTTTTATTATTTTTAACAACATTTTTTGTATATTTAAATAGACTTGATGAAGGGTCTTCACTGACACTATGAAACAAATATTATTATTCTCCTGCAAAGTTATTTGGAATGTATGTACGTCTGTAATTATGCACAAGGTAAGTGAACTAAGTCGTCTGGCTTTTTTTAGAAGTCAGAGAAACTGCAAGCCTGCAACTTACTGGCTATTAACAGTAAAAAAAATAAAGTTATTAATATTTAATTCATCATATAATAACATAAATTACATAAACTGTCGTAAAAATAATAAATGGCACCTTATCTACGATTAATGAATCGGGACCAAACATGCAACTACAAAAACTATTATTTATTGGGGTAACGTTGCAGACAATAAACGATTTTCCTTATGCTTTTATTTTTTTATTTTCGACCTGATTTACTATAGGACAAAACAAAGTTACTAACGACACGGGACATTATTTTCTTAAAAAATATTTGATTGAGCCGAGTAAACATCTTTTTGTTACAATTTTTGATATTTTCTAATGTAAACTATGTGAAAAACAAATAAAAATTTATAGATATATATAATAGACAATTAAATTACTGAAAATAGTTAAAATAATGAAAGTTTTTGACGATAACTTCTCATTAATTAATATTTATTCATCTTTGCTCCTCATTTTAAGTTATAGGTATATATTATTTGTATTTTTTTATCAATAAAGATAAATAGTCTTGATAGGCTGATACATGACTAAGTTCCGATGAGGTGAGAGTAATATAGAAGCAAAATACACAAACAAGTTATGTTTTTCTAATTGATAATAAATAAATCCTTAGTTTTTGAACTCAATCCATCAATTCTTTAATATATTGAAGATTGGACATGAAATCCTATGAGGCGTTTCGGTCTGACAATTTTTAAAAATTAATAATTATTTAGTGAAGCCTGCATTGAATGAATCGAAATGAATTTACTTATATACTAACAACAGAAGATGGGTTCAGATATATCATGTGTCTGTTAAGGAAATAAACTTAAAAAGCTATACAATCTGGATTCAAAGTATATGTAGTATTGCATATTTAAAAAAAGTATTTTACACTTTCTTATAATATTTGATAGCCCAATAAAAAAATTATAACCGAAAAAAAAATAATTGGAAATTATATTTAACTTTTTTTGGTTAGCATACAAAATTATTGTATGAATGAGTGAATACCCAAAAAAATTGAGTGGAAATTCGTCTACCTTTACGATATAAAACCAAATATTTACTAAGTTGTAGAACGGTTTAATCAAACAAGTTTTTAATATGAGGTTAGAGAATCAAGTATGCCATTTTCACAAAGATTGGAATTTCCTTTTTGTTTCTACATTATGATAAATAAAAGTTGGATGATCAACTGATTTTCCATCGTTCCATCACATAGTCAAACTCCTCAGTAAAGGAAGTGGAGAAGTGAATTTGAAGAAAGGATTTAATTGCGCTGTCTCAGAAGTCGACTCATTCAAATTTTGTCTACATACTTCCTAAACTTATAATTGGTCAGAAACACAATGTTTTAATCAAGCCTGAATTAGTCCAGTTTTTTTTCAACAGTTCATTTTATGATATGTACATCAGAATACATAAAAACCCAGGATAATGTACGAAAAATCACATAAGTAAGTATTTTAATTTACAATTTTTCTTAGGGGTTGAACTAAAAGCACTATTCTTAAACAATTAAATACTATTTTTTTTAAACTGACATTCCTACTAAAATATATTAACATAGATTTTGATCTTTAAAATGGCATTACTAGCTATTCTTAAAATTCTTCATTTTTGTAAATAATGTCTTCCGGTGGATGGATGCAAGAGAAGGGAAGTATTTAATTTCCTTTGAAGCCACAGTCCATGAGTCAACCGATAGGAAGGGGATCTTCAGGTCCAGGGAAGCATATCTTACCGCTGTCGATTGGAGTACTGGCCTTATATCCGACGATTGCAAAGGGTCTCTAGAAGTAATTAGCTTCGCAATTAAAGCTTGGAGTTCAAGATTTCGAAGTTTATCACCTTTCTCGAAGGGTGGTCCACTTTCTGCCAACACCAAATAAGATAACGGCTTTCCGGAATTTGGCAGAGCTCTCTTTTCAAGCCCTTTTATGTTTAGACTTACAAATTCAGTAAGAATTTGTACTGGTTGACATTCTACAAAGGCATGGAGGGTCGTGTTGAAAATCTTTGCAGGGTTGCACAAATTTAATACAGTCTACCTGAAGTAGTCCCGTTTCCTTCCCATCAAAATGGACGACCAACCCGATGCAATTGTATGTTATATTGATTGGAACAGTGTGTTCGTCGAGTGTTATAGACTTTTATTTAAGGAACTTCTATTTGATTTTTGTTGTTAAAAAAGTAACTAAAATACACCAATAATCTAGTTATATTATTGGCTCTCTTTATCCTAATAATATATAGAATATATGAGTGACTTTGCTAAAATCCTTTTCGATATACTATTATACTGTGAGCCCTAGTGACCCTCTGGATCGAGTAGTATTGGTTATAAAATAATACCATATGATGTGTGAAGGATCCAGTTTAAAAAGAACTATTACATCTGTAAATGGTCAGCAGTAAAAATATTATCTGATCCAAATTTATTTAAAAATAATTAAAACAGTATATTATATTGTAAACAAAAACTACACTAAAAGTTATTTAAATAACAGGAAAAGTATAAAATTATGATATATAAAAAGAACACCACCAAACAATAGCATTAGATGAGAGTTGTCGTGTTTATTCATCTAACAAATTGCTATGTCTTCCCCAGACTCTGGGCAGATCTGAGTTCAGGAAGAAATTCCGTTCTCTAGCTGCTGTGCATGCAAATGCCCGTTGTTGATTTAGTTCAGAAACGTGGCCAGGAGTTCCTTTTTTTGCCTATTCGTTTCAAGTGTTCACATGCTTGTTAAATAAGCATTAAAAAGAGTTTATCGAACATTGGATCATATCAATGAAGTGGAGAAAAATCGATCTCCCTCTCTTGGGATACGAACTTGTAACCTCAATATTGAGAGTTGAGCTCACACTGAACCATCGCATTCCATTATTTCTGATTCTCATATCGGTTTTAGCTTTAGGTATACTCAAGAATGCGGTGATCTCAGCTGGATTCTTATAAAAAAGGGGTTATCATTACTTTAAATTGCTCAGAAGGATTCAATGGCCATGGTTCTTATCACGATTTGTTTGAAGGAGGATTTATTTGCTTATTTTTTGGCATTCTTAAAATAAAAATCTTTCCAAATGGAATTATTTTTATTCCTTCATTTGTTTCTGATTGTTTAAACAAATTAAGTCATCCAAGTAATTTGAGTATTCATATCCAAAATGGGCATTCTATCTTTTTGTTGTGATTATTATTATCTTCCTCCAATTAAAGCCAATTATCCCAATGTCTAATTATCTAAATTGTGTGAGAAAATATATATTTTCTATATTAAATGCATTTTTTTCTTTCCTAATTTTCTGTTAGCGTGACTTGAGCTCATCCATTCGGTCCGGCCATGTTTACTTCTCAGAGGAGGCCTGGAAGGAAGTATCCGAGGATGCACGGGATCTTGTTTCCAGGCTGCTTGTTAAAGACTCAGAGGAAAGGCTTAGTGCAGAGTAAGTTTCTTAGTTTTTGTATATTAAATAAGGTTGATGAGGATAAGGGAAAGAAAAAGAAACAGTTTAAAAAGTCATTTTCATAAAAATATCTTAGGAAAAAAGGTCAAAATAGGGAGGGAAATAATGACAATTAGAGAAATTGTGAAAATAGAAAAGAAAATAAAGACATCGGGATAAAAATGATCATAATTGTTTGTAGGTAAGTATTTGATATAATTAGATAACTATCCACTAATTTTATTGACAAAAAAATGAGATTAAAGGTAATTTTTGAACAATATTTATGTGCATTATTCCAAACAAATACTTTCCTGCCATTTATTTTAATCATATTTTCCTTTCTCGACTATTTCTTAACATATTTTAAATGTTTTTTTTTACTATAACTTTTTCATTAGTCTGCAACATATTAAGATTATTTCTTATGTCATTATGTCCCCCTTTCTCAACCATTTTTCACTAGGATACTTTTTCCGAGGACGTTTTTCACGCGGTTATTTTTTCTTTAACCGTATTTTTTTCTTTTACTCTCATCTGCATACCTAATCAAGTATAGCAATTTTATGCATGCATTACAATATCCTTAGCATTTTCATACTATATCTGGTTATTGTTATGCAAAAAAATCCAATTATTTAGATAAGATGCCCAAAAATTACCTTGTAAAGCACATCAGACAGACTACATACGTTTATTGTCTGTCTGAGACTCATTGCTAAGCTTATGTCTTAAGAAAGGAATGCTTATTGCACACTAATTGCAAAAAAAATATCATTGAACTCTTTTTTCTGGAATAGAGATCATGTGTGTATATATACCTATATATGTATGTATATATACATATATATATATATATAGAGAGAGAGAGAGAGAGAGAAGAGAGATCATCTTGTGAAAGTTTGAATGAAAACGAATTATGGGAAGTGTCCCCTCATCGGGCCCAAAAGTTATTTAGTAAACTTATGTAGTAAAATTTGTTTACGCCATTCCATCGCCTCTAATGCCCTTAATTTCAATGCTATTTTCAAACAAATTGCCGCAAAATGTAGGTATGCTTGCAAGGATTCCAAGTCAGTTTTTATTTTTTATGCATATCCAAATTCAACGAGAAATTTAAGTTTTGAAATAGTCATTTTATTGGAAAATACCCCAAAAATGAACATTTTGAAACTTTATTATCTCGTTTGATTTTGGATGTACATAAAAAATAAAAACTGACTTGGAATCCTTGCGAGCATACCTACATTTTGCGGCAAATTGTTTGAAAATAGTATTGAAATTAAGGACATTAGCGATCGAATGGCGAAAACAAATTTTGCTACATAAGTTTACTAAATAACTTTTGGGCCTGTTGAGCCGACACTTCCCATTATTCGATTTCGTTCAAACTTTCAAAGACGATCTCTATGCTCTAAAGTGCTCCTAGGGGGAGCCCGATTCTCAAATCCGAAAACAGTGAAATAAGAATATATAATATATATATATATATATATATATATATATATATATATATATATATATATATATATACATATTGAATGGGTGTAGATGATGGAAATTGGGAACGACCCACGTGTAATTTAAATGCAAATAAAATGAAATAGGGTACAGGGTATGTTTGAAAATGTATAAACAAAGGCTAGTTTATTAATCGACGATTTTAAGAAATTGCAAAAAAGCGTTTTTGTAAAAAAATAAACATGGCGTAAAGAATTGTCCGGTAGGTTCCAATATCACAAAAAAACACTCCCTAAGACCTCAAAACTATTCATTGAAGATTTTGTCAAGATTCAATGAATCGTTTTGAGGATACAGGGAATGAATTCTTAATATCGATACTCATGTAACACCTATCCAAATTGATGCCATTCGAAAGCCGATTAATCAATTTATTCATTACACCCAGTAAAAAATATATATATTTGAAACCCACTACCTGAGCAATAGAAACCACATGTGAAAAAACCTTGAAGACAAAGAAACGATACAAAAACCTGAATTGAGGCATTGAAATATTAAGCCACATTGTAATGAAAATAGTCAAGCAAACCCCAGGTATTGTTAAATATTCGACAAATCTGGCTTCTGTAATTTGCAAAGGAAATTTTAAACGCTTTATGTATCTCTTGATGACGATTAATTCCCTCTAAAAACCTCTTTTCAAAGATTTTTAATGATATTGATTAAAAAGTTTCCAATGATAAGACAGGAAACCAAATTTGTGTTTTAAGAATTTCAATACAGAACATTTAGTAGGTAAACCTTCTTCAATTTCTCTATGAGTAATTGCTACTCTTTTATTCAAATGGCTGTCCAATTTATTTAAAAGTAAATGGGGGTATTTAAAAGAATAATCGCGCTATACTGGTCAATCCATTATTGTCTTAAGAACGTGTAAGATTCCTGCAATTCTTTAGAGTTAAATAGTACTCTGATTATTTTTTAAATAAAACTGAAATGAGTATAAAAGGTTTTTTGTTCATTTGTTTGAGGATAGGGTCCCAGAAACCCAAATGGGAGCGAGTCCTTGATCTAATAAAAAATCAAAAGAATAATCTTAGCCCCACTTCAATAACACAAAACCACATTACAAACAAATATATAAGCATATTAGTAGCACTTTATGCTATTTAAAAAGGTGATGCAAATCATTTAACCACATGAATAAAATAATATACAAAAAACAAAATTAAAAACGATAAAATTACCAATACTATTGACATTAAAAAGATAGTTAAAAATAGTATATTTACAAAGGATTTGAATGCAGCCACTATAGGGATACTCGGCTCTTTCAATAATTTCAATTTAATTTAAAAAATAAATAAAAATTAAACAATATATTTGTTCAATTGCATCCTCTCTGTCAAACATATATATTTTTTTTATGTGATCTTTTGTTCTTTGATTGTAGATATATTGAGTTTTATATGTTTGAAAAATAAAATCATGCTTATATGCCTATTATTAACATTCGCAGATTACAAACATTTTTTTGCATTTAAGATTTTATAAAGATATTTAGTTTTATATTAACTGTTATTAATGTATTTTATAACTATTTAATTTCTCTAAAAATAAAGCTTATGCTCGAAAAAAAAGTTATAATTTTTAATATGTATCTTTTAATAGTCATTTACAAGAAATTTTATTATGTATTATTGATTCAGCAATTATATACACTTAGTAAAAATGTTCAGCATGCAATGATGAAACAAAGAAATCCAATGTATACTTCTTTATTTCAAAAGACTCTCTATATCATGATCATATATACATATTATCATTTCCTGCTTGTGGCCCTGAGGTAGACTTAGTTTTGTTTCCTTCGTCGTCTCTTGAAATAAACAGGTAAAAGTTAAGCTGACTCGACATGATAAAGAAACCCTGACAATCCATTCCGATTTTCTCTCAATATGAAAACCTCAGCATTCTCTTCACTAAAATAGAAGATAGTTATTTCCATTCATACCTATATGCACATTAAAACTTTATGTATCGAGGATATTAACAAGTATAGAAATGAAATAAAATATATTTTTAACTCGATTTGTTTTTCAAATAATCTAAAAAACGGAATGAATTGATAGTTAGAATAATCTGCGACGGGTTTTAAGAGATCAAATAGATTTGGAACTTTTAAATACTGTATGTCCATCAAGATGTGTATAGCCAAACATTAACATATTTTTTAGGATACACACGATTGAAAAGTATACATTTAACAAAGTTAAAAATAGAATAAAAACATATTTATATCACAATTTGCTATCCAACAGCTTTTCGAATCGACGAAAAATTCGTAAAAAGAATTTACAATAGATGAAATTATTATAACAATATTATATATATATATATATATATGCCAATTAAATCCCCCGACCGTTAAATTTACTTCGGAGTTGCCATTCGAGATTATCTTCTTGCTATTTGTATCCCTAAATAGGCCTAAAGAAAATTTAATATCAGTAAACTAACATAAAACTCCAAAGTTTATTTTATCATTAATCAATTTCCCTATTTTAATTACATGATTTCATTCTGCAAACTATTTTTTAGTTGATGCAGAGTCTCATACAACTTGATCAAATGCACCAACAATTCATTATCTATGTGACAACATTCAATTATATTATATAAAGCGGCAGAAACTCAATTTAATGTTTTGGGTAATGTAGTCTTTTATTAAAATTCTTCTTATGAACTTTTCGTCGATTTGAAAAGCTGATGGGTTCAATGAGAGATCTGAAGTACTGAAGTCATTAAAGCTTGCAACTACTATTTTATATAAATCGATGGCAATTCTTCGTACTTTTAAGTTAGTTAAAAGAACATGTCACTTATTATAAAGTTCGCCCCTTTAATTAGCTCAATAATATTCTAGAAACTACAAATATGTTTGAGGGTAATTTAATAAGTGATATACAAATAATAAAATTCCACTCAATCCTTCAAAATATTTCAAGGAGTGCTCCAAATACTATTCAATGTCACTCTGATATTATAAATGAAAGAAATGCATTATAAAACTCGCAGAGTCATCAATGCAGTTCAGGAAAATTCTTGAAATATAAGGTCAGAGTTAGCTCCGAATGGAGTTCAATCACCTTACAGTGCTCACAACTCTGTACTTTTATGAAACTGACACATTCGATTTCGTCTATATAAACCTATGAGCAGTTTAGTTTGAAGAAGAGCTAAAATTTTGCTAGGTTTGCATTAAGTTGGGAACTTTTGGATAAATGAAGAGTAGTTGTATTAGGTTCTAAAGATCAATGATAGACTTAAGACAATGGCATGCAATGCTTAAAGAACATAAAAGTTTTTTCTGTTACTGCAGGCCCCATTGTTTATATAAAATAATAATCATGTGGCATTAACCTATGAAAAAGGACTATTTTATATATAAAAGAAATATGTGATTAATTATTTGTTTTCCATCATGTATAAATTTAATAATTTATTTGTAAATAAAAGAGCCAAGGTAGTTTTAGGCAAACACTTAATACCTTAATAAGCATAATAATATTAGATAATATTATCTTAGAAATCGTCTCTGCTAATCAGAGCAAGTATTTTTTGCAATCAAATATGCATATTTAGGCAAAAGAATTATTCAAACCATAGACTAGCCTCGGAAAAAAATTGATTTGTATTTGACAACTTTTATAGGCTTATAATGCAGTTTTGATAGATTTATATGTTATATAAAGATATAAAAATTGCAAGGTTGTGCAAATATGTCGCACTGAACTACTATTTTTACAGATGTATGTGTATTTGTACTGCACTACACAAGAATGTCATAAATATTCAAGATAGAGTTTCTCAAGGACTTGATCAGTAATAATATTGTTCACACAGTATTGAATAAGATATATCAATAAAAAAAGCCGAAAGGCATTGAATAGAAACTGGAGTTAAGTAAATAATTAGAAAACGCAGGACATGAATATCATTGATGAATGTACAACATAAACAATTTAAAGAGTATATTGTGTTGGTAGTATTACTTTGGTAAAATTAAATGGATGGTCATATATTATTGATTATATTATTGAACACGCTGCAAGGGCGGCGTGCATGGCAAGGGTCCCTTAGAGAGGTAACATGAGGGCATTGAGTCCTGAGATACGGATTGCAGCTACGAAGAAGATATTCACATGGAAAAAGGACATCCCATGATAATAATAATGTCCATGGACAGTGCCCGGTCGAAAGTGAACAAAATCCCAATCCACTTTCGTCACACAGAAAATCCCGAAATACCATCTTAGACTGTTGAATCAGCAGAACAAATGTGGAGACGTGAATTTTATGACGCTGTTCACTTCATAGAAGCTGAATAGATTAGATATTTGACCAGGACAGCATGCGTATAGCAGCAAGTAGAGAGACGACCATTATCCAAGCCTCACTTGGCACCGTTGAATTGCGCCTTGACGCTTCATCTTCCCAGGCATCTGGACACAGAGAGACTGCAGATTTAACTTCAAAAGTTGAGAGGCATAACCAAGAACTCCCCACGCACAAAAATAGCAGAAGTCGCTTCATGTCTCATTAAACTAACACCTCGAAACAAGAGAAATGTTCAGTGTGGGAAGAAAAAGTCATACAGTTATATCTCAGTCTGCCTATATTTGTGATATCAGCCTGACATCCTTGACATGATGAGAGAATTTGTCATTTTAAACCTAGAGTGCAAGAGCATGTAGGGATAGTTTAAGGTAGGCTAACACTATTTATTGTATTTTATTCTACAACGTAATTTGCTTAAGGCCATCTTGGTTATCAGAGCGGCTGCTAGTACAAACAGTTTCCTATAAATAATAATATATACCCTTTTATTGTAGGGCACTACTGGCTGACCAGGCTACTTACTTTTGACGGAAGGTGGTGCTGCTGGGGCTTACTCTGCTAAGTGTTATTGTGTTGCTAGCCAGGCAAGCAATGCACAATAACATTTTGTTTAGTCTTGTATATGTTCGCCAGGAATCACCACTGGCACAATGTTTATCTTTAATTATTATCAGTACGGCTATAATATGATAAGATATGTACATACCGGGTGTACAAGTGAAACTTTACACTCGTGTTTAGTTAAATGCTAGGTTTCGTGATCTTCTCAGCTTCTTTCCGACATAATACGAAAAAAAAATTGCTCGTCATCTTTCGAACAAAAAAGTAAACAAAAATCAGTCAATCGACTCCAAAGAAATAAAATGGAAAAATGACCGGAAAAGTTATATACTTTTCGTGCGCGCGCTATTTCTTTTGTCCATGCACACCCGGTGCGCGCAGAGTAAATGCACAAAATGTCCGCACCTCTTGTCTTGAAACACTTCCCGCGGCTACGTTCATAATCATAATTAGTCTCCTCAGCTTGGAATGGTGTTTTTCATCGTTTTCGCTATCCTCATCATAACCAAAGTGACACAAGTCTCCATCTTTCATGGGTGTTGAAATCGTCTGAATCCATTACCGTTAATACAAGCTGTTATCTACTTCTGAACTTCACAGAAACATTTACCTGTATTTTACGACCATTTAGTGGCAACTGTGGAAAAAAAAGCCGTCTTGCCGACCCATATTTATAAAGTACTCAAGAATAATGTTTTTTTTCAATCCCATTGTTTATTCGACTCTTTCCTACTTCTTTCAAATGTATAAATAGGTATAATAATTTGCATGGAGATGAGGCCAATGATGCATTGTTCCAAGAATTGGAGAGGGGAAAGAAGTGAGGAGATATAAATTTAGATGTATATTTCTTAAATGCATCGAGGAGGGCTTGGCTCAAAGCCAAAGAAGTCTTTGGGAAGCATTTGTACAGGGATCTTAGTTGTGCTCGGGATTCAGTGAAAGGGATTCACTGTAAATTTAAAGACTATATGTGTAAAGAATTTTACTATCGACGTAACTAATAAATGGAATTACAATAGACTGAATAAATAGAAAGGAAGATCAATGTCCGAGTGAGCAACTGATGAAACAAAAAGAAAAGGAAGGAATTATCATTATTATTATTATCCCTTGAGTAGTCAAATCATCAAGTAATACTCAGTGACGTCGCGTCATTTTAAGAGACGTTTTTCACGTAACTAACACACGGTGACATCACTGAATATTAATTATAACTGTCTTGGTCTATCCCAATACAACTGATTTTTTCAACAAGTAGGGTCTTTGTCATTGAAGAGGTCTGAAGTGGACGGTTTTTAATTATCTTTTGAGTATCGGGTTACTATATAGATCTTTGAACTTAACCTAGTTATTTATAAAATGAAAAAAATGACGATAGATTTAATCACATGCCTATAAATAAATAAAAGAATCCTTCATGTATTCAAGTATTATTTTTTATACATCTTTCTTTGTCATCATTGCTTACGAGACTTTGAAAATGTTAAGAATTAATATAAATAATTGTTTTTGAAACATAGATCCTCCAATCAACAGCCATTCGTCTATATCTCTTTTTGGTTTTGGATAATATGTGAGGTTTTCATAATTATATAAATTTTTAAGTCTATCCATTTTAACAAACGATTCATCTATGTAGGGTTTACTTAAAACTTTCAATTATATGAAAAAATTGTTCGGAAATGTAACAAAGAAATAAAAGTATTCTGAAGTTAATAATTTTCCAATGGAAATTTACTATATTTTGTCGAAAAAAACTTTGAACAATAAACAGTTTTTTCGAATCTTGCAGGAATGAGTTGTTGACAATGGTAGGAGGAGCAATGGAGTATATTTTTGTTTTAATTTTAATGTGATTTCAAAACAATAGTGGAGGCTTATCCGTATTTAATATATACTGACCACTTTTCAAGAAAATACTTTCTTAAAAAGCCATGTGTAATAGATACCTATGTTATTATAATTATATATATATATACTACTCAAGAAAGAAAATGCAGAGTCATTTAGAACAAACCCTACTAATGAGTGAGTATCAAGCTAAGACAAAAAAAACTCAAGACTATCACACTATTCAATGGATCATGCTCGACTCTATGCTTTGATGCCAAGTATAATTATAAAAAAAATATACATACAACCTTTCACCGAATACATTTCTAAGAATCACAGTCACAATTATCGAATATTGGTTGTAATTATAGAATATAGTATATATATATATATATATATTATATAATATATATAGTATATATATAATATATATATATATATATATATATATATATATATATATATATATATATAATATATATATATAATGTAGTATGATTGCAAGAATTCAAATCAGTTTTTCAGTTTTATGTACATCCAAAATCAAACAAGATAATAAAGTTTCAAAATGTTCATTTTGGGATATTTTCCTTAACAATGACTATTTCAAAACTTAAATTTCTCGTTGAATTTTGGATGTACATAAAAAATAAAACTGATTTGGGTTCTTGCAATCATACCTACATTTGCGGCAAATAATTTGAATTAAGGAAATTAGAGACGATCGAATGGCGAAAAAAAAATTACTACTTAAGTTTACTAAATAACTTTTGGACTCGTTCAGCGGACATTTCCCATTATTCGATTTCGTTCCAAACTTTCACAGGATGAACTCTATGCACTAAAGTAAAATCTAAGGGGAGCTCGACTCTCAAATCCAAGAAACATGAAATAAGAATCACCCTTATAAATATGTATATATATTTATCTATACTAATAAAAAAAGAATCCCGTTCGTTCGTTCGTTCGTTCCCTGTATCTCCCGAACGGGTCATTAGATCTTGACGAAATTTTCAGTGAAAAGTTTTGAGAGCTCAGAGAGTGTTTTAGTGGGGTTGTCAACTCCCGGAAAATTCGTCATCGACATGCTTATTTTATTTGCCAAAACGTTTTGTTGATTTTTTAAAATTTGCAAGTTAGATTTTGCCCAAATTTCTGTGGATAAGACTGAGGTACTAAGACGTGTTTTTGTTTTTTGAGTGTTTCCTGGAAAATTCGTTTTCCACATGATTACTTTTAAAAAAATTATGTCCCTGTAGTCCCCCCAAATTTAACTTTGTGGAAAATAACAACATTTTTTTATATTGCAACGTCGTGCAAATCAAATTTTAATAATGCCTAAAGATGGAGAGTGATGTCAATACCCAGCCTTAAGGAATATATAACGGAAAAAATGGCAATGATGATGAAATGACGACTTTTTAAGGAACTACTTCTCATAAGAAAATAACATAGGCACTCTATGAAACGACTTAAAAATAACTTCTTTTTACGATGTTTAAATTCCCAGCCTTAAGGAACAAAAAAACGGAAAAAAATGGCAATGAAGACCCAAGGACAACTTTTTAAGGAACTGATTTGAATATGAAAAATCATATGTGATGACATCACTAAAATTATTCATTTCTTTTTACGATATTTAAATACCCAGCCTTAAGGAATACGAAACGGAAAAAATGGCAATGAAGAGCTATGACAACTTTTTAAGGAACTGGTTTGAATATGAAAAGTCACATGCGATGATTTCACTGAAATTATTCGTGTGATTCCTTCTTTGTATGATATTTAAATACCCAACCGTAAGGAATACAAAATGAAAAAATGGCAAGGAAGACCCAATGACAACTGTTGAAGGAACTTATTTTAATATGAAATGTCACATGCGATGACATTACTGAAATTATTCGTGTGATTTCTTCATTTTACGATGTTTAAATTCCCAGCCTTAAGGAATACAAAACGGAAAAAATGGCAAGGAAGACTCAATGACCACTGTTGAAGGAACTTATTTTAATATGAAAAGTCACATGCGATGACATCACTGAAATTATTCGTGTGGTTTCGTTTTTACGATGTTGAAATACCCAGCATTAAGGAATACAAAACGGGAAAAATGGCAAGGAAGACCCAATGTCAACTTTTTAAGGAACTGATTTTAATATGAAAAGTCACATGCGATGACATCACTAAAATTATTCGTGGATTTTTTAATGATGTTTAAATTCCCAGCCATAAGGAATACAAAACGGAAAAAATGGCAATGAAGACCAAATGACAACTGTTGAAGGAATTGATTTTTATATGAAATGTCACATGCGATGACATCACTGAAATTATTCGTGTGATTTCTTCTTTTATGATGTTTAAATACCAGCCTTAAGGAATACAAAACGGAAAAAATGGCAATGAAGACCCTATTACGTCTTTTTATAGAATTTATTTTAATATGAAAAATCACACGCGATGACATCACTAAAATTATTGGTGTGATTTTTTTTTCATCCAGACTATTGTCAAGTTGGAAAATCCGGGCAGCGCAGGGTAAAATTCGCTAGTATATATATATATATATATATAATATATATTCATATTCATAGTTCTGGCCGAGATAGGGCCTTGGGAGATATCATGCTACCAAGATCAATTAATAATATCAAACGCATCAGATATCAATTAAAAAAATGTAATATTGTTCTGTCATAACATCAACAGCTTTAAATAGAGAATGCAAATCAATACATCTTGGATCAGCAAATATTGTTCTTCCTCTGAAAAGAATATTCAGCAAAAGTAATTAGTTTATCTATACATGATTGTACTCGTCTATTTGTCTTATAATTTAAAAAATATATATTCAAAAGTTCCTTTATAAGAACAAAAACATAATTACTTAATGAAATGATTTATTGAATTTGTGAAGTTTGAATTTGTTTCTTTGAATCTGATATAGAAATTAAAGATAAAAAGGAAAATGAAAGAATGTTATATTTTATTTTGTAAAAATATATTCATATCATCAGACTTCAAAGTAAGCTTCTATTTGTTTAACACCAATCTACTAATTTAAACTATTCTTGACGGCTCCCAAATTATTCATTTCGATTATCAAGTTTTTGTATAATAGAACAACTATATCAATTTGCTTTAGTTTAACAAATAGTAATAGGAAATTAAAGACATTAATTAATATTTTCTGGCCAATAAAACATATTTATTTTATGATGTGCAGTCCTAAAATCTCTAAATGAGTTCCAGTAAATTTAAAGAACTCCATTGCATTTTGCCCGCATATCACATTCCGTTTCTGCAAGTCATTTGCTTAATCTAAAATGAACAAATTCAACTTTTTTTGCTGCATATAAGACCCCATCTGTCTTATGTGTTGCGAGTTACATAATAAGATGCTCACTTAAATGCTCTGAAGCCTGAAATATCATTTTTCTTAATTTAAATATTGCAGTGACATTATGATATAATACTATGATAAGTGTACACAAATGCTTCAAATGAGTACAAATTAATCGAATTTGTTGCCACCCAAAAATGAAAAATGCAATTTGAGTTATATTATTATTTTCTTCTTTTTCTCTGTTTAGAGGCCTCCTACGTCATCCATGGATCAGCAATTCGAATGAAAGACATATTCACTATCCACTCCGTTCTCTCTTCGCCGAATCCACAGCCTAAGTGACATTTCTAACTTTACGTCCAGCGCCTACACTCTACTTAAAAGTGCGAGCAGTCAAGCCAATAAGATACCCGACAAGACTCCTTTCAGAGAAATACACCCAGGAGGCCATTCTCATTCATTGATGAGGATTTTTCAAGAACTAATATTTCTTAATATGTAAGGCGTTCATTGGTCAAAGCTTTGGCACCTGAAGGATGTAAAGAATGGCATTATATAATAATAGCAATGAAGAAGATTCTGACAATAAACAATATTTGCGTTATGAAACTCAGTGCCTTATATGACTTCAGTTTATGAACCAACTCATTTTTTAAAGAAAAAAACAAGGGTGCAGCTCCCATGAAGAATATATATATTAGTAATTTATATTGGCACTCTAAGTATCCTCGGGATACATTCATAAAGCTGCATTGAGTAGAGCTGAGATACTCATTGATAATCGGTATTTCTATAATTCTTTAGTACCAACCGTAGATTTATATATTTTTGAAACCGATCATTGTAAACTGCCAAAATACTACTACTTATTGCATGATTTTGTCAATCGTAGCAATATAACTTTATCTGATTTTTGATTGGTCGAAAATGGGCCAAATGAGATATCTTATTTTAAACAAAAAAAATATATATATCTAAGGATTTTTGTCATATTCAGAAACACTCATTCACATTAAGACTACTTCTGTAACCTAATCATATATGCTAAAAGGTTATATAAATTAGTGGGGGTTTTTAAACAATAAAAATACTTCAGGGTAATCATTTATTCCTTATTGATTCAGATTATTAGACATGACCAAAATTTATGACTAATATGTGCTTTAAAAAATATTATTTCAATGATCAAAAATATTAAGCGGTAAAATGTTTGCTGAACTTTGAAATGTTCTTTATTTTAACAAAAATAATAGTCGCTTTAATATTTGATTTTTTAGGTTCAAATGATTCGAGTGAAATTATAATACTTCTTCTTTTTATTCCATTGAAAAAAAATTGCAGCCTTAAATGATGTGTCACCACTGAAATCTGAGTTACACTTCTAGTTTCATATATATATTATTCATATATATATATTATTAATATTAACTCAATATATTCTAGCAGTTAATTTTTTTATAATTTCATTTTAGATATACAATGATTCTATGCTAGATACATATAATTTTGCATATCTAAATGAAATAGTAAAAAATAAACATTTTCATAATGTCACCAACACCATTTTTATATATTAAATTCATTCATTACAAAAAAAATTGACAATTTGATATAAAATATGCATTGATTAATTTTAAGACAGCTTCTAAAATTTTCATAAATTTCACCATCTCCAATATATTTTATTTAATAAGTATTTAAATAATACATTGCTGTCGATATATATTCATACATTTTTGTTAAAATACGTTATATTCGGTTATGTTATTTGATGTTGAAAGTTGTTGGTTATTTTTACTTTGAATGTGATATAATGTTTTGATAGATCGTAAATTATTATAAATATCTTATTTATACAGGTTAGATTAGGATTAAATAATTATTCAAAAAAGAAACGCAATCTATAAGTACACATCACGCAACCTCTTAAATTATCCTAAACTGTTCTGTTGTTTTGAATTTATTTTAGTATTATATTATTTATTATGGTACAAAAAAAACCTTATGCTTATAATTTCTCAATTCTTACCTAGAAATAAAAACCCAACAAGAGCAAACTCCTATGCTATCTAAGCCTCATATTTTAGATCTGGTATTCATAACAGTATTTAT
>CP045899.1:8580431-8606701 GCA_013387185.1 Caligus rogercresseyi
TATAATCAAACTTTTTAGCATGTAATAAAAGATTGCAAAAGATTGTGTGTTCCAAGCATAACAATAGATGTATCGACCAAAACGGTTCCAAGAGTGTAGTATGGAGCCCTGCAATATTCAAATATTGTTATTTTACTAAATTTGGTGACAATTAAGGAACCCTTTGAATAAACATATCCAGAAGCTTTTGGGTCTGGCCACAACGCAAAAATTGGGTTAAAAGTAAACCGCCGTTGCTTCACAGACCATCAAAATATATTTAGGTATAATCCTAGTAATATACCAATACATTTGAGTTCCTCTTGGGAGGGGATCCGTCATAATTCGGCTTAAAAAACTTCCTCCACGGTTACATTATCGACCGTTAAAATACCTTAAGTATCTTGAAAATATACCGGTTCTTTACGTGGCGCGGTGCATGATAATAGTCTAAATGTTTAAGAATCCTTATATTTTTAACTTGTTATTAATAACAAATGCAACCCCCCCTCCCCCCCATCCAAAACCCCCTTGCTTCAAATCAATTAATGCCCCCATCCCTCTTCGATGAAAAAAACCACAACTGCATTTGTGCCACCTGGCTAAAGAAAATTCATTGACGGCTCAATTTTAAAACATTCTGATATTTATTCAGAACCAATAAAAAATAGCATTGTGTCTTCTAATCATTCATACAGGTCATAATTTGTCAAAAAATCTATTGGCATCGACTTATCACAACTACTATAGAACCCTGGCCACTCCAAAGAAAATTTCTGAATTTGTCTCTTGTATTGGTGTTTTTGGTTACTTTGAAGCATCCTCAAGGTCTCTGAACGAAGATCCTTTATGAGAACCTAAGGTGTCTGCGTAACCTATATATATATATATGCCACGTTTTGATGAGCATTTTGATATATCAAGATTTGTATGTCCTCATATGTTAAGGAAAGATGTATTCTTGGGTTAGATCTAAAAAATCTATAACATAAGGAACCTATTATCTTGTTTTTGGCCCAATATTGATAGGGTAAAAAAGCAACAAAATTGTATACGATATATTGTCAACCAATATAGTTGTAATATATTATTATATATAATATTTTAATTATATTATCTCGCGGTATATTACCCCCCAATCGTTTTATATTTCAACGATATTGTGCTCAAAAAATATTCATAATTCATGTTGACCAAAATCTCATTGTCAATTTAAATCATTAGTTGTTTTTGTACTAGATGTCTTGTCTTTAATTATTATGGTATTAGCTGTTTTGGTAATTACCTGTTTTGGATCAGCTATTCTGCCCATTAGCTATTATGGTTATTAGCTGTTTTGGGATGAACTATTATGTTGCATTAGCTATTTTGGTATTAGCTTTTATGGACTATCAGTTATGGTATTAGCTTTTTGGCATTAGCTATTTTGATGTATAATCTATAAAATAACACAACGTAAACTAAACTTTGTGCAGTGGCAATACAACAATCAAAAATCGATTAGGGAGATTACAGTTATTGCTAGTCGAAAACTATAATCTTTAATGTACTGTTTCAAAAATCCTGCTTAGTTAAAAAAAATTCCCTCAAAAGCAAGGTCTTTATTTATTTCATAAATTATATACAAGTTATATATAAATTATTTATAAGCGTTCAAGGACAAATTGTATTATGAAAACTAAATTACATTGTAGTTAAAATTAACATTAAATTATTAAACCTTTATAGTGGATTCGTAAAATAATATTATAGCGTTTGTTTTAGCAAAAAGCAACAGTTACGAGATTTTGAATTCAGGGGCCTATAAATTGTCAATAATTACTTGAAATCAATTCCTAAAACAACTGGTATTCAAGTCTATTTTTAAAAATAAACTTTGACTCATAAAAATATAATAAAGCTTCCTTCAACACTACTAAAATCTTATAATTTATTTGTACTAACTGAAAATAACCGTTGGCACTGTCCTTTTATATAGAAACAAAAATAATGCATTTAATTATATATTTTCTACCTTTCGTTGAGGTTTGAGGGCTTCTAAGACTTTTTATATGATTAAAAATATTTAAAAGTATAATGCAAGGTATTGCCATTGAGAGTTGATCAATGCCCATATTTTGAATATATTAATGAAATATATGTTACTTATGCTTAAGGATTGTCAATTAGTTTAATTCCAATATATACATATTAACAAATAAAAATATGATTCCTTTGTAGCTTAAAAGAAACAGCCATTTTGAAGGAGCAAAAGGATGGGAAGAACAGAAGGAAAACACATCTGTTCCATACTCTCCAAATCAATTATTTCTCTTGATTACAGTCGAATCATCCCCATAACATGATTTACTTGCTTATGATACACTAGATACAGCTCTTTAGGAGACACATATATCAAGGTCGAACACAGTTCGTGAATTGTGTGTCTTTGATGCAAGCGTTGCACAAAAAAAAGTCATTAATCATCATGTATATAGAAATAAAACCCTTCTTTGTGTCTATAAATAAATTTGGAGGCAATAAAAGGTTCTTTCCTATAGGTAACTGGATGAATTTATATCGAGGTAAGTTATTTTTACATGAGGATGACTCTGTAGTCTTGTGTCTCCATAATCAAAACATGCTCTTGGTATTCTAGAGTTGTTATTTTTGTTATGTTAACTATTGCTTTGCTATATTACCTAAAAATCTCCTGAGGCAACCAATTATAGATTTTATAAGACATGGCAATTTTAACCAAGATTTTTTTGCCTATTTGGTTCGATAGGTATAATTGCATCCGATAGGATATAAATAAGCATTATATCATTAAAACTAATCTATCAAACCTAGGATCTTATCAATGAGGTAGACACAAAATGACCATCCCCTCTAGGGAGACTTCGAACCTGCGCCCCTAACATTGAGAGTTGAACACGCCTTAGTGCACACGGCTATCGCGCTACCTTTTTTTGCCTATTTGGTTCGATAGAATTGCATCCGACTGGATACAAATAAGCATTATAGCAAAAAAAATGAGTCACTCAAACCTAGGATCTTATCAATGTGGTAGACCAAAAATGACCATCCTCTCTCGGGAGTATTCGAACCTGCGCCCCCAACATTGAGAGTTGAACACGCCTTAGTGCACACGGCTATCGCGCTCATTTTTTGTTTGTTAGAGAATAGCGAAATTCCATAGGCTCTTAGATACCTTTTGCTGGACATCTTTGTAAAATTATATATATACTAGCGGATGTTACCCGGCGCTGCCCGGGATTTTCCAACTTGACAATAGACTGGAATGAAAAAAAATCACAAGAATAATTTTAGTGATGTCATCGCATGTGATTTTTCCTATTAAAATCAGTTCCTTCAACAGTTATCATTGGGTCTTCATTGCCATTTTTTCCGTTTTGTATTCCTTACGGCTGGGTATTGAAACATCGCACAAAGAAGAAATCACGCAAATAATTTCAGTGAAATCATCGCATGTGACTTTTCATATTAAAATTAGTTTCTTAAAAATTTATCATTGGGTCTTCATTGCCATTGTTTCTGTTTTGTATTCCTTACGGCTGGGTATTAAAACTTCGTAAAAAGAAGTCATTTTTTGAATAATTTCACAGGAAACATAGAGTGCCGAATATATATATGGTAGCGCTGAATATCAGAGTATTTGTTTGATCTCCGTTGATGGGGAAAACAGCAAAAACTTAAGAGAGAGTACGACTTCATATATTTATCAAGAAAAGTCGAGAGTGGTTTACATCACTCTCCATCTCTAGGCATTATTAAAATTTGATTAGCGCGATGTTGCGCTATAAAAAAGTTGATATTTTCCACAAAACTTAAAATTGGGGGGAAAGACAGGGATAGAAAAAAAACTTATTTTTAGTAATCATGTAGAAAACGAATTTTCCGGGAAACACCGAAAAAAACAAAAACACGTCTTACTACCTCAAAATCATCCACAGAAAGTTTGCTCAAAATCTATCTTGGCAATTTTAAAAAATCGACAAAAACCGTTTTGGCGAATAAAATAATCATGGCGATAACGAATTTTCCGGGTGTTGGCAACCCCACTAAAACACTCCCTGAGTTCTCAAAACTATTCACTGAAAAGTTCGTCAAGATCTAATTAACTGTTCGGGAGATACAGGGAAACGAACGAACGAAAGGAATTCTTTTTTATTAGTATAGATATATATATATATTATGACACCGATGTACTTCAAACTTCCTTGCAATTAAGTCATTTTAAAGCTTTAGTTAATTGCAAAAAATGTTTAAATCCTTTGCCTACGCAATGCAGGCAAAATATAATTATCACATTAGTCTTAGAATATAAGTATTCCAGTAGTATTTTGTGTATTAGTTTCCTTGCCCTATTTTTGAAACATTGAATCTAAAATTTTATTTGAGAGCATATTTGATATTGTGTTAAAAACCCAAATAAATAGAAATTAAATTTGTCAAACTGGAGTAAATAATTAATATATTAATTTCCATGGCCATGACAGTCAATAATCCTTATCAATATTTAAACAATGCAAATTAAATAAATCAATTCGGAACTATGATAAGCGATGTCTGTGCTCAAAAATACATTACCTAAAATATATTGGTCGAACTAATGTTATTTAAAGGATGGTATAATATAAAATCTTTCATATGAAAAACATTTATTTTATCAAAAGATGTGATAAAAAGACATCAGAGCCTCAGTTTAGAATGAAAGGGAACAATAATAAGCATTGCAACTATCCAATATTTAATGTTCAATTTTATTGAATGAAACATTTTTATTTTAACTTATATATTTTTATGGCTGTATAAAATTGATCATAAACAATTATTTATCAATTTGTAAGTAGATAATTACACAATAGACTTAAAAAATTGTCAAACTGCTTGACTTATTTAGGATATAAAAATAATATGTTGCTTCATAATCCTTATACCTTTTATTTCTACAATAGATATTGTTCAAATGGATTTTGAGAACTCTGGTCATTCCTTACCATTTATTTGCGTACGCATTTAATACTATATAAGACTCCATAAAGATCACAAGCAGCTAAATGGTGTATCTGATGTCAGTCGACTTGTTAATGCTTTGAAATGCACATTCATGACTTTGCATAAGCAGCTTGTATGCTTAATTATATGGTTCCCCATGGATATATGATAATTATATAACATGGTCATCATAATTAAATTAATAAAGTATGACCGTTTTGCTGTATCAAACACCATATCAAAATTAGTTTTGAATGCTATAAACTATTTGTGTTAAAAACAAAGAATAATTATACATTATTGTTCGAAGTTATTACTTCGGAATAAAACGAATAACAATGTAATAAGAACTAACGGCGATAAAAAGGTACAATACATTATGTAACAAACGTTTTTGATTATTAAAAAAAGACGTTTCGAGTTATATATATATATATATAGGGATAATGAATTAAGATAGAAGAGGAAGTCCTCCACCAATAAGGGGCTCAGGCCTCCTAATGTCAGGAAGGAAATTTTTGTGAAAAAAACTTTCATAGACAAACTAAACTATATATAAATTTATATATATATATATATAATGAACTGTTTAAAATAGAAAAGCAAGTCCTCCACCAATAAGGGTTTTAGGTGTCCTAATGGCAGGAAGGTAATGTTTGTGAGAAGAAAAAAAAACTTTCATAGATAAATTTCTCCTTTAACTATAGCTCTTTTCGCAATCTCAGTAGACGCTATGGAATTATACAAAAGTAGACACATGATATGGATATAATATCAGTCTTGGAAATATAAAAACTCCTCCACAAAGAAACCTGACTACCAATCGTTGAGGATGTAATGATCCTCATGATTCCCATATAGTCCCTCAGTGAAGACCATGAATAGATTCCTTATTATCTTAGATATCGTCAGCCCCGACCCCTCCTTATTTTAAACTATTATAATCTGCAATTATGATTAAGAACTTCATGTCCACTATCCAAGTTCTTAAAAGTTTATTATTTAGGTATCCCATTTTTTTAAATTACAGAAACAACTTTTTGTTACATATCAATTGACTTAGACACTGAAAAGACATCATATAAAGTATTTGTTTGATTTTCAAACCTATCAATATATATAATCGGTGTGTTATTATTCAATCGTTTGTAATATGAGGTGGCAGAGCATAAATTGAAACCATATCTTTCAAGATATATCTCAAAATTAGACCATTCATCCGATGTAGGTAATTTAAAACATTCTAATGTTGTAAATCTAGACTTGAACAGTGCTTTTGAAATAACATGTTTATTTATTTTTATTTTTACATAGATGCTCAGAATTATAAGTGTCTTTGTAAATGAAAGTACTTATATTTTAAAGTATTTTAACTCATGTAGGATTACTTATAAAAATTATATATTTTAAGAACGAAAAAAAGGTGGCGTTCAATTTAAGCCCGAAATATTCAATCGGTGAAAAACCGGAAATAAATAAACATGATGCTGGCATACTTTTGTTAAAACTACATTCAATATTGACCAATAGTTTATTTTTAAATAAAATGAAAAGTACATATTGCAGAAAATTGTTATTGATGTGAAAATCATAATTCATTTTGTATCTCATAGACCCACATACTAATATCTCAAAATAAGACAATATCATTGGGGTAAATCGTTTGTGATGCCATAAAAATACTACAGTTTTGATATTATATGGACCTTTGGACCATCAACATAAAGAAATACAAAAATAAGCCTTCTAGAAGTTTTATTATAGCTGTCGTAAACTCATCAATCAACTGCATTTTTCAGGTGGTTCCTCCGTTTTATTTCTTTTTAAAATTGTAATGGCTTAGTGCAGATAAATTTATCGGAAAGATAAAAAAACAAAATAAACATATATATGCTTTCTTTGAGCGTGATAATTTGCTTTATTTAATTAATATTAACAAATAATATTGATCGGGGCAGAAGAAACAGTTTGTGTTCTTCAAAAGGATACTCTTATTTCGGAGTTAATGTTCACACATCAAAAGCAGCGAGTGTAGTTTTCAATGCCGACAATTTTTTGCCTATTTGGTTCGATATAATTGCATCTGATTGGAGATAAATACGCATTATAGCATTAAAATTAGTTTATCGAACCTAGGATCTTATCAATGAGGTAGACCAAAAATGACCATCCCCTCTCGGGAGTATTCGAACCTGCGCCCCCAACATTGAGAGTTGAACACGCCTTAACGCACAGTGCTATCGCACTCCGACAATTTATTTATTCTTCACACTCCTTTTCATTCATCTATTCACGGTTCAGAATGGAGTGTGACATCCTCATCCATGAAAACACTATTGCTCTTTGGGACAATGCGTACCTGACAGTCCGAGCATGCCTCTCCGTCCTCCCATCCACAGGTCTCCCGTGTACATTTCCCCACAAAAGGCGGTACCCCTGATAAAAGAATATATAATAGAACTCCAAGGACCACAGATCGCACTTTTTGTTATAGGAAGGCCCATCATCATCCTCCATATACTCATCATTTCGTGCTGTAAATGTTTCGAGTACCTGAGAAAAAGGTCATAAAATACATATCAAAACACACGAGTTTTTTGTATAAAGAATCATTTTTTAATATTTGAAGACTTAGCTCTTTGGTCCCAAAAATAAACATAAAAGAAAAAGGTTTAAAATGCTCCAACTGAAAAGTTGGTATGTGAATAGTGGTTAATAATTGTAAGATTATTATATCAATTCAAAGACTTTCAATTTTGGACAAATCAAGAGAACACCCATTGAAGCATATAGCAACAGAATGTGTAAGATGTATGCCATAATGGGTAGTTATCCATTTTTAATGAAATTGCAAGCAATGAACGAAAGGGAAGTCAATGACCCAAATCAAATGTTGGCCTCATTGAAGCCGCCGACATGAGGGAGAAAGGTATGCTAAGTCAGAGACTTCCAGGAAGCTTGCAAAGCTCTCGGATAAAAAACTACAAAAACAAAAGGCAAAAAAGTAGATAAAAGTGTATGTTCCTTGTGAGTACAGTTGTCCCACTTAGGATATAACTTCCTTTGTCTCAGTTAATAAGAGTGAAAATTATGAGTTAACATTTCAATGGAAAATTCATCAATATTTTAACCTTTTTATATAATCCAGTACTTATTATTAGATGCAAACCATTAGGATGAGTTAAGTATCCCTTAAATATTTTCATCCCCTTTGAGGAGAGTATAAGCATTATACTCATATTACAGAATAATGCAATTCTAGCTTTACGCGTAGTCATCTGAACAATTGGTTACAGAACGTCATAATTACCTCCGCCGAAGGAGGTATTGTTTTCACTGGCGTTTGTTGGTTTGTTTGTCAGCAGGATACTCAAAAAACGATAATCAAAAAAGTAAATGCAAAGAACAAATGAAACTTTTTGCAAGTGCTTTTGGAAATAATAATGGAATAGTGTAGGAAAGAACAAACGCTAAAAAAATATTCATTGACGTATATTTTTCATATATCAGCTCAGGACTATGTTAACCCAGTGACGTAGCTTAAACTTCTTCCGTCTTCCCATCTCTGAGTGCTTTTTAATATGCAAAATGAGCTAACAGAGAGGAAACAATGAATAGAGATAGAAATCGGGCGTGTGAAAGGGAGAATGTTTGAATAGGAATGTTGTGGGGATCGGCGGAGGTACACACTCTCTGAGTGTATATATGCCTCTAGTTAGATATATATTTAATTGTCCAAACCCATCGCCAACGACCCCACATCCATCGCTACCATTAAATAGTAGGACTACCGTCCTTGGACTCTTTGGTTCTATTTGACCAAATTAGTTGGTAGCTAAGAATATCGCATCAACATCTTCAATGGAACATCGTTTTTGGGGTGGTAAAAATATGTCATATTAGGAATATACCATATTGGAGGTTATGATCTTAGGTTGCACATGTGTACAAAAAAAATACCCGCCAGTCGTTCCTACTACGTCTATTTGTTACTTGTTCTCAACTTAAACAATATATTCATATGAATGTCAATCCATTGACTCAGATTGTTTAATTTTTTTTGCATAAGTTAGAAAATAAAGTCAAAGTGTCTGGAACTTAATGAAAGATTGTTATTTCCCTCAGTGATGAAAATAACTTTATAAAATAAAATACTGGCTGCCAATGAAGATCTTGAACCAAATAATCTCTCGAGATGGAGCAATCCACTCCAGCTGTTTTGGTTCTAGAAGGCTTTGAAGAAAAAAAATCTAATAATTTTGCCAAACCATATCAACCGTCGATTTGGAATTATGAAAAGATGTACCCTTCCAAATTAATCGTTGTTTGTTTTGGTAATATTCTAGCTTGTCAGTAGTAAAATGGGTTTCTAACCTTTGCTGTATAAAATAGGACTTGTATTAAAAGCTGAATGTCATATATCGTGGTGGCGTAATAAGATATCTTTAAAGCTTTTTGAAAATCATTAGTATATTTTTGGACAATAAACTTAGACCTCCTCCTAGGTGTAACGTCGGTCTTTATTTTTAATGTTGCATAATCAAATGTATCATTAAAATATATACCTTCAACTCATTTATGATTAGAACAAAATGTAACTTAAGTCAATGTGTAGAAAGTATGTTTGCATTCAATGTAAAATATTTAATATTTTTGTTATATTTTGTTAATATAAACTGGCTATTTCCAAATGTTATTTTTGTATATATAGCATGTTATATTGCAGATATTTTTGTGTTTAAATACAAAAATCGATTGCAGGGTAATGTAAACCATATTCACACAAATAGCTTTGCGGCATTTGAAAAACATTAAAAGGAAAAAATAATCGATTCTGCGTCAAGTCTGTACTAAAAACTTAAATATATAGATTTTTTTTCAATACTGCTTCTGATTACTCTAGTTCCATCAGCATGCTCTGAATGATTTTCCTGAAATCACAGTTTAGATAGATTATTCCAGTTAATTATTCAGTTTAATTTTTAGTTTATTCTCTTTACCTTTTGGGTTCAATGAGATTGCATTCAGTCAAAAAATAAGCCTAATTTATTTGAAAATAATCATGAACCTTAAATATTTTCAATGAATGTATAAAAAAGCCTTCTCATTTTATGAGACAAACCTTTGATCTCAAGATAAAGATTTGAGCACATTTTTTATGAGTTTTCACTTATAGAAAGTTTCAATATATATATATATAATAATAATTTGACCATTAATTAATGTTCCTACATTGGATATTTAAATAAACCTTTGTATATCAGCATTATTATTTATCTGCATATCAACTTTCGATTCACATTTATTTATTAAAGTCATTGCTTTCCATTATTCATATATCTTACCTCTGGAGCCATGTATTCAAGGGATCCAACCGGAGTGTAAAGCTTTGGTGTTGTGGTGTTCGTGGTCATTTGCGAGCAGAGATCAAAGTCGCCTAGCTTCACAGGACATGGAGAGTCTCTCGATACACAGAGAACGTTCTCAGGCTTCAAATCTCTATGGCTATTCCCTTGTAGTGAAGGAATCGAAGCGCCCTATGAATGGGTGAACAAATCCTTGAGTATAATTGTGTAGTTTAATGCAACAGAATCATTATATAATTTGTAATGAATCAAGTTGTATTAAAATTATTAACGGACACTCGTAGTTTTTTCGTGAAAAAAATTATTTCTTAAAATCTCTGAGAGCATAATAATGTTAAACAATAATGTTTACGTTAAAGTGGATACTTTTATTCTTTATGAGCATTAATAATTAATTATTAGTTACTAAATAAGTTTAAAGTAAGGGTTTGTACTTTGATAACAAATGATGAACATAAACATTTTTTCAAAGTACAATACGGCATTTATCGTTGCCATGTTTATCCTGATAATAATTCGATCATCTTTTTGAAGCTTCAAAATAATATTTTGTGCGTGATATACTTGTTCTATATGCGTGTTTATATATAAAATCAGATAGTTCAATTATAATATGTTCATATTTTAATTTTGATATTATTGCAATAATTATTTAGGGGGAATAGGTACTTTCATGATTTATAGACCAACTTTGCACTTCTCTTTCCGGAGGAAAGAACCATTATATTAACCCTGAAGAATGCTACATTCAAAAATGAAAATATATATGCTGAAGGTACCAAAAGTCAGTTTTGATCAAAAACTTTTTATAATATATATTATAAAGTATCAATTTTTTATTTATTCCCATAAAGCATAATTTTAATAAGCCTCAAAAAGTTCAGTAAGTACTAAGGAATACAATTTTTAATAGTTAATAAATAATTACTACAAGCGAGTTCAACTGTTCATTGTTGAGGGATCAGGTTCATCTCCTGAGAGAGGTTACATTATTTGATTTCCATGTCATTTTTATAATATAAATTAGTATTAATAAAATTTTCCACTTTCCTTGCAGGAATGCTTTAAATACAGCACACAGTAAACACTTGTAAAATGTTCATCGTTGTGTCACTGTACTATGAATATGACTAATGTAATAGCCTTTAAACAATTGTTTATCCTTGATAATTGTAAATTTGGAGATTAACTCGGTTCCAATGTATATTCATGTATTATTTTAGCAATGATTTTTTTTTTGCAATTTGTATTACATAATAATGAGCTTTGTTTTTTGTTAATTTGTTTGAAATTTATGAGCATTTACTTATGACATCACCACAATTAGACATACATGTAGAGAATCCAATCAACTATTAGCATGGCCTTGAGGTACAATGATTCATAACAATTATAAGTTAATATATACTATATAGAATGATTTTGAATAATAATAGAAGTATTAAGAATTTTTTTTTATAAATCGACATAACATTTTAAAGAGCCATTTAATTTATGACTCTATGATTGAATGTCATTAAGACGTTCAAAAATACGTTTACTTATCATTTCTAGCTTATATTAAATATAAATTGTTATTATGCTATATGAATACTGCCCAAGGAACATTCGTGGACGTGAATTCCACAAGCCATCTACAACATCTCATTAAATGGCAATGTATTTTTAGAACATATTATCAATTTTGAAGATCCTTGTTTCAGTAATGATAATATTATTACATGATTAACAAAAAATTTAAGTGTTAGGATCTCAAAGTATAAATAATTTTAAAATTAAATATTATGATTATTATTTTATTAGAAACACTTTCAAGGAGAAATACGGAGCGGAGATCGGAAGGGTAGATTTTTTAGCCTTCTACCTCGGAGAAGAGAATCAAAAGCCAACGCCATCATCACAACATTGCAACAAATCATATACACAAATATATCGTCGGAGGACCCTGACGTCGCAACGATTTTACCTATTGTTAAGTAACATATCAAAGTTTTACATTTTTTTAAATAATTTTTACTTTTTTAATGTATTTTTTAATGTTGTACTTGTGTATTTTATTGTTTTGTTTGTTTTTCCTTAAATGAAATTTTTTGTTCACTCTGAAATATTGTTACCCCTGTTGGCCAAGAAAAACAAAAATAGTTTGTCCAAAACACGATTTTCCTTTTAAACAATACAAAGTATTTTTTGTATCTAATTTGTTTTACATAATTATTGTCATATGGACCTCGTCGATGATGAAAAAAAGAGCCCACACTATTTCCCTCAAACTACCCTTTTATATACGTTATGCCGCTGGTCTATGACTTCATCCTTACTTTATTATATTTCTTATAAGACAACCCTAAATGTGATATATAAAGTATATCATTATATATATATTGTTTTTATGTACATTTAAAAAATAAAGACCTTCTTGATGCGTAATAAAAAAAATCATTTAATCATTGACTTGGGACCTGAAAAGTTTCTTGTAAACACCTTTTCTTTAAATGCAGGGCTTTAATAAAAGTGGACTATATCTAAGTTTTTGGGGGGATGTCTCAGTCCCCCTTCTATATTCCAACGTGTTCCTGAGTGAACTGAGTACCATAATAACAATAACAAAAGTAAGAAATAATTACGTGTAAATCAAATAATAATTAACCTATACGATAAAATAAACATATAAACAAAACACCTAACAATAAGAGGATGATGCTGCCAAATATATAAATAAATAATATATATATACACTAATAATTTCCAGAACCCTTTTACAAAAGACAAATTTGAAGACATTGAAGTAACGAAGGAAAGAGCGGCGTTATATCGTAACTTACTCTCATTATGTAAATTAAATATATCTCTATATTTTATTTGAAGAGTTGTAAAACAAATACAGTTAAAGTTTGATGCATACAAAATTGAGGTAAATACTTTAAAAAACATTACATAAATAAACATAATGATTAAAACATTATAAACAAACATAATAATAATCCAATAACGTCCAATAAACTTTATAGCGGTAGAGTAACATCTAATTAAAGCGTTAAATCTTTTTGAAACCCGTCTTATGTAATTGAACACATTTTGATTAAACAATGAGGATGTTTTGCATCTTTGGTTTTCCCATTGTATCATGAACAAAGGTGTGTGTAATCCTTTATTTAAATTTAAATTATCAGCTTTTTGCTGGTTCGTTTAGATTAATAATATAAAATATTAAAAAACATATATAAAAACACATCATTCCTGTGTATAAACACATACACATAATATACATACATTAAAAACACGTATAAATTAAAATACTAAATAAATCCCCCTAAATTGGGGTAGCTGCGCCAATGGTCTGGCTAAGTCCCTTGCCGCAGCTATGTCTGGCCGACCTCAGGGACTCAAATTATTAAACACAGACACTGCTTGGACGCAAATGTGTCTGTGCCGCCCATTAATGGACACGCAAACGAAGTCGTAGACCTCGTCGGTCTCTTTGGGGTTGGGAAGACGAGATCGCCAATGGGGTTTTGGCACCACTCCCCCTCGTTGAGTGGAAGCACTGAGTTCTCTGCATGCCAAGCCATCCCATTGTCTCGTGAGGGAGGGAATTATCATAAATTATACACAGAGATAAGGTTAGCTTTAAGGCAGAATAAACTAGTACATGCATCACTTGAATACAAGCTTTCTTATCCTACTATCTTTACACAACATGGCTGAAAATATTGCACGTAAGTAGTATTCTTCTTTCTCTCTTTCTAGTCCCACTTCGTGGGAGACTTTTTTTTTGTTGCCCATTATACTCAATTTTGACATAAAATAACACTATTGGGGGGGGGGGGGGGGGTGTTCTTTGTTATAAGTTCAGTAATGCTTATAGTTCTAAGAAGTAGAAAACGGGGAAAAACAAATGATGTCATCCTTACTTCAATAATTATAAATATCATCAATACTTGCACTATGTTTATATATTACCATTTTTTATGTTTCATTTATTTCTCTGTAAATTATTTTTTCATCCACTTATGGTTTAAATAAATATATTTAATGGTTATGCTTCATTTGAATATATTTATTTTGCCGAAATATAAACTTTCCGCCTACAAGTCTTAATATGTTATTTATTTACGCCGTTTAAGAATTGAAATTTAGAAAAGCACAAAATTAATTTTATTTTTCATTTGTAGAATATCTATTTAAAGGTATATTGCTGAGTTTACTAAAATTAAAGCAAGCAACCCTTCACAAATAGCATTTCTAAACGAAATAACAAAGGTTAATTGGGTTTTGTTGGACACCTCTTGTATCAGTGGAGTCGCAGTACCCGTTTTGATAAACATTATTGTATTAAATTTAGCTCATTTAACCTTGGATACTCTATTCAAAGATATCGATTTTAATTCACCTTCCCATCTTTGGAGGAAGAAAATGCGTGCCAAATATTTTCAGTATTGAGCATGCTTCCAAGGGTTAAAGAGCTCACTTCATTGAGAAAACGAACCTGAAGTTTTTGTTTGCACCATTAAACATATTTGAACGCATATAGACTTAAGCATAGCGTTTATAATAAACAGTAGGATTTTACGTGCATATAGCATCTCATTCCTTAAGATAAGACAACACCCAAAAATGCCCTGATGTTTTCTAAACAAAAATAAATAAATTTTAGAGTGAAAAAATATTAGAAAATGATTCCGCTTAGGAGTTTTATTACAACAGCTCATGCGTACATTTTAAAGTTTTAATGAAGGACGTTGTCACACATCAAAGCCTGTTGTGTTTGTTGACATATATGTCTCTTCATAAGGGAAAGTCAATACATATAAGTATAATTGAAAAACCCTACCTGTTATGCTGTGTTGTAAGTTGATATCAATTCAATTTAACCAATCAAACGTATGTTAGACAGAAACAATGTTTGGATTTGAGCTGTATAAAGGATTTCTAACTTGTGCTCAGAAACAAAAACTTTTTTCACACTTTATATATAAAATAGATACACAATTTGGTCAGAAACATACACATGATTAAGTTGGTCCTTGTGTAAAAAGTTGATGAGAAAATCACTTTGTTTAAGACGGTTATGCTTTTATCTTGACAGTATTTGACTGTATTTGAAATCGCCTCTTTAACGGTATTGCATATATATATATATATATATATATATATATATATATATGAACGAGTTTATCTCAACTTTCCTCCCTATACTTCTTGAATTACGAAATATCATCATAGAACTTCATTTTGTTCAGAGATCTTGGAGAGAAAAATATATATCTCTCTTGAGCTGAAAACGTTTGTACGTCAAAAGCTCTCATAAAGATCATATTTTATGATGTTTATGACCTTCACATTTAAATATGTACAAAAAATATGTTTAATATGTGTAAAAATATAAACATAAAATAAGTGTTGGAGAAGAAATAACTACAAACTTACTTCTTGTATATATTTGTTAATAAAACGAAAAAAAAGATTTTGTCTTGATTTTTCAATATATTCTCATTAAAAATATTGCAATAGTTTTCCTACCAAACCTTTCACTCTTCAGAATAAGATAAGTTTTTAGAACACACTAAGTCAATATACTTTTTCTTTGGAACATGGTATTAAATCATTTTTAAATGAATACAAAGGCTTTTCACAAAAAAAAAATTATCATATTCTATTAGCATATCCTTTGCATTTTTAAGTATAAGCGATAATCAGCGACGGTCCTACAGGACTTCAGTCCAATCAGATGCATTATTATGCAAATAAATATGCGTTCAAGCTTAGAAGGCCCTGCAAGGATCTTTTGGCCAGGGTTTAAATGTCTTTGGTGGGCCCTTTTCGAATATGTTTGTTCACTGTATATTATTAATATAGTAAATTATTATGTTATAATTAAATATAATTTTTACTTAAAGATGACGCATATAATTTATATATTAAGGAAATTCGACATAACGAACGGCCATATCTAAACTATAATTGATAATATAGTGTTTAGTTCCTAGATTGGACCCATCTCACTTAACCTGCTGTCCTATTACATCTATGCGTACCTCAATCAGCTATCGTAATCCTCTGTGGCACCCAATAGATACACTGTTTACGATCTATTAATAAAATCATTCAGTGATATGATAATAAATGCTGACCAACGAAGAATCGCCCCCCCCCCCTTCTTCTTGTTATTTTTCTTATTGTTGTTTTTCCCTAGTATGACAATAAAAAGCAGTCCACGGGGGATATTCTAGACTACTCGTCTGACCAAATTTCATCACTTTATAAGCTTTTTTTCTTGCTTTGCTTTCACCAATAGCAGCCTGACTGACTTACTTTCCCTTGATGTGAAAGGGGTTAGGAGCATTATTGCCTATACTAGTCGTCATATACAAAGAAGGAGACCCCCACACATGTTTGTTAGAATTCTTATTATGTAAGACACCCCCCCCCCCCCCCACCTCATACTCACATTTCGCTTAGCATTTAAAAAAGCTTTATTTATAGGCTTATCCATGTGTTCCCTTGTCATATCTACAAATTATGTCTTACATGGAAACGGCTTGACTGCACCCATTTTTTTCTCCTTCAAGTAGTGTTTCTTTTTGTTAAGAAGGCCAATGCACTAATACGTAGTGCTGAATCAGTAGGGATATATTTAGCAACTATTATTGCAAAAAGCATCGTTTTCTTAGAATTTTGTAAAGAAGAAAGGACAGTGTTTTATAAAAGAATATATCAGTTTCTAGTATCAGTAATTATAATTGAATATAATATAAAATTACTTGTCCGTACATACAACAAGCCATGGACCATCTGAGGAAGTGGAGCAACACAAATGTCATTTGCATTATAAATGCATGGAAGAGTCTCAAAGCGCTGACCGCCTAATCAACAGATGCCCATCGTCCTCTAAAGAAGAGATACTAAGCCATGCAATAATAGGATGAAGATCTTCGTATTATTCAATTGATTAAATGTAAAAAGATGCAGCAAATATTGATTGTAATATTAATTTATTTCTTGAATAACTAGATTATAAAATATTACCTATAATGTATTACTCAATATCCATTCTTGCTGTATTAGTGTGGTCGTGTTCTTTTGGAGTGTGTATTTTTTTGCCTATATAATCAACAGAATTGCATCCAACTGGATATAAATAGCATTTTAGCGTCATAATTAGTCTGTCGAACTTAGGATCTTATCAATGAGGTTGACCATAATTGGAACTTCTCCTCTTTGGATTCGAACCTTCACCCCCAAATTGAGAGTTGATCACGTAGCTATTGCTTATATCAATGTATATTTGTAATGTTTGTAGTACTAAAACAGCAGTAATTACTTAACTAATTAAATAACCAATAATTAAAATTGAAGCAATAAACTTTTGTGGGGGTAAGGTGTCAATCACAAAAGTCTCAATTATGTATATTGATTAGCTCATTAAGTATCTAATCAATTTTAAGGCTATCTTTAATTAATTATTTTATAAATTACTTATTTTATTTAACTTTTTTTCGTATATGATATTCAATAAAAATGATAAATAATATTTTTTAAATATCGCTCGATAACTATCTGATTGAATCTATAATGTCTATCTTTGTTCTAGTATTTGTAATTTCTATAGTAAATCCCATTTTTATATCTATAATAATTGCAACGCAACCTTTTTTCTGGACGAGTCTAGTTTATTACTGCACATCAAAAACAGGATTCGATAAGATTCGATCTATAAGGTTCATTAATGTTTTGCTTCAGCACAGCTGTTTAAAGAGTTTTATCAAATTATATTTTTGTCATTTTACAACTATTTTAATTTTGTCCAATTTATGTTTATTTTAAGATAAAATCCTTGTTTTCAAAATACTCATTTACATATAATCAATGCAAAATCACATACAACTAAGTTATAATTTCAATTCCAAGTCGGATCGAAGACTTGACCTCCATGCGTATTTGTCCCGTAAACAAACAAGCACATTTGCAGTTGACAAGAGATATTTTTAATGTTATAAGTTAAAATTGTGCTTATTATAAAAGTAAATAAATAAAACGTCGTAATATTAAGACGTAATCAAATCTTCATGAAATTGCCTCATTATTTGTTATCATGTCCATATATTTTGGGTTAAAGATCCATTAAAATAATAATAATTTTCTTTATGGGTAAGTCCTCACATTTAGACGTCATCTTTCTCTCTCTTTCTGACGTCAAATCAGATAAGACTCTCAGAAGAAGTTCACCTACGCATCACTGAAATGCACAAATGCACATGGAGAGTCAGCGACGTTATCACTAAGTCTTTATTTCCTCTGATTTATGGCCTTGTGTTGAATGAATAATCACCAGAGAAGGAATTTTGGGAGTGCGGGTTCTCTTTGTTTAAGGAACATTAAAAAAATATTATGTCATGTTTTACATCAGATAGGGAAAATATGTCATCATTTGCGAAGTCAAAAGTGGAATTGTTATTTGATCACAGAAAGTAAGTAAGACTATCTGCTTTCTCAGGGAGTGTAAATAAGCCTAATTATAGTCAGGCGGGTGATCTTTCAAACGGGGAGTACACCTATGCCTTTATACATGGATAAAGGCAGTCAGGCGTAATGAGCTCTAAGAGTTTTTCTTAGGAATTTTAATGTTCTCTCTATAAGTTAATTTATTCCTCTCTACTATTCTACCAAAAAGTGTTTTAAATTATATGTTGGAGCAGATTTGAAAGATGTTTCATTATTATTTTAAGCTATACAAGTTTAGTAATAACGAAAAAATTAAAAATATTAAATTTAACAATTGTATATTTAAACTGTTTCAAAATATCGAATGACAAAAATATATTTTTTTGTATAAAAATATGTTTTCCCATTCTTTCTCTATCTTAATTTAGCTTCTTTATCTTATTTCCTCTATGTTAAAGTTATTTTTGACGACCATAAACTGTCAATATTTCTTTTTGGGTTTATTTTATACGTATTTGTGCTTTCACTATATTCAAAATTCGTATATTGTGTTTTATATTATAGGAATAAAATGGAGAAAAATGTGACTTCTTTTGGATATAATGGCGCATTCACCGATATTTCTATTATTGAGATGTTTTACTACTTGAATACCATGAATTAATTTAATGTAATGGTGCACTTTCTCCAGAGCTAGAATAAAAAGAAACTTATTTTGTCACCAACTGGTATTTTAACAACAACAAAAAAATCCGTACTTATTATTTTATTATATTTATTCTCATACGGTGAACATATACATGGTATTCCATTATTAAAAATATCATATTTCTCTCTTTGCAATGACTTTATTCCATTATAAAGAAATCGCCAACAATGTAAAATATTAAAAAAACTCTGAAAGATATATAACATCAGTTAATCTAGATAAATCGGGAAAACATCAATGATTTAATGATGTATGTAAAAAATATATAAAAATGCCAATAGAATTCCGGAAACAAGTTTTCCTTTTGATAGATATTTTCATATTAAGACTTTCTTATACGTATACATCCTCAGAATTAAATGCGTTGTAGTATCTTGATTTAGCTTGATGACGCAAATAAACCTGTCCCTAGTAAGACAATAAGTCTGAGGGTGATGCATATATATATTTTCAATTGTATAAAATACCTGCTATCCCAATGGCATGATCAAAAGGTTATGAAGTTTTTCTTCTTTGAACGTATAGGATGACCTAATACATAATACACTTTATAAAAAGAAGTAATGGTGGCCATCTTGGTATTTTATTATTACGACTACTTTTAGGGTGGAATTACTTATTCCCAATCTGGAAAGCCATGTAAATAATTTGGTATATTGAACCTATTATCAAATGTTATTCGCATAGTCCTCCATTGATACACAGTGTAGAGAAGATCGAATCAGTATAATGAAACACCACAAACGAGGGCATATACACTCAGAGTGCAAACCTCCGCCGTCATGAGCTTCCGAGGCGGATTTTTCACGACTGGGGAGGCGTAGAGAGACGGGGGGTTCCCCTAGACGGAAATTCCGAGAGGAAGACGCTCCCGGCACCCAATTCACAGCACGCGACATCTATTGGCAGAGTACTAACTGAACATTTGTAGTATTTAGCTCATTTGGCGCTTAATCTGCACTCAGAGATGCCAAAATTTAATCACTCTTCCTTTTGACTTCCAAAACTCCACAAATTTCATCCAAATCCGTTCAGTACTTGTTGAGTTATCCTGCTGACAAACCAACCAAACAAACAAACCACAACGGCCAGTGAAAACAATACCTCCTTCGGCGGAGGTAAAAATTGTGTGCATTAAATAATATTAATAAGTAAAATTGTTCAATGAATGTGAAAATAACATTTACTTGCTAATAATGTGACTATTTTAATTCAAATCCTTCGCCTTTTTAACTTAAATAAATTTGGACGTTTAATGAGTATTTGAGGACATCGATGGATGTTGTATTAGAATGAAATATTGCACAATATATCTATCAATACAAATTATGTACACTACAAGATATTTCTTTTAGATTTGAAATTTTTCGAAAAGTTTGTCTCTATATATAATAATGAGATCTCAACAAAAGAAAAATACAATATTCAGTCGTCATATATATTTACTATGGATTTTATAAAAATATCTTGCTTTTGGATTTACATAAAAAGAACTAGTTATTAAGAGATTCAGTCGTTATAATAAGATCATATTTAAATTGGCACTTTGAATTTGATGACATTTTCTTAACCCATAATTTTTTAAGGGGATCAACTAATTTTTTACTGTATACTGCTTACTACTATTCATATGGAGGCAAGTCCGTATAATCAAATTAACAAAATTGTTTTAACGAGTTTAAAGATGATTTATTTTAATAGGTTTTTTTTCATTGCGTAAATAAAATACAAATAAAGGTAGATATAAATAAAAACTCAATACATTTATTTGAACGGTTTAAAAGTCATTTGGATGATAGATATGTATTTACATAAAACCAAATAAGTTTAAAAAGTATTATTGTACGTCAAATTAATGGCATTTGCCAAGTGGGGCTTAAAAAAAATTCATACTTTTTTTAGATATTTTATTACCTTCTTAATTTATTCACATATTACATTCATTTCAATTAAACTTTACGTAGAACAAAACAATTGACATAATTGTGACTCTGACAAAAGGACATAATATCTATTGATATGATTATCCTTAAACATCTATACAAAAATATATCGTTCCGGAAAGGAAGGATGATGCACATTAATAATCGATTCGGTCTAGGAGGGAGATGTATCTTTCCACAAATTTGTCCAGTCCTATAGGGAGAGGGTTCCCCTTGACCCGCGAGGCGTACAGAACGCCTTGAAACCTTGGAAATTATGAACTCTATTTGAAAAGTGTTCTCATAATTGGGGGACGTTGATATTAGCCAGTCAGGGGATTCAAGGTGTTCACCGTATGTCCTTTGTATTTTTTCCTCTACTGACTTAACAACAGGGACAATGATCGGGCAGAAATAGAAAAAGTGGAACGAGGTCTCCTTTTCTCTCCCACACCAGTGGCATAGTTGATCTTCTGAATGGTTCTTCGATTTACTCATGAAGAGAGATGAAGTTGCCAGCCTGTATCGGAGCCATTTCTGTCTTGAATCTGAGAAGGGATTCTTCATTATGATTTGAGGACATAACGAGGACACATTCCTGCTTTCATCAAGCTTATGGAGTCTTCGTTTTACAATTTCCGAAGGCAGTTTTTGCTTAACATTTTTATGATATGCTCTGCGAACATCTTGATTTTTAAGATTGGATAAGCCGATGTAAAAAGGGGTGGGTGGGCTAAAGGGAATTTCAGGCTCTGGTCGATCTTTTATTATTTTTTTCACCCTAAAGCCCAAGATGAAGTTTTTTGTTTTTTCCTCATTTCTGTGGAATTAACCACCGAGGTCAAGTGGCAGTCTTTGAGAAATTCCATACGACTAAGTAGTCTAGGGTTTTCGTTAATGGCTCATCTGAACCCAAAAGAGGAAGGATCCCATCTATGACTGACTTCCACGATTGTTTCATTTTTTCCCAGTAAGAGCCACACAGAGGCAGAACTTTAAAGAGTTTTATAGGCCCCACATGGATTATTTCTGAAAATTGGTCTCCTGTGTTATTTCAAAATTTTTTTTATTCTTAAAGACCAGAAGTCGTGATTGTGCAAAGCCTCTTCATCCATGAGAGATTTTAAAAAAATCTTACTTTAAATGTTGAGGGCTTAAGTTCGCGCCTCCGCATTCAATTTGAGCATCCTCATTAGAAAGATACTCGGCTCCATGATCTAATTTTAATTACGTAATTAATCTCCAAACAATTTAAAACATTTAAACTTCAAAGACTTTAAATGGAATCATGTAAAATAATTGACACAATCCCTCCTTCTCCAAAAAATTGAAAGCATCTTTTAATCAAGGCCCAGGGTTTTGAAGAAATAATTTGAATCTATTATACTTCTTTATATCCAAACGGATGCAATTCCACCAAATAAATCTCTATAGAATATACCAAAATGCCTTGCGATTTGTCGAACGCAAATGTATCTTTGAGCAATCTTCAAGGAATACTCTACAATTATATTTAAATATCTTTTCATATTTTTTTTCATGCATTCCAGGGATTATTCTTAACAGAAAAATGCAATCGCACTAACTTTTCAAATATAACCATGACTTAGATGCCATTGATAAAACAATATAGTTGTTGTTGAGAATTTGAACAAAAAATTCCGTAATAAATTTCCATTGAAACCCTCCATATAATGTTGAACTAAAGGAAGTCTCTTAAATGATGTCACTGTCATTACTCTTGTCATTGTCCCTGTATATTCTTTGAGACTAGGTAGGTATTTAGACTGTGAGAGCTCAAGCAATAATAACATTTCCTTCTTTCCTTACATAATTCATTGACTTTAATAATAATTTATTTTTTTTTTCTTCGACTTTATTGATATTTTGTGTAATTAAATATAATATATATAAATAAACATTTTAGTTTAAAATTATTACACAAAAAAAGTCATCACACATTAATCATCCACAAGAAAACACATACAAAACAATAAAACAAAGTAAATGAACAAAAGTAAACATAACTTAAAATCAGAGTCTTTTGTAAAAACGTAAAAGTCGCTTCAGGTCGATCTTTGCATTCTCGGCGCAGGAAGGGAAGAATTTAACCAGGTCACCCGCGAAATTCCAACGTCCTGCCGAAATCCCTGGAATCTTGATGCCGAGGGCAGAATAGCGAGCCGCCCCTGATATCATAATGACTCTGAGGTCATTTTCTCTGACCAGATCTCCAGAGGCTAAGCGCTCCGCCAGAAGGCTTTTACAGCTTGAGAGTGCAAATTCCATGGCCCTCGTCTTGACAGGAGCCTTGCGAATATTCGTGGTGAGACCGAAGAGAATTAACGGAGCAATATGTTTGTCTTCTATGTGTTAATATTTAAACTTATAAAGTCCCTCAAAATCTTGAGTAAGGGACATCCATAAAACGCATGGATGATTGAATTGTAAAGATTGCCACAATCCTTACAAGGAGTGAAAAAGAACACGTTTCCAGTGGAAATTTGGAACTGAGCGGTAAAGCGCTTTCCAGAAACAACTCTTTGAATGGAGGACAATATTCTACTCTTCCAGCGATTTGGCAAGTTTAGAGCTTTTAAGTAGTGAACCGCAATCTTATCAGCTTCTTCTCTTGCGTTCGAATCAAAACTCATCCTCACGTGCCAAGGAACAGGGGCAAGATGATAGGCTGCGGCTCTTTTTAGCTGAAAGAGGAACTTTCCACAGTTAAAGATTGATTTTTCTGATAGATCATGAAGAGAGATCACGTTTGTGGAAATGGCCAATCTTTCTAGTTGTTGTGGAGAGTCTAAATTTGTAAAAAATATTGTTTGTGGCTATTAGATCGAATGATATCAATGATGGATGATTGGCAAAAACTTGGTTTTCCTTTCCACAGAATCCTTTGAATCGTAGCGAAGACGGTGAAAATTGTCCTAGAATGTCGTTAGAGTAGTCCGTGCCTAGAAGCAGCACAATGTAAGCCCAGCTCGAAGAAATATAAGCCCTCCACTCCACATCGGGGTTCTTTGTCAAGTCAATTAAGACTTTTTGATAAATTTTGGGGATTATTTTTGCGAGAACTGACAAACCTCCACCAAGCTGTGCCCTGGGACGTTGTAGAGAAGGTAAGTATTTCCTATAGAACAGTTTTTCCAGCCATACATTTTCCTCTCTGATAGCTTTTTCAGCGAGCCAAGGAACGGCGGAAGCTTTGTAAAGTATTCTGGGTACAATTAAGTAGTTATAAACTTCTACTCTTTTTTGTAAATTGAATTTCCTCCATCTGGGAATGTTGCAGTTCATAAAGTTAGATATACTTGTCCAGTTGGAATCCAAGGGCCATTCCTCCCACAAGAGATGCCCAAGATTTCAACGCTCTCCTTGATGTTCAAGTCGAAAATATTTATGTTAGAATCCGGGAACCATTTTCCAAGTGGTAACACAACCGTCTTCTTATTATTGACAGTAGTCCCGACCTTTTCCCAAAAGATCCAAGAAAGTTAACAATTACTTGAAGTCGTTTGATGAGCTGGACTTCAGACTTGCTCTCTATGTATAAGGTTATGTCATCAGCATACATGTCTAATATGAGTTTTGACGACCCTAAGCAAACTCCAAATCCACCATATTTTTTGACAATGCTGTTACTTAGCTCCCACAGCCCCGCCGCAAACAGAAGTGGAGCAGAGGGGCATCCCTGGCGACAACTCCTCTTTAAATCGATGCTGTCACTCTCTAAATTGCCCATTGTAATAGTAGAAGTGCCATTGACTAGAAGAGCTCTAATTGGGTTAAAGTACCTTTTTGGTAAAAGTCTTTTCACCGCTCGAAAATGTGTCCATGCTGAATAGTGTCGAATGCTTTAGAGAAGTCTACGGCTAAAATAGCCCCGTAGGTTCCTCTTGCATTGACAGCTTCAATGACGCATTGAATATTCTCGAAATATCGGAAATCTTCCTGCCCTTTAGAAATCCCTTTGATGAAGGCTGAGCTTTACATTTAAAAGGGGCTCTATTTCACGAGCAATGACGCCCGATAAAACTCTATAACTTTCATTAAGGATTGTTATAGGTCTCCAATTATTGACATCCGTGAGAGAGCCTTTTTTGGGGATTAACACAATCCTCCCCTTTGTTAAACGTTTTGGAGACTTCCATGCATTTCCATACCCCTTCCTAATTCAAGAAGGTAAGGTGATACTTCCTTGATGCAGTGGGTAAAAACTTTACCTCCAATTCCATCCGGACCCGAAGCCTTGTCATCATTGTAAAATTTCTTAATATGTTGAGAGATAATTTCCTCCGTAAAATTGATGGGACTCTTTTTTTGGGACGAGGAAAATGTCTTCTTTCAACTCCAAGGATGCTTTGGAATCGTCTATGAAAACATTTTAAAATCTCCATTTTATCAGTAATTTCCCGTCCATTCTCTAAAATTTTTTTTACCATTGAAGCGGATTGACGATTATTGAGAAAAGGGCTTATTTTTTTGTTGCCATTGATCTCAGCATCTCTTTTCTCTAGCTTTCCCTCTCTCTAACGTTGGAGAATTGAAGATACAATAATGTGTCGTTGGTAAATTGTGGCCGGGAAAACGAGAGCCATCGCCAAGAATGCTGTCATTCCTTTCGGAAAGAGGTTTCTCTTTTTTGGTTTTTCTGTATAGGCTTACTTGTTGTGATTTGACGACATACAAAAAAATGGCCTGTTTTTTTGGCCCGGCCTTGGAGTTGAAATTTTTAAAGGTTGACTGTGTTAAGGTTATTTATAAAGGTGTTTTCGAAAATCATTTGGTGGTTTTAAAAGGCATTTTGCGCTTAAAATAGTATAAATCCATTTCTAAATTTTT
>CP045899.1:8606801-8620808 GCA_013387185.1 Caligus rogercresseyi
AAGATCTTCCAGGGGAAATCCACAAGTTTTGCCAGTTTATACCACGAGAACACCAAGATATTCCAGTGAAGCGCGATGTCCATCATTCAAGTCCACCCCTGGATCTAGGGACGAAGAGTCTGTTGTGACCTATATATTTTGGAGTCCCCACGAATTCTACTCCCCTTTTTCTTCCACGCCTGGGCGAACGCCGAGTTGAATGGGGTGCACCTGAGGATATGATTGACTTTGGGGAGTATGGTCAGTTCCAGCAAGTATATTATCTAATACGGCCAGTTTATGTCTTTTCAGGTCTGATATTGTCACGGATATTTTCTCGTCTATTCTTTTAAGGTGCTTCGAACTCCATCCGCTAAGGGAGACGATATTTCCGAGGACCATTGCTTCTGAGGCTAAATAATGGGCGTCAAAGACATGTTCGGCACGTTTTATGTTTGTAATTATTTGTGTCTTTTCTTCATTAATCACAAGCCCTGACTGCTTTCTGTATTCTTCTAGGAGTTTTTTGAGGAGTTCAAGCGTTCTATCGTTTTGCGACGAGGAATGGTCTCAAAATGAACGCCTCCAAGACACAGCTCCTCATTGGTGGTAGTGTCAAGGCTTCTGAGTTCAAAACATTTACCATACCAATAGATCGAGTGGATGTGAGGCCATCCAGGACAATTGAGCTCCTTGGAGTCATGTTTGACGCAGCTTTCTCCACCAGTCCCATGAGGCCAATGTGGTGCGGTCAGCAAAACAGTGTGCGGCGCTGATTAATCGTCTTTCACTCCACCTCCCACGCGGAGTATATTGGCCAAAGGTCTTATGCTGGATCGAGTCAGCTACGCTGCCGTGGTGACAAATGTACCTCGACTAAAAAAACGCCGTAACTGGTCCACTGAAGGCTGCAAGATCAATCCAGGTTTCCATAAACAACGCAGCCAGGTCTTTACTTGGCGTAAGGGCTAGCAGTCACCTGCGGATCGATGCTCTGCTCCCCAAGGCCGGACTTCCATCCCTTAATGGGATATCAGTTCGGGCTGTGGCTATGGAAACCTGGAAATGCTTTGCAAGCCGGGATGGTAGCAATGGCGACCGAAACCCTGTAGGCAAGATCTTATTCGGTGCCCAAGGTGGGGTCAGATCGACTCGTTCTCGGACTGCCGGCCTCATCCAATCTCCTCTCCCTAAGTCGGTGGCCACATTTGTCACCAGTGCTGTAGCTATTTGGAACAGTAGCCCTAAACTTTGCAAGGCTAAAACCATGAGGGAAGCACATGTAGTTGCCAAGTTGTTGGAAAATTGTGCCCCTATATAATACCTATATAGCAGACGATAGTGTTTTTTAAATATTTTATTTATTTTTGTTTTAAAATTAAGGGTTTTTTTTTTTTTCTCTCGAAAAAACCTTTTGTTTTTAATTATATATTTATATTTTAGTATTTCTTCGATTTATATAGTTTTATATATATATTTATACATTGTATTACTTAAAAAATCCTGACCTCCCTGACTAGCCGAAGTGGTAGGATGTTTCCTGGGAAAAATAAAGACGATTACACACACTATTTTCTTTCCTGCTATTAGCTGTTGCGTAGTAATATAGATAATCATCTTATATATTAGTTTTTGTCACTTTTGAAGTGTTATTTATTTCAAGTCTATTTACCTATAATCTTATGTTTGTATGTATAATTAAAAATTTGTGTCTATTCATTTTAAGTCTATCTTTAAAAGTCTAATAGTTTGACGTCTTAAGGTCTTTCAAGTGGAATAAAATGTTAAATTTCAATAATTATTTATGTTTTTGTTGAATCAACAAATTTTCCCCTCTTTTAAATTAAACATTGTATGTATAAAACATAAAATAAGACCTTGCTGAAGAGAAAAACAAAATATCGAGGATGTAATATTATTATATTCCATTATCAGAACAATTCAAATCATCATTTTTTATATTTTGATGAATTTTGTAACTGTATTCGTTACGTAATTTGATACCTCACAAGTCCAATATATACATATGCCAGATTATTTCATTAAAGTAGTTGAATAAAACTAATTACCCAAACCGTGATTGATTTTCTTTGTAAAAGAAGTTGCAAAGTATGTATTTATAATATGATAGGTAAGGCTGAGGAAAATATTGTATCATCTAAGTAGTGAAATTTAAGATTCAATGAATCGTTTGGAGCAAACACGGAAAACAAATATATGAAGAAATATAATTCTTATAGTGCTATATATATAATGACAAAATACATACAAACACCAATTGATGAAATAAAGATCTTGGATTAAAAACTGTTTGAAAACAAATCGATGTAAATTGTTATATAATGTGAAGATTTTTATGACAAATAAAACTGCTAAATTTTTAGCTTTATAGTTTGATTAAAAAAATATGATTATTAAAATAATATAACATTAGGTGTGGTGCTTAGGATGAGGAGTTAAAGAGATTAATTTATTTTGAACGAAAAAAAAGCGATTTCTGTTCTAAATTACTCCCATCTGAGGCGACCATTTATGGTCTGTAATTATGGTAAAAATTTGGATGACCCTCAGTGTATCTTTCTAGCAAATAAACTATAAGTTTAGCGATATTTAAAAGTATTTCTTAGAATCTGAAGTTCACATAGAAGTGATATTTTAAAGATGAGTTTACCAATATAGACAATGTAGAAAACTATTTACTATTTTAATTGATAATTGTTGATCAAGCTACAGGATTGTTTACTTAATAAATATTCTTTGGTTTATTTATGAATGTTGGGTTCTTTTTGTTATACAAATATTGTCAAAATTTATTTTTCTTTTCAAGAAAAGTAGACATCACGTACACATAGATTATCTCCATCAAAATCCAGGACTAGTTATAATCAATTTCTTACACAAATAGAAGTAAGATTTTAATTGATATTGATCATGCTGTTTTTCGTCCTTATCTTTTGCTTTTAATACATACCTAGTACCTGTCATAAAATGCTTGATTAAGAGATAAGATTTTCCTAAAGGTAAATGTATAAATACATTTTTAGAGTGCTATATAATCGAAAAAAGCCTTTAGCTCAAGAATAATCTATAATTAAAAATACGACGCAATATACATACTAAAACGGAATTTTGTTGTTGAGTGCTCCTAATTGCGTTATATTTATTGAAGAAAAACACGCACTCAGAAAACTATTAGATATAGGTATTTGATATACACGTGTTCACGATTCAAAATGCAACTGACCTGATGTTTCAGGATTGTTATCAGAATATCCTTATCAAAGTATCAATTATTGTAAGAAGAAAGATAAATCTCAAGATTTTTTGCGCCATCTTTGATCAGCTCACTAAGAAATCAAATTAGTTCAATGATCTTTTACTTTTTTCCTGTAACTTGATGCTTCTAAGAGTGTTCATAATTAAATCAGCAAGAGGGATTTATGCCTCTCCCAGCTTTGGAATGAAGGCATGTGCCCTTGAGAGTTGAACGAGATTAAAAGTGTTTATAGTTCATGTATTTAGCTTACATTACCATGATGAAGTATTATGTTTTTCTGTACAAAAAAATTGAAGGATAAAATATTTTAGCAATACGGATATTTTTTGGCGTATTTGATTCAATAGAATTGCATCTGTATTCATATAAATAAGCATTATATCATTATAATTAGTCTATAGAACCAAGGACCTTATTAAATAGAGATTGACCTTCTCCTCTCGGGAGTCGAACCTGCTTCCTCAACTTTGAGAGTTGAACACGTCTTAACAACCCTGAGCTATCACGCTTTCTTATTAATTTTGTAGGGTCGAATCCTATACAAATTATTTGAGGAACTAAAAAGAACGTTCTGAAACATAGTAACAGATATTATATAATTACACTTTTAGCACAAAAGGATACATAAAGAAATAAAGTGTATTTTAATCATAAAATATAGTTTTCAAATTCGGCAAGAGTCAACTCTAAATACATAAATAAACAGTTAATATGACAACTTATCTATGCTTCTAACTCAATTTATAAGCTTGAGTGACAAATTAACGTTTGACGAAAGAAGCTTTTAATCAGAATGCCAATGTCGGCGTGATTAATCGGGTAATAGATTAAACGGTCGGGATATTAGATTATGTTTTTTGATTACTGGGGGTCTTCTTATATTATGTTTGATGACACTGGGTCTCTTATTGGGCCCTGGTCATGAGAGGGAAATAAAATTGGAACTCTATGAAGGAAATACAATCTATGATTATAATTACACGTGGAATGCTATTAAAAATATTACAAGGAGATTTGAATGAAATCATATCCTCATATCTGAAATTAAAAGTATTTTTTGAGGCAATCATTTATAACATATTTATATTTTAATAACTTTAAATATAATTTAGTTTAAGTCAAATATTTTATGTGAAATTACTCAAATTCGTATATAGAATATATTTAATGTTACTGAAATAAATATCCATCATTTAATTTAATGTTCAAATCAGATAATTGACTTGACAAAACCTATCGGTGAAAGAATTATTCAAGAACCATTCTCTTCGGTTTTACAAGAAGTACTGTGATTGAAAATAAATCCACAAACATATTAACAAATGAGTGACGCATTAGCTCAGTGTGTAAGCGTGTTCAATTCTCAATGTAGAGGGTGTTGTTTCGACTCCTTCCGACTGAGGGAAAGGTCAGTTCTGACCAACCTCATTGAAAATATCCTAGGTCGATAAAGTGATTTTAATTAAAACATGCTTACTCAAATGTTCATAATGCAACTCCATCGAATCATATAGGCAATTAATAATATTAATAGTATATGGGGGGTGAGAGGACTGATTCGTACTTCCTTGACTAAAAAGCTTTTGGACCCTTAAAGCGTAAGTATAACTTGTACAATCGATATTTTGTATGCATGCACACCGTTTCTATGCCCAATCTTCTTCCAAATTAAAAAATATATTCAAAGACAGAAGGGAAAATCAAATAAAGTTAATCCTTCTCATCGTCTTTCATATACACTGATTAACTCAAAGTTCTGGTACTTAATAGTAAATTAAACAATTTTTAATGTTTTGAAATGACAACTTGGTGTATCAAGAGGAAATAGTTCATATAATACAATATTCTTCTTTACATCAACTCCAACTGAATGACACCTACAAGTCCACAGCTGTATACGACTATTTATAAAACCTAATATATTTCTAAGGAGAGAAGCGGCTAAATATAGTATATGTACTACTTTGAACAGTATACAAAAAAGAACAATACCATTTTTCTTTTTTCAGCTGGTAAATTTATTTCTGCTCTCAGAAATATGTCATTGTCCATTCCTTGATGAATAGATGATGGATTTTTTAAGGATGTTTTCCATAATTATGTATAGCTGTGATTAATTAAAAGGAGGAAATTGAAGGCTTTGTTATAGGGGATTTGAGCCAGGAAGGAGGTGTTTTGATGCGTTATGTGGATTTAATCATCCTTAGAATCAATTGGGTTTGCTTTTTTGGGGTCTTTTAGAGGTGGAGGAAAACATTCATTTTGCGGGTATCTATTTTTATTTTTTGGCTAAGATATATAATATCGTCACATTGAATCCATTATCAAGAGCATTCTTGTAAATATGCTTAATTCAACATTATATGTAGTGTAAAATAAGTACAATTTGGTGTTGAAAAACCAAATTTAAAAAATCTTACATGATATTACTTCACCAACGGCGCAGAGAGCTGGACCTCAAGATGATACCTCCTAATCTCAATGAAGAGGTGAATAACTTATTAGACTTTTGTATGAGTTTTTGAAGTTTCTTGATGATCGGAGAAAAATAATTATGCCTTCCATACCAGGAATTTCATGATAGGGAAAATTAAGCCCAATTATATATTTCCTCTAATTATATTGTATTTAGAAATTATTGCAAGGTCTGTGATGAATCATATGTGTATAAATGTATGCTTTTGCTGATTGCACTGCGGTGTCCATTTTTAAATATCTTTCATAGTATTTATTTTAAGGGATTGGATTTGTATGACAATAACATTTTGAAACCCATTGTATTGTTTGGTTTTCCAAAAGATCAGATGCTTCTAAAATGATTACATATACAATGATAAATCCCAAGACAATTATTGAAAAAGGTTGAGAGCAAATGAATACAATAGATCCTCAGAACTTAGGATACTGTCGCTTCTGACAAAAATCCGCATATAAATAAAGGCCAATATATGTGCAGTCATATAAAAAGTGGCCACTGGACTCATTCTCCGTAAGGGAAAATAATATTTGCTTTGATTTTCTGTAAAAATCTGTCTCGCACTTCGAGCGTACCAGAGAGCACACAGTATTTAAACCACTTCTCTGATGACGACAACATATCACTTCTCACCACATAAATAGCTTTAGCCAATGGCATATTTATAGACGTCTTTTTAAATATTTAATGAAGGGTTCCATTGTTGCCTTTAAAAAATTTTCCACAGCTGGGAGGAAAAGGTTTCAGCCAGACGCATTCTGATTGGTACTGCAGGCATAAGAGACATTGATTGAACTTCTTTTTAAAAAACGTCCACATTTTTTAAAACAATTGAACGAACGAATGCCAACAAAAAAAATCCGTTCGTCTGTTCATTATATTCCGTTCAGGTGTTCGATTTTGAAAGTGCGTTCGCGAACGGCGTTCGTTTTTTTGTTCAATCCACAACCCTGGTTAAAAGTATAGATCTTTATTTGAAGTGTGAATTATTCTTCCGGTTGATGCAAAATCGGAAAAATATCCTACTGAGATAACTATTTCGTAAAAACGTAAAAGAATAAGTGTTAAAATCGTCGAGTAATCTTTGAAAAACTCAAAGGTAAAACCTGATGGTCCACGATATTTATTCGTTTTTGTAGCATACACTAATTAATTTTCAGTATGATGTTGTTCCCTGATGTCTTTGTTTTTATTATTAATTGCCTATATGATTCGATTGAGTTGCATTCTTAGCATTTGAGTAAGCATGTTTTAATTAAAATCACTTTATCGACCCTAGGATATTTTCATAAGGGTTGATCAAAACTGACCTTTCCTCTCGGGAGGAGTCGAACCAACACCCTTAACATTGAGAGTTGAACACGCTTACACACGTGCTAATGAGTCACTCATTTGTTTATATGTTATATATTTCAACCACAGTACTTCTTGTAAAACCGAAGAGAATTGGTTCTTGAACAATTCTTTCTCCGATATGTTTTGTCAAGTCAATTATCTGATTTGAACATTAAATTCAATGATTGGATATTTATTTCAGTTACATTAAGATATATTCTATAAATGAATTCAAATAATTTCTTATAAAATATTTGATAAAAAACAAAATTATATTTTTATGTGTTTAAATATATGTTGTATAATGATTGGCTTTAAAGCAATGATTCAATAGAACAAGGATCAGGAACATTTTAGATATTAAGAGGGCTTAGCAAAGGGTATACCTCAAGGTTATTTAAAGACAATTACTATTTCAAGGTATCATCGATCAGAGACAGAGTCATGTAAGTCGTCGTTTTATAAACCATCACTTTTTGAGTCGACAAAATTGAAGACGATGCTTTGAGGTAATACCAAAAGAATCAATTATAAAAGCCATGCATAATCATTATTCTTATATAATGGTAAATAGAATCAACCAATAGAATGACAATAAATAAGCTTACTTATTCCATATCACGTATTTATTACACACACTAGAAATTAAATGTGCAAATCACTTTGGAATCTCAGAGGACAAAAAAGAGGCCCTCAAGTTTTTTGTCTAATGAAGTTAAGTCGTAAATGATACCAGCAAGTTTTTTTTCTGAATGGCTCAGGTGTGCCTCTTCAATGAGGCACAAAGGGTTTGTTGTTGTTACTCCTGCAGGTTGATAAGATTATAAGTTATCCAAAGAGATATCTCATTTGCTTAGCGAGGCAACCTACATGCAAACTTGGGTTTTTTCCCTATCATGGGCGGGCAGGTATCGATAAATGCTCATTGGCAAAAATGAGCTTTGAATGCATAATGAGGAAGTAATGAATGAACCAAACCACAAAATATATTAAGCGATGGGGAATATATAAACATGTGCTCAAATTATAAATATATTTTTCCGTAGAACGAAAAATGTAGTTTTTATGTTTACTCATATATTATTCAAATTTTTTGTTTCTTTTTAAATTTTTGGATGTAGTATTTGTGTTCCATAGGACCTTCCTGATGAGATAAAAATGTAGTTTACTGTATATTAATAGACTCGCATACTATCAAAGACAAGCTATCAATTGTACAAAGAATTTGAAAATTTCATAGTAACAACTGATTATTAAATTATTTAATTTTAATCAAGTTTTTTTCTGTTGATAAAAGCTTTTATTTCATACCTGCTAACTGCAATCCAGTGCAACTCTTTTGAGCAGTTGCATCTAACAAAACATAAATAAACATTATAGTACAAATTTAGGGTTCAAAAGTGGCTATAAATATGTCGATAATTTCTCAAAATCCTCTCGGCAGAATTAAAATAATGAATTGATGGCACGAATCGTACAATATTTCCAGCCATTTCCAAACATCCTATGTCGCGTTCGGAATCTTAATTTGTAAGGCTGAGTAGCGGGCAGCGGCTTTCAATTAAGTTTAGTTACGCACACAAATATTATTTCGAGAATTTCAATGTTTAACAACTCAGTGAATAGTTTTAATGTTTTAAACGATTTAAAGTACAATTTTTCATCAGTGGTTGTCGACTTTATATGTTCAAAATAATCAGATTCAATCCAAGGGAATCAACAAATCATAAGATTAGCTAATTTTCAACCACAGGAGGAGATTATATGGAACATGTGTATTGACATTCTTTTTTAATAAATGCCACGTCTAACAAAGTAGGCAAGGAAGAAATATGAAAAGATCTACTGACCAAAAAACTTTTTTGTCTATCTCTTTTCAAGAGTGGAATTGCCTCTGTGAGCCCTGTAGGGATCTAAGGCTGGATGATCCAGAGACAAGATATGGAATAAAACGGACTGGGAATATTTTACATGCAATCTTATATTTGCTTTGATTCTTTGATTTGGAGATATGGAAGGTTTTTTTATTGTTTTTATGAATTCAAAATATTTATGTTTGGGTTTATTTTTTAACGAAACATTTCCCATATTTCTTATAAATTATTTGATAATTCTTATCAGCTCTTTTCTTATCCGTAAGAGTGTTTTCAATGTGTGATGACAATACTTGATTTATATATTAACACAAAATGTTTTAGTATAATATTTAAAAGCTTGAAAATAGTAGCCTTTTTATATTATTGCCTTTCAACATTTTCTCAATCATTCCTATTTATTTTTTAATAATAGATCATAAAAAACTATTCACTTAATGATAAATACTCTATTCATACCGTCCAGTATTTCAAGACATTTCTATAACTGTTTAGTTACCAATACATCATTTGAACAAACAGTACATATACTCCACTTTGAACATTGACTAAGTTTCAGTTGATTGAGAAATAAATCCTCTAATAACACAGGCCAACAAAAATCAACAAAAAAATTTAGGTCGGACTAATTTTCACTAATTCTTATAGAGTTTTATCCACTGATTCCGAATATGGTATTCATTTTTCAAAGTTAGTGATAAATTCAGAGCTAAATGGATTTCAAATTTTTCAGCACTTTTTCGATTCAGAGCCATTATTGACATACAAGGACTGAAGTATAGACAAAATAAATAGCAATGATTTGATAGAGCTTAGATCAAAGTACTCATTTCAATTTTTACTTCGTCTCTGGCACATTTAAACTTTAAAATATATGTCATTTTGTACGAAAAATGAAGGGTTTTTCTTAGAGACTCACTGTTCCTCACTGCTCCTCACTCAAAGGTCTTACATGATTAAAAATTGATATGAATATGAAGAAAAAATATCAAGCTTTAATTTGATATGCTTAATATTCCATAAAATGCCTTATTTTAATCAAAATTAGCAAATGAATATTTTTTAAATCCTCTCCATTTTGCCCTTTTTTAGAGAAATTCATAAGTCACCCAGTGAGATAGAAACAGAGAGAGAGAAACTGACGTCACAACGTATGTAAACAATAAAGAGTAATTTTCCTTCTTTCATTGGAATTTGAGTGTTTTTTCCCGGAAATCTTCCGAGGATCCAGGATTCCTAATGAGTGGCCTGCCGGCTGTGCCGTCGTACACAACATTTGTGAGAAGAATTCATCGTGACACAGCCTCGGATCAAGCATGGAGCAAGGAGTGGAAGCTTAGGAGGACATGACTCCCCAGAGGGTGCTTAGCCTATTCTCTTTGAGTCGAGACAGACAGACAGACCCTCAAGGACATTACCCCCCCCCCCCCCCTCCTCTCTCTTCCTTAAGGCTGGTTGGCTGGCTCATTCCGTCTGCTCAAAGAAGATGACGTGTCGGGCACCCCGGAGGGAGGAATGGACTCCCGTGAGAGAGAGAGAGAGAGTCATTGCCTTTGTCCTGTCTACCTACTAGCCTATTCTATCGGGGAGTCTCCTTTTCAAGTGAATCCATCGTTTTTTGCAGCAGAAAAATGAATTACTTACGTTTTCGTTTGCAAAATTCACCTTTTATTAACTATGCAAAAGATACAGCGGGACGACCTCCCTTCCAGTCACCCACCCACGTCCTTCAAACTCATAGCCGCCGCCCCGAGGAGCCCAAGAGTGTACTTCCAAGATAAAAACAAGACATCCAACAACACAATCCTTTCAACAGCCACAAATCACAATGATACACATAATTCATTTATGAAACGCGCAGTTGTCTGCCCACCGATCCGTCGCCGTCCTTTATTCCGGGGGGGGGGGGGGGTCCACCTGCCCTACATCCTCTCATACTGAAACAGAGCACCATTTCAACAGTAGCCGCCGGGCATGCCATGAAGATACCACACAAGCGACCCTGCATGGACCTGGGGAGAGACTCCCATCCCCCACACACTCTAGAAGGCGGACCAAACACCACCACGCCCTCGCCTGCATTGGCCTCACTCTTCACGTCACTCTAAATCCATTCTTGGGAACTAAGCAAAGACTTTCCAACACTCTCAGGTGGAAGCCATCTCCCCCATGGGGCCCGAGTCCTCTACGGAGCGCTATGGCATCCGCTCCACCAAGGACGACCTCCTCCAGATGATTTAAAAGTGGACAGGGACATCGCAAAGGCCGAGTCACAAATCGTCAATCTAACCCTTCCCAATAAGCATTCCATTTACATTATGCCCTCCGGGAACAACGCCTGGGCACCCGACGGGCCATCTGCTAGAGACAGACATCAAGCAACTTTAAGAACAGAAGCTGGAGAACTAGAAGATGCATTCCTACGCTGTAATTGTGACAGGATTTTGGAAAGTTCTTTACACTACGTGTTGTCCACCCAGCCGCCCGCAGGACCTAGCCTTAGCCACGGAGCTGAAATGAGCTAGTCTTTAAAGAAATAGCAATCGTACAAGAACTGTTACAATTATCTTCAAATCATTGGGACAGCAAATTTAAAACCTGATTGTCGCTCATTGAACTTGTTTTGATATGTAAGGTGCATGAAAATAAAAAGGAATTAATTACATTGTAAACATTCTTTTAACTTATAGATTGTTGCCTAGATTTCAACAACTTATTTAGTGGTTTTGCACTGCTGAATCCCAAATGCCTTCGGATCTGGATGGCAGTATGGTGAAGATTTGATCAAATTATATCCCAAAGTTTCTACTAAATAATTATTATCAATGTTAAAAATAATTATTAAATCGTATGAAGCATTAAAAATGATTTTTTGATAGAACTTTTACATTTGTATACTTTGTTTGTCATGATAGCCCTCATTTGCTTTCCTTTTAGATGTTCTAATCGGTTGTTATTAATTTTTAATATGTGCTGAAAGGCTTATCAGGCGGGGAATTTTTTTAAACTAAAATGCTCAATGATGTCAAAGTACGTAATTCCTCTTCTACGTTTTATATGTACATATATTATGTGATGTAATTTTTTTGAGCCTGAATAAAAAAAACAATAAATTACTCAGTAAACTATTTATTTTTTAATTCTTGATAGTGGCTTAGATTTCAACAACTTATTTAGAAGTTTTGCACTGCTTAATCAGGAAATGATATCCGTTTATCTTCATCAGGTCAGGTTTTAATGCTAAATTGATTTTAAAGAGCCATTTTGTGACAAAAATTCATAACATTTTTGTTTATTATCAGCTGACTTTTCATGTGTATCGTCCTATATTTTTAAAATAAGAAAAAATGATATTTCAACAACATATATTAATTATCTGATTGTATATTTTAAACTGAATTATGTCCATTAAAAATTATAAATACGTGTAAATTGCATGTTGCCATTTTTTAGCACCGGGATAAAATAAGTATGATAATAATTTAGTTGAGTTAAATAATTTAAGTGTTCCTATAAAATATAAGAATAAATAATATTTTTGAATCGAACTAGATCATTTAATTCCTTTTGGGAAAATGGATGTGGAGTATCATCTTCAAAAACCATTTCTTCTTCTTCAGGTCTTCAAAACTTGAGGCATCTTCGTCACTAATGTTAGGAAGTTCTTCGAAGATAGGCACTGGAATTTCTTCACTGTGGGCTACAGGACGGCGTGCTGATAGAACATCAGGATATTTGAGGCTGTCCCGCTTCTTTCTGTTCATCCCACTCAAATCAATAGCGCAAAAGTAGCAGTCTGTGATATGGTTTGTTGGCTCCTTACAAACCATGGGAATTCCAAAGTTCAGACTTTTCTTGCCATTTGTCCATCGACGTAGAGTTTCGGTGCATGCCCGCTGTATCTTTTGCATAGTTAATAAAAGGTGAATTTTGCAAACGAAAACGTAAGTAATTCATTTTTCTGCTGCAAAAAACGATGGATTCACTTGAAAAGGAGACTCCCCGATAGAATAGGCTAGTAGGTAGACAGGACAAAGGCAATGACTCTCTCTCTCTCTCACGGGAGTCCATTCCTCCCTCCCTCCGGGGTGCCCGACACGTCATCTTCTTTGAGCAGACGGAATGAGCCAGCCAACCAGCCTTAAGGAAGGAGAGGAGGAGGGGGGGGGGGGTAATGTCCTTGAGGGTCTGTCTGTCTGTCTCCGACTCATCAGATGAAAGAGGCTAAGCACCCTCTGGGGAGTCATGTCCTCCTAAGCTTCCACTCCTTGCTCCATGCTTGATCCGAGGCTGTGTCACGATGAATTCTTCTCACAAATGTTGTGTACGACGGCACAGCCGGCAGGCCACTCATTAGGAATCCTGGATCCTCGGAAGATTTCCGGGAAAAAACACTCAAATTCCAATGAAAGAAGGAAAATTACTCTTTATTGTTTACATACGTTGTGACGTCAGTTTCTCTCTCTCTGTTTCTATCTCACTGGGTGACTTATGAATTTCTCTAAAAAAGGGCAAAATGGAGAGGATTTAAAAAATATTCATTTGCTAATTTTGATTAAAATAAGGCATTTTATGGAATATTAAGCATATCAAATTAAAGCTTGATATTTTTTCTTCATATTCATATCAATTTTTAATCATGTAAGACCTTTGAGTGAGGAGCAGTGAGGAACAGTGAGTCTCTAAGAAAACCCTTCATTTTTCGTACAAAATGACATATATTTTAAAGTTTAAATGTGCCAGAGACGAAGTAAAAATTGAAATGAGTACTTTGATCTAAGCTCTATCAAATCATTGCTATTTATTTTGTCTATACTTCAGTCCTTGTATGTCAATAATGGCTCTGAATCGAAAAAGTGCTGAAAAATTTGAAATCCATTTAGCTCTGAATTTATCACTAACTTTGAAAAATGAATACCATATTCGGAATCAGTGGATAAAACTCTATAAGAATTAGTGAAAATTAGTCCGACCTAATTTGGCTGTTGGCCAGTGTAATTCATAAATAAATAGCAGTTCTAAGTTATTTTTTCACAGATTGTTCTATTTAATTGTAACTTGAAAAA
>CP045899.1:8620908-8638829 GCA_013387185.1 Caligus rogercresseyi
AATGCATAAGCAAAAAGAACACAATTGCGACTCTTTTTTTCATTGTCATTTGTTGAGACATTTTAGTGCGTAGTGGAAGTTATAGTTGATCAGCGTAGTTAGAAGATTAATGACTCTGTCCAAAAGTTCTTTAAAAATGAAATTCTCTTAACGGCATGTTTTTTTCTTCCCAACTCTTATTGAGGAACATCATTTGACTTGCCTATGGTGGTTTGTGATTTTACAGAGTTTCAAGCTAATTATACCCCCACTTCATCGTCTAAGCACATGCTTCAATGGTCCGTGATTCGTAAGAAGCAAATAAAGAAAAATAGGTTGAAATGATTTTACTCTTTGGCCATTGATAGGAATATAAAACAACCACCCACATTACATATTGAGTGCTGCAGGCATTCATTGAAATATGATATGATTACTAAATATTAAAAAATAATTCTTTTCGCTAAAAATAAAACCTATAGGGTCCATGGGTCACCCAAAAACAATCTATATTTGTGGTTTATTACTGAGACATGCGTGACAACCGTACTTACCAAAGATTGGTCGTTTGCAGCTATAATTTCCAAAAAAACTCTTCTTGCATGACGTTAGGATTTGCAGCCATGTTTGAAAATTAAGTCGAAAATGTTCGATTGCAGAATTAAATGGTTGAAAGAATTAAATAGCTTAACGCAGTATCCAGATTCTACGTGCTTTGTTATATCGTTCTCTGTACAACAAAGGCGTACTTGAAGTCATTATACAGGGGTCACCAACACGTCGCCCGCGGGCGCCATGGCGCCCTCGTAGACTACTTGAGTCGCCCGCAAAGGCATTCTCAAAATAGTAATACTTAAGCAGTGAAGGAGTTCTTCAACATCAAAATATCCCACTGCAAAAGTTGGTGTCAATCACGACAGACGGGGCTCCTGCGATGACCGTACGGCATGTAGGGTTCATTTCGCACTGTAAAAGTGATCCAGCATTCCCGAAATTCGTACAGTACCACTGTATCATTCATCAACAGGCGTTGTGCGCAAAGGTGCGTTTTTTAAATTTTGTATTTCATATATTTCATCCTTGTTGCTGTCCTGTTCAAGGCCCAATTATAATACCTATTAAATGCGCATATTTCATTTTTCAGGTGATCGGCTTTGAGCACGTTATGACTCCTGTTGTGTAAATAGCATCCGCTCCAAAGCCAAACAGCACCGAAGTTTCAAAGTGCTGTTGGAGGAGCTGTCGGCTGAATACAGGGACCTGCTACTCCACACGGACATCCGATGGCTCAGCAGAGGGCGGATTTTACTTCGGTTTTTGTCGCTGTTGAGCGAGATCAAGGATTTCATGAAATCTAGAGACGAAGACACCTCTATGCTGGAAGACACTGCGTGGCTACTTGACCTGGCATTTCTGACAGACATTACTGGGAAACTGAACAATCTGAACCGTGCGCTGCAGGGGAAAGGAAAGACTGTTGCAGACATGATCAGTGCTTTAAATGCGTTTAAAGCCCAGATGAACATTTTCTCTGCGCATTTACAGAGGAAAAAGGTCCTGCATTTCCCCTCTTTGCAGATGGTGCTGAAAGACAATGTTTCTGCGTCTGAGAGTTTTGGCAAAGTTGCTGAGAAGTACTCTCAAGTCATAAACAGGTTAGGGCAAGAGTTTGAAAGTCGGTTTTGTGACATTGATAAGCTGGAGCCATGTGTGTCGTTCATTTCAAATCCTTTTATGAACGTGGACACAACGTGCATTGCTGAGCAACTAAGTGAAATGCTTAGCTTGGATGCTGGGGAGGTGGAAATGGAAATAGTGACTTTACAAAATGACATCCACCTCAAGGCCCATTAGGCTACAGAAAACTTCTGGGGCCTTGTTGATATAAAAGGTTTAGTGGTCTATGCACAGCAGCTATGAAGGTGGCTAGCCTGTTTGGTTCAACTTACCTTTGTGAATCAGCCTTTTCTGACATGAATTACATCAAAAATAGACACAGAACAAGGCTCACAGATACACATTTGCAAGATTAACTCAGAATTGCAGTTTCAAGTTACAGCCCAGATTACAATGCACTGGTGGCCAGCATGCAATGTCAGGCCTCCCATTAAAATGTATTTCTGAAGATTGTAAGATATTTCAAAAATATAAATAGTTTAGTTTTGTTGTATAACTGTGATGGTTGATTCATTTCTGTAAAAGATCAGTAAAATGTCATTTGTTTGTGTGCATAAGAAATAGGCCTATGTCACACATGTTAAAATACTAACCTATAATTTTGTTTTAATGTAAATGGTGCATTGTCATCCATGATTTCAGTCCCTTTTGCAAATCTAAGGAGTTGTTTGAAATGTTTAGAATTAAAGCAACAATTTTTCTTCCTTTTAAAGTCATTATTGATGATTATTGTGAATTTTTTATTATGAAAATAATCTAAAGCAGGCAAATATCACTAATTACCTCCGCCGAAGGAGGTATTGTTTTCACTGGCGTTTGTTGGTTTGTTTGTTTGTCAGCAAGATAACTCAAAAAGTACTGAACAGATTCGAATGAAACTTTGTAAAGTTGTTGGAAATGCTAAAAGAACAAGTTATACATTTTGACATCTCTAAGTGCTTTTTTAATATGCAAAATGAGCAAAATACTACTACTAATAATAATGTAATGGGGTCTCTATTCAGGGAGTAGGAAAGAACAAACGCTAAAAAAAAATATTCATTGACGTATTATGTTCATTTATCAGCTCAGGACTATGTTAACCCAGTGACGTAGTTTACACTTGGCGGAGGTATACACTCTCTGAGTGTATACATGCCTCTAGTTAGTATTAATAACATACAGGTAAACCGAGTAAATTTGTTATATCAGAAGCGCATATCAAATGGTAGCCCTTAACATGAATCCACACCCAAGAAGTAGCCCTCAGTTAAAAAAAGGTTGGTGACCCCTGTCATAATATATACATGATAAAACATAGTATATAAGACATATACATAATGCTGTAAGAGGTAAATTGATTAAAGCCATTGTGGTGAATTATTTTCAAGGATCTTTAGATAAAATGATAATAATAATAATCAAATTTTGACAAGAAAATTAGTTTTTAAGAAATCTAGTTATCCTAAATATTTGTAAGTTTTATTTGTTATAAATATTTTTTTTTCAGAAATTTTCTTTGACAATATGCTTAAGACAAAGATTTGTTTATATCTATGTGGGGCCCGCCTCAGGAAGAAATAAACCTGATCACTCTAGATTACAGTTCCATACTCTATAAATTAGAAGCTCTAGAACAGTACTTCCCTCCGACATCGAACCTATTTAAATAATGTAATATTTTAATATGTGGACTAAATATAATTCTTTAAGTACTTTAAAAGATGGATGTTAATGAAATATAGTAGTACCGTGTGTACAAAAAAATATATAATGACCGTGACATGATAAAGGTTTGACAAAAAAAAAATATATATATATCATACATATGTTTATATATATACGAGTACTATATATATTATATATATATAGGTGGTTTTAAAAATAGAAACTTATATTTTGGGGAAATATTTCACAAAATGCATAAATAAATGCATTGGTGCATATTTTTCTTATATACATGAGTTGCTTGGATTCTATTTATATCATTATTGAACAATTTCCTAATTATTCAAATTACTTCCCTATTCCTTAATATGTGTAAAGACTTCTATATTTGTTCCCCATTTATGAAGAAGGAGGTATAAAGAATATAATTTTTCAGTACTTTTGGCTGCAAGTTTAGATGCACGGAATTAACGATTTTAAAAAGGATTTTTCATCTGAAGCTTAAAAGATAAGCAAATGATAAAAAGACTAATTCAGTATTAAAAAATTCATATTTTCCTCACTTATATAGATCACATCCTGTTGAAATGCTCGTTTTTAAAAGAAATATATCCGGCCGTTCCGTATATGTACCACCATCGATCAAATCAATGAAAAATACCTATACAGAAAAAGATTTCTCACCTTCTCCCACAATTCAAGACTTTACGCAGTTTCGACAAAAGTTCATTGCATGGCTAATAATGAACGAACAAAATAAGATTCCAACCCTTCAGAAACTATGCCATTGTCTCCCTTTATTCCAAAGCGTCCAACGATTATGACTGTACGTTAGAAATTGAATTAAGTAAACTAATCATGCATACTTTCATATTTAGTGATTTATTGTTTTTATCTTACCACTTTTGATGTGTCGTTATATATTTATGGTCGATATTTTTAATATCCCTTGTTTAAACATATGCCCCTGATGTCAAGATTTATCCCTTCCCCATTAATTTGAACAGCAACAACCTTCTTCCCAAGATTTTAAAGTTAAATAAAGTTAAAGTTAAAGATTTTCGTCTTATTTCCTGCCTTTAATTATAGTCAATATACAAAAATTGTCAAGTAAAGATCCCCCTTCATATCAGGGGGTGATCTTTGAGGGTAGAAGATGGCTTCTCGCCGAGTAGATAAGGGAAAGGACGTTGTCTTCCGCTACACTCTTTTGAACAATGCACCTAAGACTGTTAGGAAAGGTATTTGATGTACATTTTATTTTTGCAGCTTTTTCGTCGGAATGACAGTACAAAATAACTTAAATGAGTCGGCATTTCTTTTTAAATTGTTATTTCAAAATAGTAAAAGAGCCTCGAAAAAAAATAAGTAAATACTTTGTATCATCCAATTAATAATGATGGTAATAAAGTAAACTCGTTTCCGCATTTGCTTTTTTGCCTTAAGTTCCACTTGTTCTCAATGCACTAGCATTAATCCAAAAGTGCATTATACTAAGTGCACTTGATGAAGCTCAAAAACATATTTGGGAGCTGCCTGCATTGCTTAGTCGTATTTGTTCCTTGCTCTCATTTCAGAATAAAATCATATTATGTATATTTCAAAGCCTTAAATGAGGACGATGAATGCTCCTTTCAACATTCAAAGCCATTATTTTTATGTGCATAAGTTCCCTATCCGTACTATAAGCAGGCTTTAAATTGTCTCTTGGCATTCCTCAGGTTAAAAATTTCTTATTAATCATTATTTACAAAAAAAATATATTATCGAGTTGTCTTAAAGTAAAATATATTAACTTGTTCAAAAAAAGTTATTTTCTATATTTTCTCTCTTCATTGACTTTACTTGAGCTGTACTTTTATTGAAGAAAAAAACCCTGATATATCGATTGATGAATTTTATTAGTACTCATGTTACAACTTTTATGAATTCTTATGATTTTTTAAAGTGACAGATGAAATATTAAAATTGACAATCTATTAAAATATCTTGGGGTCATTTGAATGACCTCTTAGATTCTTATTTCATAAATTCTATAAAATTGACTATTTTGTAGTGTATAGCTGTTCAAATTTGCCTTGACCCTTGCAAGAATATCTCTGTGTTCGTACTCCAGGGCCCTTGAACAAACCAAATATGAAGTGAATAAACCCTGAGCCTAGTATATTTCATCGAAATCTTTCATATTCAAGGCAATGGTGGGATTTTTTTTGAAAAAGAAAAGTAGTAATTAAAAATGCTTAAAATGAGTTAATATTCTTTGGAAGGTAGGAATATCCGTGAAGTTACTTGTTACTCATATAATATTTAGCCTACAGGGAACTCTAGGTCCTTATTGATAGTTAAAAAGTTAAAGAAATGAGACTTAAATTCAGGGCATCCTCGAGCAAAGCAAAAGCTTGTTCTAAATACTCAAATCATTTCAAAAATAACATAAGCTGATGTCAATTTAAAAAAAATGTTGTCTGCATATTTGAAGGTGCTGTTATTTTGCATTGTATTCTATTTTTGCTCTCTATTTTATTTTAAAAAGTTTGAATAAAGGATATATATATATCAGGAAAAATTCAAATAATACATTAAAAGTTTTAAAGTTTGGTTATTAAAATATAATTAAGTAACATGAAAAGATTAATTTTTGCATATTTTACAAATAAAGGGACCTCTTTTATTCGTACAATGTATTTTATTTTTCAAAATAATGTTAACTAGAGGCATATATACACTCAGAGAGTGCAAACCTCCGCCGTCACGTGGTCCTTATGAGCCTTCTGAGGCGGATTTTTCACGACTGGGGCGGCGTAGAGGGACGGGGGACGAGAGAAAGACGCTCCCGGCATCCAATTTCACAGCACAGCGACATCTATTGGCAGAGTAGGCTAACTTGAAATATTTATTAGTATTTAGTTCATTTTGCATCTTAATTCTGCACTCAGAGATGCCAAATGTTATCACTTGTTCCTTTTGGCATTTCCAACAACTTCACAAAGTTTTCATCCGAATATGTTGCGTACTTTTGAGTTATCCTGCTGACAAACAAACGAGCCAACCAACAAAACAACAAACCAACGCCAGTGAAAACAATACCTCCTTCGGCGGAGGTAATTAGACAAAAATGTAACAACATTATAATAAATTTGAAAGATTAACTAATGTAATAATTCTGTAATACGAATGGACAGACTTTGGATATTTTCCTTTTAAAAAGTGACCACCGAATTAGAAAGTTTTCTTATTGGAATTGTCGTCATATTTCATAAATTATTGTTCCATGCATTGGATGTGAGCATTTTTTTATAAATAAAGTTTAGAGCGTGTACTTGATATTAGAAAATAGAAATAAGAGATTTTTTAGTTTGCGGTCATAATGACCAAATTATCTGCAAAACTAATAATTAGTCATTTTATAAGCAAAAATTATAAACTAATCTTTATATATTCGAGTTTACTATCAGTAGAAAGAAACATATAATTCGAACTCAGAACTATAATTAAGTAGTCGTTTTGTATTAATTAATATTTGAGAAATGAATATATTATATCTGTTGTATGAGTAATATTTACGTCGTGGCAAAAATAGCAAAACAAGTTTAACTGACACGATATTTTCAAATCGATGTAGGAGTGATTTTATGAATTCGTTGAAACTCATGTTCAGGTTCGTTACTTTTTTTGGTACACCGTAACAGCACCATTTTTTCCTAATATATAATACGATTTATTCTTATTTACAACATCCCTAATTATATTCAATTCCTTGAAATCATAGAAGCTATAGAGTAATTATACACTTATTTTTTTACTACTCTTTCGTGTTATAAGCCATCAGTATACGAGGAGGAGTAACGGCCTGATCCTTCTTTGTCTGACTGGAATTACTTGTAATAATAAAAAGGCATCATGATAGCATAATTACTATGCTTCTTTTATTCATCATGATTGTCCTAGCATAATAAAATATATATTCAAGGCGGCCTCAGGGACCGAATAGATCTTAGCCCCAAGGACGCAGGTCTGTTTTTAACTTTTGTAGGCATGTGTCTTCTATTGTTTTAAATAAATGTATATAAAATACATGTGAACTAAGGGGAATATATATTCAAAAGACTTATGTGTATACAGACATGAGATTCTTAGCACAACATCGAGTGGATATATATAAAGTATTTTGAATGTGAGAGGACAAAGAGTCCTCTGACATTCAACTGATGTCAGCCATTTTAAAAGGGCTTTCTGTTCTGAATGTAGTTAGTTCTTGGCTAATATTCAAACAACAGCAAGCAACTTACAAAGTTAGTAATGGAATCTTATTTAATTATATATGGACAATCTTTATATAATTCTTAGGGTTTCTATATTTAGTATTTCTATTTTTATCTGTTGGTAAATAAATAAAGTAAATGTGTTTCATTCATCAATAATAGCAAAATAAAATAAACTATTTATTGTGCCCTTCATTAATTAGGTACACTAATGTTCTATGAACAATTTGCTACAAGTTTCGTGATTTTTTTATTAGAACCTTTCTCTTATGTAGATCAAAGGTCAGTATTTTATCAAATATATAATTTCACTTAAGGAATAGTGGTACTGAAGCGCTTGAAATTTAATGAAAGAAGTATATATTTAAAGCATTATATGCATCTTCTCACTGCAATCAACCTCACTTCTACTTGAATTATGCATCGTATACCTCTAAAAATAAGATGAACGAGATTACACAACGGCTTTTCTTCTTTCTCTCTGTTACTTGGCTATTAGGCCACCCCAAGGCCATTGCCCACTAGAATATAGAATTAGGCAAATCTGCCCTCATTTTAAATCACCCTACAACAATGCTTTACATTATATGAATGTATATATTATCACAACTTCCATGGCCCTCAAAATACTTGAGTCCTTCATCTCCCTTATTTTGAAGGATGATCTAATCTCAATGAATAGAGTGCCCTCTGTTTTAAAACAGGGTTTAAAAGAGGGCTTTAGGAATCTTTCAAATATTACTTATGCTTCTGTTTGAAATGTTCTGATAAAAATAAATGTATATATATATATATTAACAAATTTAGGACTTAATTTATCATAGAAAAATGGGGTTTTATAAACATTAAAAAAACTTAAAATAAGGTCTTTAAGGTAATGTACGAAGATAAATTTTGCTATAATGCTTATATATAATTCAAAAGCTTAAAGATACATATGCAATTATATATTATAGATAATAATAATATAGATACATATATATAATATTATATATATATATATATATATATATATATATATATATATATATATATATACCATACAAACATTCTGGTTATTTTTATAATTTTTTTTTCTTGGCCAACAGGCGTAACTATATTTCATAGTGAGACAAAAATTTCAATTAAAAAAAGACAACAAAATATACAAGTACAACAATTAAAAAATACATTGCAGAATACTAGTAAAAATAATTAAAAGGATTGTAAAACTTTGGTATATAACTTAAAAATAGGTAAAATCGTTGCTACGTCAGGGTCCTCCGACGATCTCTTCGCATATATAATTTGTTGTACTTTTGTGATGATGGCGTTGACTTTGGATTCTTCTTCTCCGCGGTAGGAGGCTAAAAAGTCTTCCCTTCCGATCTCTACTCCGAATTTCTCCTTGAGAGTTTCTGAGACAGAGTTAAGGATCTCTCGGAGCGAAGTGCAACTCCAAAAAATGTGATCTGTCGTTTCGGGGCCTTCCTTGCAAAAGCGACACATACTCCTCTGCCCTTGGAAGAACTTGTCTCTCACCTCCAGAGTTCCCGAAAGGAGACGGTATTTCAACCATTTTTCCGGAGCGGAAAGATACGTGTTTTTAACCGCTTTGACACTATCTTGTGCCTCTCTTTGGATACTTCTTCTATTTAAGTAATTTTTAAATGGGCTCATTGCATCTGTTGTAAAGCTTTTTCTTATGTCAGCCGTAGAAGCAGTTGATACTTTCATTTTGAATGGTATTAAGGGTCTCTGGATAATTTTATTTTTGCCGAGGATCGTTTTAAATCTGTTATCCGCCATCTTGTCGATAAGTGAGGGTGACCAACACAGATCAGCTGCTATGTCGCCAGATACTGTGTGTATATCAGGGAGACAAATACGCTGGGTTACAGGAATTTCCCATCCCAAGGAAAGTTCATACTTTGCTGCAACTTCTTTGGATGCCTCGCATATTTTTTTCATCCTAGGTGAGTAAAGGGAAAGACATTTAAGGACCTTTTTAAAACTTGCACATGGATACTCGTTGGGAAAAAAATCCTTTTCTTTTAGAAATTTCTCCAAAATTAGGACCCAGGGTTCCCGTGACAACCATATTTTCCTTATCCAATAAAAGTTTTGAACTTTCCACATTCGAGACTCACAAATTACAGACAGGCCACCCCTGTTAAGATTGGTATGTAGTCTGTTATAAGAAATGTTTCTTTTTTTCTTCAACTCAAGTAGTGAGTTTTTCAGTTCGGATATTTCTTTGCAGGCTTCCCTATCGTAAGGGGTTATCCGAAACAGGTGAATCACAGTCGGAATTATGTATGTGTTCCAGGCAACGATTTTGTCCCACATGCACAGATTCAAGCTCCCAAAGAATTGACACGAGCGAGTTACCTTTTTGACTATTTGCTCAGTATTCTTCTGTTGAGCATTTCTCCCAATCCATGATCCTAGTAGTCTTATGCTTTCAGATTCTCGGAAGCTCGGCCAACCTTTTGCAATTAGTCCATTGTATTTGCTGATAAACTCGGTTTTTGCTTCATTGATTTTTAAGCCGGAGGTCAGTGAAAATCTTTTTAGTAGGAGCATTGTTCTTTGTACAGACTTTATTGTTTCTAAAAGGCTTCCATTCAAGACTAACGTGAGGTCGTCTGCATAGCAGAGACACTTTGAATGGGACGGTGTCGTTGGCACACCAACAATTTGGCGATCCGATTGAATTTCCTGAAGGAGTTTATCGATTCCTATGTTGAAAAGTATAGATGCCACAGGATCACCCTGCTTAACTCCTCTTCTTACAGAAAAGGAGGCTGCTACTGTTCCATAATTGATGGTTGTTTTGGAGCCAGCGAGAATGACGCCGACCATCCTTATTACAAAGTCCCCGAACCCCTTCCGAAACAAAGTCTGAATTATATATTGATGAGATAATGAATCGAACGCCTTAGCAAAATCAATCGCAACTATAGATGAGTTATTGTAGGTTTCAGTAATTGTTTGTACTGTAAAAGGCACAATATCCATTATTTTATCTTTTTGGAAGCCGTATTGACAAGGATGTAGGTACGGGCTTGATATTTTTCTTATCCTATTTGCAAGAATATAGCAGAATATCTTATAAATGCAATTCTGCATCGTTAAGGGCCGATAATTGTCCAGGTATCCTGTATCCTTGTTCTTTTTTGGTATAAGTACCATGCGTCCCTCAGAAGCGAAACTAGGAAAATATCCCACTGCCATCACTTTTTCGTAAAATATTAACAATATTGGGGAGAGAAGATCTTCATATTTTTTGTAAAATTCAAACGTGAATCCAGAAGGGCCAGGTGACTTATTCAGTTTGGCGTTCTTTTGAATAGCAAGTTTTATCTCGTTTCTTGTCAGATGCGTTTCAGTGGTGGTTTTGTCTTCTTCTGATATTCTGTAGGCCTCATCCGGCTGGCACCGAAGAGCTTCACAGAAGGTAGCTGAATTGTACATACACCTATTACACTTTTTATCTACCTGGCAGTCGTAACAAGAGTATATTTTAGAGTAAAAACTTTTGATTTTACTACATATGAAGTTTGGTTCATCACACAACACGCCATTGCTATCGAAAAGTTTGATGTGCTTAGATTTATCTTTGGCGTTTCCTTGACGTTCAAGTTGTAATCTTGAATGCGAGAGGTCGTTTATTTCGCTCAATTTTGCCTGAAATCTGTATCTCAGATCACTTTCTCTGTAAAGGTTATCCAGCTTCGCTTTTTTTCGTCATGTGTATGTGAACTTCTAGATATTGATTCGATTTTATTTATTTGCTTTTTTCTGTTAAAGGCTATTTTTGCTCCTTCACCCCTGCAAAATGTTTTAATTCTTGCAAGCATATACTCGACGAGTAAAAAAATATCCTGCTCCGCTCGCAGGTTGTGTGATGCTTCCTGGATGATGCTTTCAATTTTCTTGTTTATTTCAGGCTCTTTCAATAGCCTTGAATTTAGGATCCATTGTTTTTTGTTTCGGACTTCTTTTTCGAGGGGGTCTAAATCCATGTGAATAGCTTTGTGATCCGATAGCTTTGAATCAATGACGTTATACTTCTTGATAGCCTCCTGTAGGAATCCCTTGATTAGAAATAAATCAATTCGGGAAGAAACTGGTCTATGATTTTTGTCAGTGGAGAAAAATGTATGTTGTAGATCGTTGGCTTCACAGGCCACATCCTTAAAGCGAAAAGAAGAAATTATCGACGATAATATCTTTGTGGCTCGGGGATGGGAATTATCTGCTGTACTTGAAGTATCCCTGTAGAGTTTCAATTTGATGTTGAAGTCACCAGCAATTATTGTAGGTCTGTGTGTTATACAGGGAAGGAGTTTACTCTTAAAGAAGTTCGGATCATCCGTGTTCGGCCCATAAAGCCCAATAACATCAAAACTTGTGCCTTTGAAGTTGCATTGTATTTTGATCAAATTTCCCTCGACACAACGAAATATTAGACTAGGGTTTAAGTTTGATCTTACTAATATCGTCACTCCACGCTTTGGATTCGTATTGGCGTTGTTAAAAGAAGAAAAACACATATAACCAGGGGGAATTGTAAAGTGGCTCTCTAAATTGCACCTCGTGTCACTAAGTATTACTATATGAGGTTATTTTTTATAATAATAATATAAATATCGCTCATTTATTTACAGGTAAAGGATATATGTACCACGACGTAACAGACAAGGACAAACAAAATAATTCAAAAAAATAACTTTTCTTGAATCAAAAACACTAGAAGAGAACAAAGAATCGACTTCCGTACAGTTTCTAAGCGTCCTTTCACGAACATATGTACTTCAGCTCTATCAAATTATAATCAGTTGTCTGATAATATCATCACTTATTGTTCTTTTAAAATTCGTCATTTTTAACTTATAAAAAAGAAAATGTAATTAGTTGTCTTGAGAAAAGAATCAGGAAGGAGGACTATCGAGTTATTCAATCTTGAATAAAAAGAAAAAAAAGTAATTTCCTGAGCGAGAAAAGAACTTCAGCAATCCATGCATACAAACATGCATCAGAGGTACTGCAAGTGCAAAAAGGAGGAGTAAAACAATAGATTTGGATTATTTACAATGCGGAGCAGGGCGGCCGCCTATTACTCACTCACACACAAAAATAAGAAAGTACCTGAGTATAATATATGTAGATATCTATCAAGACAACAAAAAGAAATCAGAGAGGAAGTGGGATAGAGTTGAAACTGGTAGCTTATTTTCCCCTTCAAGAATAATAACTTATTTATTTGATGAGGAAATATTATAGTAGGACAATTATTTTGTGGAGTCGCCAAATAAAAAAGCACCCGTTGTGGCAACTGATGAAATAAGGTGAAATTAAAACGTGAACCACAAGGATTATAAAGTTTTTTCAATGTTTTAGTTAATAACGAATACTCAACAGAGAGTTGAAAAATTAAGTTCACTTAAAGAACTATTTAATTATATAAATTACTTGTTAAAATGCCTCCAGAAATTTTTTAATGGGAATTTAAAAAAGGGAAAACCAACAGGCAATGTCCAACGATCCCGTCCTATGTCAAGTTAAAATGAAATAATCCCTTAATATGACGTCACAAAGGTATTATTTTGCCACTATTCCTTAAAACTTTGTATTTTGACTTTTTCAATGTATTATAATAATTCCTTCCTTTTCTTCCTCGTTAATCAGTTGCCTACACGGAGAGTGATTTCCCCTTTTTTATTCAGTCTATTTTGCACGCAGTTATTATTTGTTGGTCGTTGACGCATCAAACATGTGCCAACTTCCCCATGAAACTTCCCTTGAATCCACTCAGACAAACAATCGAAAAGACATCTAGCATACAATTAAGAAGTATAGTCACAGGAATTTATTCAAAAGAATATGTTTTTCAAAAAGTACTGAAAAAACAATTATTTGAATTGAATTTAAAATTTCAAAAACAATTATTTTAATTGAACTTTCCAACAAAAAAAACAATTAAAATATAATACGAACTACCTTAACATTTTAGACTTGGAATTGCAAAAATGTCCAGCTAAAGTTGCTACTGGATGATTTAATGAGTATTATAAAAAAATTATTACATATGTGATTCATTTTAAGATTATAAATTAATTTGTTATCTACTTAATTAAATGTTTACATAAATATAGTTGTACTTTGTTATTATTATATATATATATATATTATATGTATATATTTATATATATATAATAGTACTACCCTTAGCATTTCAAACTTTGAATTGCAAATATGTCCAATTGAATTTACTCTACCTATAATAAAAAATATTTCATAGCTCCATATTTTGCATGAAATAGTAGCTTCGTTTGTAACAAAAAAGGTTATATTTTAGCATCAATGCAAATATTATTACGACATTCTATTTGTATGTAAGTATTACGATTGATTACTCATACATGGCTTATGCGTAAGAAAAATTATATACGTAGAAGTATCACGTTTGAGTATTTTAACAAATAACACTAAATGATATATACATGTCTTATGTATTTATATATGATAAATTAATTTTAGCACATATATGAAACATAGGTAATTTACAAAGAGTTGGTCCATTAATATTCAAAAACAATATATACTTTTTATCGACCCTTTTATCAAAATATCGTGATTTATTTGTTGTATTCAAGCAATCGGTATTTTTAGCAAACTGTCTATCTAAATTTTGTTAAACCTGGACATAACGCAAAAATAAATAATTAAATTTAACCTCATATACTAATATGATATTGAATATATATATATATATATATATATATATGAATAAACATATATATATATATGAACATATATATAATTATATATATACATATATAATTATCCAAAGAACCAATCGAACAATCATTCTCTGTGTTATGCAATCGAGGCAAATTATTATTATTATTGCTAAACGTAGCCAGGCAGTCTGCAAAGAACTTTGTGGAATACCTGGCACAGGTAAAGTGATAGTTCCCTTTCGGTGAAATTGTTTAATACTACATGCATATATAAGTGTACTTATTCTCAGCCTGGAAAATAGTATGTATATATAGTGAGTATATACAGTAGAAAGTATCAACGATGATGTAAAAAATGATTCATATATAGCTTCTTTTTTATATTATAATTTACGCTTATGTATATTTAATATGGTTATGCTTGAATTAAAAAAAGAAAGTATATTATTATTTTTATTTGTGTTTGTTTTTGCTAAGCATGTATGTATAAGTATTTTTCCTGTATGGTCAATGTCCTGTAAGTTAATATTATGGAGAGTTATTCTGAACAAAGAATATATATTGAATGATACCCTCTAATATTCAGCAAAGATATGGATCATGTATGTGCATACTACTATGAGGGTGCGTGGTGTGTCTTCTATACCATTGGCGCAAAACGAACTCTAATTACTTACCATATATGGCTGTATTCTTACCTGTTTGCAAAGCCCTGCTCCCCACACAATATTTTTTTCTCTCACTATCTAGTCACGATTTACTATACGGCATTTTAAACCTTCAAATATATATATATATTTATTTATTAAAATAGAAGATTTGATATATTTTTAATGAATCTATTTATGTTATCAACGAATCTATAAGAATTCGAGTGATCAACTGCCATATTCGTCAGATAATAATTGATTGACCCTACTCGAGAGTCAAACTTACAATCTTGATAGTCCAGCACACTTCCACGGTCCTAACACGGTCACTTTTTAACTATTTGGTTCGATCGAATTGCATCTATGTGGATATAAATAAGCATTGTAGATTTAAAAATTTTGTCAATCAAACCTAATATCTTTTCAATGAGGTTGACCAAACTTGACCTTCCCCTCTTGGGATTCGAACCTGTGCCCTCAAAGTCTATATATATATCTAATATATATTTAGTATCTATATATATTTATATATATGTATATAATTATATATATATAATATATCTAATTATTTTTCCAATTCTTACAAACTCAACCATAATTATTTTTCGAGCTGACTCAAAAAAAAGTTCTATCAAAATATATTTGATAGATTCCGTTATTGGACTAATGAGCTCCAATGGAATAACTTTCAACATCTTCAGTATATCAGTTCATTTTTGGTCATTCCGTTTATAGAAAGCGTTTGAATTACCAATTCATATTTTAACATTAAATATTTATTTTTCGTTAAGTAATCGCTTAAATTTTCTTCGTGCATAGAGTGATGGACTTCTATTAAGGTATTCATATTAGATACATTTTAACTATCTCGTAATAAATAATAATCAGTATTTCAATATAGCCATTCGAATTATTCATCGTCAACAGTTATTCAACTCTTTGATAACCTTTTGTCATTATTTTATGAAGGACTATTTTGTTCTTATATAAACTAGGGGCATTGAGAATGTTGAACGGAACTGAGGTAATGAAGATCAAATTTGACTTAAATATCTCAGCTTTCCCCTTTGGTGATATTGAGAAATCGGTAAAAAAAATTAGCAACATTCTGGTAATATATGTAAGTTTAGAACAATTTTATAAAATGTATATTAGATTTTTAATATTTTAAAGTGAATGTTATATTTTATGAATTAGATATATATGTGAGGTGAGAACACTATTTGAATACAGAACGAAATATAAGAAAAGGAGAAAACTATTATACGTATTTTTGGCTATATTTACTTCATACGATGATGCTTCCATTTTTATGATTTGAAATTATACGTTCTATATAGAAAAAAAAAAATATTTGCTTTCGATCATATTAATGGATGTTTGTAGTTTGTTGTAAGTCGATTGTTTATTACAATCAAAGGTTTTTCAAAGCGCAATATCCTTCCAAAGATGGACGGCCGTAATTTTTTCGTGAAATCATTACAAAATATTTATGTTGGTGTCCCTGCGCATCGATATGCTCCACCAATCACATGCTCCAACAAAACAATGGCTACAATTATGCTTTGAAGAGAGAGAGAGAGAAGAGAAAAAAGGGGTGATCTAAATTCAAAACAATAAATGGATCTCTTATTAATACATCATTATTAATTAGTTATTCTCATGTACTTCAAATCAACTGGATAGACAATTCGGAATCCAATCGTGGATTGTATTTTGTCGAATGATTGTGTGTTGCTATGCAGAGATTCCATCCAGTCGAATCCAGTACATCCTTCATCTCGTGGACGTGGACGTGCCGCTCACAAAGGAAGAGTTTGCGCTCGCAAAAAAGACGTGCCGCTCGCGATGGAGGGCTTGGCGCTCGGAGACGAGGACTTCTTCCCCCTCCAGGATTCATACTTCCCGGTGATCCCATCCTCGTCGTCCTCCGGCACAACGGAAATGCCTCCGAATCCACGAGTCCTGGTTCCACTTGGACTCGGCGGAGCGGAGGCATGTCTGGATGGATCCCATGGGCTCGGATCTCAACCCCCCGTGTGAAGCTGACGACGAGGGAAGACGATTATTCTGATGGGGTTCAGCTGCAAATTGAAACGAGTCTCCATTGAGGTACTATCTCTCGAGAGGGACCACAGCCGACTGGAAGACCATTAGAGAGAACCTGAAGACGACCGGGAAACACTTCATCAACCTCAACGCAGGATTCACCAAAAGGATTGTCTCCTGATATGGGACAACGCCCGTCCTCACGCTGCCGCTTAAACAAGGGAGGTTCTACCCAAAGGGACGTGAAACCGGTCAAATAGAACCCCTACAGCCCAGATCTGAACCTCTTTGACCGATTCCTGTTCCGGAAGTGAAGCATCTACTCCGTAATGACGATTTTGGGGGGCATGAGGAAGCCACTACTGCTGTGCAGCGGACGATGAATAGGGTTAGCGAAGACGAGCTATTCGACCAACTCAAGAAGCTCTGCAAGCACTGCTGCGACGTCATTGCAGCCGGAGGGGATATTTTATAATTATAAAGTGTTTTTTTTTTAATATTAATTTGATGAGAATAATGAGTTTTACTGGGCCAGACTATACATGGTTTAACCTAATAATATGCTATAGTGCGTATTTTTTGTTATATTGTTATTTCATTTGATCAAACATAATCCAAAAAACATTTTTTTAACTATTCATTAATTGTAAACATTTTTTGTCCAATGTTAATAAATTTACGTTATTTTATAATTTTTCATAAATAATTTTTTGTCTGAATTGTCGAACCTTTAGAACAAATGAATTTCTTGCATTTGCTTTTTTAAAATGTTTATTACGACAATGTTTGCACTTATAACATTTACTTACTTTCTAATTAAACGTTGCTTGTATAAAGTGCAACCTTTACATTCAAAACATCTAAAAAAACATTCATCTTTGTCCGCATTGAACGAATCAGAAAGGCCAGAAGCTCCGTCTTGCTTCCAC
>CP045899.1:8638929-8655980 GCA_013387185.1 Caligus rogercresseyi
TAGGCTTTATAAGAACAGTACTATTATATACACTGACATGATTTAAAAACAAAAATATGGAGTGGGAGTGTATTGAGCAGTAGTGTCCATTTCACCATTATGTTGTCAAAAAATATCAATCCATAATGGGAGTCATAATAGTAATAAAATGAAATTTTTCTATGCCATCTGTCATTTTGACAGAACTACTTTATGAATTATTGTACTACAGTTATATCTTGTTTCAAAAAATATGAGCATATCATACATATATATAGTATTGGTTTGTCAAATATAATTATTGGCAAATCAAGACGTTTAAATAAAAATACAAACATATATTCCATATAGTTTTTTGGGAAGATTTATAAAGACAAAATTATTTTATGCAAATGCCTACAATTAAGATGTATTGTAAATAAAGTTAAACAATTATTTAAAAATGTGCAACTCCTTTATAGAATATAGGGTTGTCACTCGTAATATGATTCGCTTCATCATGCATCATGAATTATGTATACAATGATGAAGTGACCTTTGGCTATCTTATCTGTGGCACACTTGGAATAGGAGAACATCGAGAAAGATGTCTCTTCACTGATTTTGTGTGTCCAAATGATCTACAAGGATACCTCACAGGATCATTTATGCCTGAAGATATTCATATTTTATAATGTGCCTCAGTCTGTACTTTTCAGAAGCCACAAGAAAGCTATTATGCATTGGCAAACCATATGAGATGTAATAAATCTCCGATTTTATTGCTGTATGTAGTTCACTATTTATTAATATTTTTTCTGTTAGAATTAAATGTCACGAATTATAATATTTTTTTTCTTACAAAAAAAAATAATATTTAATCAATAGTCAGTACTACAAATATATACTTAATTTGTTGATCGATTACAGTCGTACTCTGTGAGTCCTGTACATTGTTTTACTCATAAAGTTATTTTTATGTGTGTTTATAGGCCACACAGAAGGGACCTGAGTTTAATAAGTGCTTCATGACTCATTGTGGATTCCCTCTCTTTGACAGGTACATAGAGTGACACACTTGATACGGCTAATATCAACAGGAGATGATTGAAAAATAATTGGACTTTACGATTCAGGAGTCACGCTTATTATCCACTTGGAACATGAACAATTACCTGCAGTTGAGATGGAAAATCCCTAAGAAGATAAAACTAGATAGATATATATAAATATATTGACTCTGATTTTTAAAGAATACTTTGAACGTTAGAAAAGAAAACTCAAAGGAGATAAGCTGAGCGCCAATCTAATGGCTGCATCATCTAGGGTTTTTAGCTTCGTATGTTAAAGTTCTATGATCGAATAAAAATTGTGGGTCTCAGTTATAGAAAGCATTCCTGCTTTCTGTTGACATCTTTAAATTCATAAAAATGTATAATTATTTTTATTATTTTTTAGCTTTTTATTATATTGGTTATATAACTTTTATATATTGATGAGTATAATTTTTATCAGAGCATTCATCATAATATTATGTGTATTTATGTGTTTTATATAACTGCTCCCGTTTTTATATTCAAATGTGCATTTCTTTTTGCTTTGTTAAATATATTTTAATAATTCGAAAAGTATGAACTTTACTGTTCTATAATGGAGATTCCCCCTAAAAAGGGATACAACTTTCAATGCAATTATTTCATCGGACCCAAAGATAAAACTATATGCCTATAAATCAGGAATATAATTTTTAAAGATACTCATTCTCAATTGATAAAAAAGAGGCTCAGGTCCGAGCCTCGTATGTATATAAAACTGTTAACTTTCACATTTCTCCCTATCATGCCTCTTATAATATTTTTCATTTTATATTGGTATGATGATTAACATATTTTAGCGGTATAGAGTACAAATTTTCAACTATTGAAAAATCGGCTAAAACATTTATTAATTTTTTAAAGATTGTATTTGTATATAAAAATATATACAGTCAACTTCGCCTAAGTCGATCTCTCGGGACTGTGCAAAAACAATCGACTTAGGCGAAATTCGAGTTACAAATTTTGATTACTAAGTCGAAGAAAATTCGATATACAGGTAGGCGTGTGTGTGTGCACTCGCTCACATGCAGTCGCAAGTCTTCGGCGAGGCAGCAGGTGGGCTGCTTCTTGTAATACACAATGTGAACGGCAGGCGTTGTGCATGCGGGCTGTGTTTTGGAAAGTGACGCCCTCTTCAGCTTATGCGAAGTTATTTTCTTGTTTATGTATGTGTTACTGTCAAAATATCTGTTCGACTTAGGCGAAATATCGACTTACAAAAATCGACTTGTACACTTTTATTACACACATGGTCGATGGAGAAAAATGGGACTTTTGATTATATTCGAGTTAGGCGACTTTTCGACTTATGCAATTCGACTTAGGCGAAGTTGACTGTATAAATATATATATATGACCTTAAAGGTTCGATGGAGTTGCATCCGGGTGTATGAGAATATTCAATACTGGTTTAAAATATGATGTATGGCTGTTGACTCATGATTAAATATTCAATGCGGTCATTACGTTGTTTTGACATTTATTATACTACATAATGTATTTTTTCTCGATATTAGAAAAGTCATTTAAATGCAAAATGATAGTGAATGACATAATGATGATATTATAGTAATCGTTATAACAAGATAAAAGAACATCATCATTATATTATAATAATGGCTTTTCAATAAAGAATAATATGCTCGGATTTTTTTAACCTTTATTCTTTTAGTAATATTGACCTAACTGATAAATAAGACTATATTGTCCATGAATTGTAATTCTACTGAAATCTAACAAACATATTCTCCGAATTGGGATCTCTTTTTCTGAAAGAAGATTTATTGACTCACGAACCGGGTTTGCAACACATTTGATGCTTTATATTTTAATGTTGTAAAACCCAAGAAAGAAGAATACTTACAAGTCTTTCTAATTCTTAATTTATATATAATATAAGAGTCATCAATTCGACAATTTATTCGATCGAAAAAAGAATAGAGCTATCCATCCAATAATAGGAGATGTTGATAAATAATACTTGGTCAAATTTATTCATATAATGGATTAAAACCAAACTTATCAACGTATAATATGAATCTAATAAGTTAATTATTTTTTTAAAGTATTTGGAGTGAATATATATAACAAATTTTGACGAAAGATCTTCTTACGCAAGCAGATCTTTTCAATCACATTACAAATTGTCTCATTTTTAATATTGGTATACATATAACCGAATCCCCAAAGTTTAAAAAAAAATAAAATAATTTTTGTGGTAACTTTCTCCATATTTAACATAAAAATAAACAGCTTCATGCTCCTCAATTGTTGATCCGGATATCTCTTATTGCATCAGTTTAAAAATAACCCACTAAGTTTATTTGTTCTAATAAAATTTATAAGTCAGCTTGTAATATATTTACACAACATGACTGCAGTGAAGAATTATACGGCTTTCAAATGGAATATACGAGAGGAGAATGATGCAACTTGAACACAGTGCTGTGTGATAAGAAGTCGCAATATAAATCATTAAAAAAGCTAAACATCTTAAAATCAAATTGTTAATAATATTTTTTTCATATATTTGTATATATATATGCTTAATTTTTCCTTGCACATATATGTATATTACATCATCGTTTTTTGTCTTGGAAGGATAATTAATTTTATTGAAATGACCCTTCTATAACTTATTATTAACTTTAATAATGTTTTATACATTTGTTTATGAATGATTTATATTTGTATATATATATATGTGACGTGAGAACACTATTTGAATACAGGATTTTTTTTGGTGAAAATGAGCTGGACCCATAATAGTATTCTTCATTTACTCTTCTCCATTTTGTATTAGTATTTTTTTGCAATTAGGCCTCTGATTGAAGCGATATTTAAGGATTAATTATCGATGAAGAAGCTAATCAAATGAAAAATTGGCTAGGAATATTGGTATCTTCTTGCGGGTTCTTGTGTTTTTAACCAATCATATTACGTTGTTCATAGTTAATGTACGTTTTCTTATATTAAAATAGAGTAGGCAGTAGTCTCCCTTTTTACAGCGATTCGCTTCAATAGCAGAGAAACAGCGGGACTCATGATTAGTAGAGATAGAAAAGTGGGGATACTTTGGGCGTGTGAAAGGGAGAATGTTTGAATGGACCAAGGAATACTAGAAGCTAACTGGAAGGATGACGTCATTAACGGGCACTCCCTTTATGCTCAAGTAAGGGCCATCATTATTAGTTCAATTGTAATATTTATTTCAAAAAACGTGGTTGTGTAGTGTTATTTAAGTTCTTTATATTCTGTGTTTCAAAGTGGTTTACAAGTTATCTGCTTCTGTTGTAAACAGGGATATAATAATATGCCAAAGAGGGACTACTCTTTCTCAAACGATCTCTTTGGGAAGCTCAAGAGTCACTTTGATATCCACAGCTTTCGCCTCAATCATCTGTCAGCCATTAATGCGGCCCTCTTGAACAATGTCACCTCTGTCCTTATGCCCACGGGGGCGGAAAGAGTCTCTGCTATCAGTTACCAACCGCGGTCCAGGGTGGAGTCACTGTAGTCCTATCCCTCCTGGCATCCCTCATATATGATAAATTCACAAAGCTCGACGGTCTGGGAATCCCTGCAGATCATCTCATCGGGGACGACTATGGCCGGCAGCGGAAAATATACGAAAAGCTCCGTCTCCTCACGCCCCAAATCATATTCCTCTGCGTGACTCCCGAGAAGGTATCTGCCTCTCAGAAGCTCAATGGAGTCTCTCGAAGCCTTTATTCGCGGGATCCCCTCAAGCGATTCGTTATTGATGAGGCCAACTGTGTGTCTCAGTAGGGACACGACTTTCACTCGTACTACTAGCTTCTCCATAGGTTACGAAGTGATTTTCCCCGAGTCTATTTTATGGCACTAACGGCCACCGCGACGCCCTGCATCCGAACGGACATTCTACATCATCTAAAAATGAAGTCTCCAAAATGGTTTCTCTCTTCCTTCAACAGACAGAATTTGGCCTATGAGGTCCAACCAGAGAATCCATCCAAAACTGCTATGCTGCCCTTCCCGTGGACTGCTACCGTGAAATGGCTATTAAGCTGCCTTGCTCCAAGGGTGAAATAATGGACATTGTTCATATGAAGGAGCTTTAATACAAGAGCTACGAGGAGGAACTTATCCCAATTTGCCAGAGCTTTTTGGACCAACGGTTGAGTTATTTGGAGGATAAGGAATACGCTGCATTTCTAAATAGCGAAGAAGGCTCTGGGATTTTCCGTATTTTAGCTCGAGCATCGAGTCTATTGGTGGATGGATGTCCAAGTCAAAGTATTCTAACTATTCATCAAAAATAAAAGTACCCTTTTTTATCTTAAAGCAATTTAAAATATGAATGATTTTAAAGATATATATATATATAATATTAATCATAACTTTTTCATTTTATGAAATAGATTTTTACTTTATCACAATATCAAGCCAATAAATAAGTAAATAAGTATTAACTAAAAATTAAATATATTGAGTGCATTGTCCAATTTTAATAGTATCGTAGCTATACGTAGCTTTTATTCTGTTATTGACTTTGTTTTTTGTAATGAAATGCATATTGCATCATCTGTTTTTAATTAAATGATGTTAAGGTAGTGATAAAACAGGATAGAGTTACGCTATGACGTTAAATTTAATATCACCTAAATGTTTATAATTAATTCTTCATATTGTAATAGGGGCGGAAGAGGCAAATACTATCGGGGTCGCTGTGGCAGAATGTTATCTTTCCGTGGATGAAAAAAGTCTGGCTCGACCTCAAGCCGAACCGGAACGCCCTCAAACGCAACGCCAGCCCCGCTAAAACCTCCTCAAGATCCTCTGATTTGAAACTCATGGCACCTCCGAAACTAGAAGTTTAATGAGTTTCAGAGAAACAAAGATCGTCAGATATGAAATTTAATTTGAAAATATTTTTTTTTAGTTACAGTCTATTTCACAATGAAAACATATAATATTGAATTACTTGTTTGTAACTGTTAAACTATGTATCGTTTGTAAATAATATTATATTTACTATTGTGGAAACTATTGTTGATAAATAAAAAGTATTAAAATATATATCACACTCGCTATTCATTTTTTAAAAATATAATACCTACTTGTTTGATCGTTGAATTATAAATTATTGAAGTGAAAATGACTCATTTAGCTATAAAAATACATATAAAATTTAATTTATTGCTATGTTAATCAACGTATCATGGCCTTAACTTGGAAGCTACAATTTTCCCTTTCCTTTCCAGTTAGTTTCTAGTATTCCTTGGAATGGACCATTCAACATGATATAAGTCTGACACGCCCAAAGTATCCTCACCATCAACAATCATCAAATAATAGAGCCTCCACTGATCATAGATTGGAATCTATTTTTTGGGTGCCATAAAAGCATTCTGACTAGACTTCAATCTTGTTGGAGATTCCTCGATCCCTTCCTCCAACCCTCTTTCTATCTTCCGGGGCGAATGAGACGGTCTTGACTCCGGGATAAATGCCTTGGACACCAAGAAACGAGTCTCCTCCCTCCCAGTAAGAGACACATTCCCCTCGACTTCGTGAATGAATGGAGTCCTACCCCTCCCTCGTCTTCGTCAGTCAAAGGAGTTCCTTCCCTCATCTTCGTTAGATAGCTCCCCGTCTCTTGTCTCCGTTAATGGAGCCCTACCCCTCGTCGGACTTCGTTAGAGAGCTCCCCGTCCCTCCTCTTCGTGAATGGAGTCCTGCCCCTCGTCTTCATGAATGAAGCCCAATTATATTCATTAATCCTATCAATTTTATTCCTTAAAAAATTTTATGATAAGAAAGAATTTATATACCAAATTTGTAATAAAAAATTTCTGAAACAATATGAAAAAGAGTATATGATTTAGCAGAGAAAGTTTTTTGACTCTTACTTGATGAGGAATGGGTTTGTTTGTATTTGATTAAGAGAAAACCATTGGAGGTCATGATTAATCTGGTGCATCATCTTCTTCCACCCTAAACTTTCTAAGAGAACACAATTTCAAACGCTTCTCCGAACTTTGTTCTGCTCTTTGCCAATCCGCATTCGATGCTCGAAATGTACTTGACTCCCAAGCAGGAACGGAGTGGGAATAATTTATCCACCGGGACAATTATGCCCTCACCGGCCTTATACAGGCCCCAATATGCCATTGGGAGACTGTCGTATGGTTGATTTCTTATTGGAAAAGCATGGTTTATCGAAGGAACGGAAGGAATACCTCATGAAGAATGGTGTTCCCCTAATATCTTCTGGAACCAAGAAACAGCTTTTCATCAATTCTATTGCCAGTGTAGATGAGTCGATCAGTCAAGAACATCAGACCAACAGTAAAACAAAAGAAAATGATAGTATGATTGAAGGTAAATTCATAACTAGCATAACAATAGTGTATTAAAATAAACTATTTTTATTTAGTTGTAGATCATTTTGTAAGTGCTGTGGAGGCTGACATATCTTTTGGTCCTTCTAACTCATCTAATGTGACACTTGAATCAATAAACAATGAAGGCGATAGTTTGATCGAAGGTAAATTCATAACGGACATAGCATAAGTATTATAATCAATGCTTTTTTTGTAGATACTTCTGTAAGTCCTGTGGAAGCAGACGGAGCTTCTGGCCTTTCTGATTCGTTCAATGCGGACAAAGATGAATTTTTTTAGATGTTTTGAATGTAAAGGTTGCACTTTATACAAGCAACGTTTAATTAAGAAAGTAAGTAAATGTTATAAGTGCAAACATTGTCGTAATAAACATTTTAAAAAGCAATGCAAGAAATTCATTTGTTCTAAAGGTTCGACAATTCAGACAAAAAATTATTTATGAAAAATTATAAAATAACGTAAATTTATTAACATTGGACAAAAAATGTGTTACAATAATGAATAGTTAAATCAAATGTTTTTTGGATTATGTTTGATCAAATGAAATAAACAAATATAACAAAATACGCACATATAGCTTATTATTAGGTTAAACCATGTATAGTCTGGCCCAGTAAAACTCATTATTCTCATCAAATTAATATTAAAAAAAAACACTTTATAATTAGAAAATATCCCCTCCGGCTGCAATGACGTCGCAGCAGTGCTTGCAGAGCTTCTTGAGTTGGTCGAATAGCTCGTCTTCGCTAACCCTATTCATCGTCCGCTGCACAGCAGTAGTGGCTTCCTCATGCCCCCAAAATCGTCATTACGGAGCAGATGCTTCAACTTCCGGAACAGGAATCGGTCAAAGAGGTTCAGATCTGGGCTGTAGGGGTTCTATTTGACCGGTTTCACGTCCCTTTGGGTAGAACCTCCCTTGTTTAAGCGGCAGCGTGAGGACGGGCGTTGTCCCATATCAGGAGACAATCCTTTTGGTGAATCCTGCGTTGAGGTTGATGAAGTGTTTCCCGGTCGTCTTCAGGTTCTCTCTAATGGTCTTCCAGTCGGCTGTGGTCCCTCTCGAGAGATAGTACCTCAATGGAGACTCGCTTCAATTTGCAGCTGAACCCCATCAGAATAATCGTCTTCCTCGTCGTCAGCTTCACACGGGGGGGTTGAGATCCGAGCCCCATGGGATCCATCCAGACATGCCTCCGCTCCGCCGAGTCCAAGTGGAACCAGGACTCGTGGATTCGGAGGCATTTCCGTTGTGCCGGAGGACGACGAGGATGGGATCACCGGGAAGTATGAATCCTGGAGGGGGAAGAAGTCCTCGTCTCCGAGCGCCAAGCCCTCCATCGCGAGCGGCACGTCCTTTTTTGCGAGCGCAAACTCTTCCTTTGTGAGCGGCACGTCCACGTCCACGAGATGAAGGATGTACTGGATTCGACTGGATGGAATCTCTGCATAGCAACACACAATCAATTCGACAAAATACAATCCACGATTGGATTCCGAATTGTCTATCCAAGTTGATTTGAAGTACATGAGAATAACTAATTAATAATGATGTATTAATAAGAGATCCATTTATTGTTTTGAATTTAGATCACCCCTTTTTCTCTTCTCTCTCTCTCTCTTCAAAGCATAATTGTAGCCATTGTTTTGTTGGAGCATGTGATTGGTGGAGCATATCGATGCGCAGGGACACCAACATAAATATTTTGTAATGATTTCACGAAAAATTACGGCCGTCCATCTTTGGAAGGATATTGCGCTTTGAAAAACCTTTGATTGTAATAAACAATCGACTTACAACAAACTACAAACATCCATTAATATGATCGAAAGCAAATATGTTTGTTTTTTTCTATATAGAACGTATAATTTCAAATCATAAAAAATGGAAGCATCATCGTATGAAGTAAATATAGCCAAAAATACGTATAATAGTTTTTCTCCTTTTCTTATATTTCGTTCTGTATTCAAATAGTGTTCTCACCTCACATATATATCTAATTCATAAAATATAACATTTCCACTTTAAAATATTAAAAATCTAATATACATTTTATAAAATTGTTCTAAACTTACATATATTACCAGAATGTTGCATAATTTTTTTACCGATTTCTCAATATCACCAAAGGGGAAAGCTGAGATATTAAGTCAAATTTGATCTTCATTACCTCAGTTCCGTTCAACATTCTCAATGCCCCTAGTTTATATAAGAACAAAATAGTCCTTCATAAAATAATGACAAAAGGTTATCAAAGAGTTGAATAACTGTTGACGATGAATAATTCGAATGGCCTATATTGAAATACTGATTATTATATTATTACGAGATAGTTAAATAATGTATCTAATATGACATACCTTAATAGAAGTCCATCACTCTATGCACGAAGAAAATTTAAGCGATTACTTAACGAAAAATAATTATATTTAATGTTAAAATATGAATGGTAATTCAAACGCTTTCTATAAACGGAATGACCAAAAATGACTGATATACTGAAGATGTTGAAAGTTATTCCATTGGAGCTCATTGAGTCCAATAACGGAATCATAATCAAAATATATTTTGATAGAACTTTTTTATGAGTCAGCTCGAAAAATAATTATGGTTGAGTTTGTAAGAATTGGAAAAAGAATTAGATATATATATATACATATATATAAATATATTATATATATACATAAATATATATATATTATATATATATGACTTTGAGGGCACAGGTTCGAATCCCAAGAGGGGAAGGTCAAGTTTGGTCAACCTCATTGAAAAGATATTAGGTTTGATTGACAAAAATTTAAATCTACAATGCTTATTTATATCCACATAGATGCAATTCGATCGAACCAAATAGTTAAAAAAGTGACCGTGTTAGGACCGTGGAAGTGTGCTGGACTATCAAGATTGTAAGTTTGACTCTCGAGTAGGGTCAATCAATTATTATCTGACGAATATGGCAGTTGATCAATCGAATTCTTATAGATTCGTTGATAAATAAATAGATTCATAAAAATATATCAAATCTTTGAATAAACAAATATATATATATATATTGGAAGGTTTAAAATGCCGTATAGTAAATCGTGACTAGATAGTGAGAGAAGAAAAATATTGTGTGGGAGCAGGGCTTTGCAAACAGGTAAGAATACAGCCATATATGGTAAGTAATTAGAGTTCGTTTTGCGCCAATGGTATAGAAAGACACACACGCACCCTCATAGTAGTATGCACATACATGATCCATATCTTTGCTGAATATAGAGGGTATCATTCAATATATATCTTTGTTCAGAATAACTCTCCAATAATATTAACTTACAGGACATATTGACCATACAGGAAAATACTTATACATACATGCTTAGCAAAAAACAAACACAAATAAAAATAATAATATACTTTCTTTTTTTAATTCAAGCATAACCATATTAAATATACATAAGCGTAAATTATAATATAAAAAGAAGCTATATATCAATCATTTTTACATCATCGTTGATACTTTCTACTGTATATACTCACTATATATACATACTATTTTCCAGGCTGAGAATAAGTACACTTATATATGCATGTAGTATTAAACAATTTCACCGAAAGGGAACTATCACTTACCTGTGCCAGGTATTCCACAAAGTTCTTTGCAGACTGCCTGGCTACGTTTAGCAATAATAATAAATTTGCCTCGATTGCATAACACAGAGAATGATTGTTCGATTGGTTCTTTGGATAATTATATATGTATATATATATAATTATATATGTTCATATATATATATATATTATATATTATATATATATATATATATATATATATATATTCAATATCATATTAGTATATGAGGTTAAATTTAATTATTTATTTTTGCGTTATGTCCAGGTTTAAACAAAATTTAGATAGACAGTTTGCTAAAAAATACCGATGCTTGAATACAACAAATAAATCACGATATTTTGATAAAAGGGTCGATAAAAAGTATATATTGTTTTTTGAATATTAATGGACCAACTCTTTGTAAATTACCTATGTTTCATATTTTGTGCTAAAATTAATTTATCATATATAAATACATAAGACTGTATATATCATTTAGTGTTATTTGTTAAATACTCAAACGTGATACTTCTACGTATATAATTTTTCTTACGCATAAGCCATGTATGAGTAATCAATCGTAATACTTACATACAAATAGAATGTCGTAATAATATTTGCATTGATGCTAAAAATATAACCTTTTTTGTTACAAACGAAGCTACTATTTCATGCAAAATATAGAGCTATGAAATATTTTTTATTATAGTAGAGTAAATTCAATTGGACATATTTGCAATTCAAAGTTTGAAATGCTAAGGGTAGTACTATTATATATATAAATATATACATATAATTATATATATAATATAATAATAACAAAGTACAACTATATTTTATGTAAACATTTAATTAAGTAGATAACAAATTAATTTATAATCTTAAAAATGAATCACATATATAATAATTTTTTTATAATACTCATTAAATCATCCAGTAGCAACTTTAGCTGGACATTTTGCAATTCCAAGTCAAAATGTTAAGGTAGTTCGTATATATTTTAATGGTTTTTTTTTTTTGTTGAAAGTTCAATTAAAATAATTGTTTTTGAAATTTTTCAATTAAATTCAAATTCATTGCAAATTGATTTTTTTTTTAGGCATGTTTTATTTATATAAGATCTAATTTTTAAAATAATCATTTTTTCATCTGTGACAAATTATACTTGCATTGTACATTTATTCGTTACTTAATTGTATGAATTCCTGATTGTTTTTTCGTACTTTGAAAAACATTTCTTTTGAATAATTCTGTGATATACTTCTTATTGTTGGGATTCATGTTTGCTGAGATCAAGGAAGTTTCATGGGGAAGTTGGCACATGTTTGATGCGTCAACGACCAACAAATAATAACTGCGTGCAAAATAGACTGAAAAAAAAGGGAAATCACTCTCCGTGTAGGCAACTGATTAAACGAGGAAGAAAGGAAGGAATTATTATAATACATTGAAAAAGTCAAAATACAAGTTTTAAGAATAGTGGCAAAAATAATACCTTTGTGACGTCATATTAAGGGATTATTTCATTTTAACTTGACATAGGACGGGATCGTTGGACATTGCCTGTTGGTTTTCCCTTTTTTAAATTCCCATTAAAAAATTTCTGGAGGCATTTTAACAAGTAATTTATATAATTAAATAGTTCTTTAAGTGAACTTAATTTTTCAACTCTGTTGAGTATTCAGTTATTAACTAAAACATTGAAAAAACTTTATAATCCTTGTGGTTCACGTTTTAATTTCACCTTATTTCATCAGTTGCCACAACGGGTGCTTTTTTATTTGGCGACTCCAACAAAATAATTGTCCTACTTAATATTTCCTCATCAATAAATAAGTTATTATTCTTGAAGGGGAAAATAAGCTACCAGTTTCAACTCTATCCCACTTCCTCTCTGATTTCTTTTGTTGTCTTGATAGATATCTACATATATTATACTCAGGTACTTTCTTATTTTGTGTGTGAGTGAGTAATAGGCGGCCGCCCTGCTCCGCATTGTAAATAATCCAAATCTATTGTTTTACTCCTCCTTTTTGCACTTGCAGTACCTCTGATGCATGTTTGTATGCATGGATTGCTGAAGGTTCTTTTCTCGCTCAGGAATTACTTTTTTTCTTTTTATTCAAGATTGAATAACTCGATAGTCCTCCTTCCTGATTCTTTTCTCAAGACAACTAATTACATTTTCTTTTTTATAAGTAAAAATGACGAATTTTTAAAAGAACAATAAGTGATGATATTATCAGACAACTGATTATAAATTGATAGAGCTGAAGTACATATGTTCGTGAAAGGACGCTTAGAAACTGTACGGAAGTCGATTCTTTGTTCTCTTCTAGTGTTTTTGATTCAAGAAAAGTTATTTTTTTGAATTATTTTGTTTGTCCTTGTCTGTTACGTCGTGGTACATATATCTTTACCTGTAAATAAATGAGCGATATTTATATTATTATTATAAAAATAACCTCATATAGTAATACTTAGTGACACGAGGTGCAATTTAGAGAGCCACTTTACAATTCCCCCTGGTTATATGTGTTTTTCTTCTTTTAACAACGCCAATACGAATCCAAAGCGTGGAGTGACGATATTAGTAAGATCAAACTTAAACCCTAGTCTAATATTTCGTTGTGTCGAGGGAAATTTGATCAAAATACAATGCAACTTCAAAGGCACAAGTTTTGATGTTATTGGGCTTTATGGGCCGAACACGGATGATCCGAACTTCTTTAAGAGTAAACTCCTTCCCTGTATAACACACAGACCTACAATAATTGCTGGTGACTTCAACATCAAATTGAAACTCTACAGGGATACTTCAAGTACAGCAGATAATTCCCATCCCCGAGCCACAAAGATATTATCGTCGATAATTTCTTCTTTTCGCTTTAAGGATGTGGCCTGTGAAGCCAACGATCTACAACATACATTTTTCTCCACTGACAAAAATCATAGACCAGTTTCTTCCCGAATTGATTTATTTCTAATCAAGGGATTCCTACAGGAGGCTATCAAGAAGTATAACGTCATTGATTCAAAGCTATCGGATCACAAAGCTATTCACATGGATTTAGACCCCCTCGAAAAAGAAGTCCGAAACAAAAAACAATGGATCCTAAATTCAAGGCTATTGAAAGAGCCTGAAATAAACAAGAAAATTGAAAGCATCATCCAGGAAGCATCACACAACCTGCGAGCGGAGCAGGATATTTTTTTACTCGTCGAGTATATGCTTGCAAGAATTAAAACATTTTGCAGGGGTGAAGGAGCAAAAATAGCCTTTAACAGAAAAAAGCAAATAAATAAAATCGAATCAATATCTAGAAGTTCACATACACATGACGAAAAAAAAGCGAAGCTGGATAACCTTTACAGAGAAAGTGATCTGAGATACAGATTTCAGGCAAAATTGAGCGAAATAAACGACCTCTCGCATTCAAGATTACAACTTGAACGTCAAGGAAACGCCAAAGATAAATCTAAGCACATCAAACTTTTCGATAGCAATGGCGTGTTGTGTGATGAACCAAACTTCATATGTAGTAAAATCAAAAGTTTTTACTCTAAAATATACTCTTGTTACGACTGCCAGGTAGATAAAAAGTGTAATAGGTGTATGTACAATTCAGCTACCTTCTGTGAAGCTCTTCGGTGCCAGCCGGATGAGGCCTACAGAATATCAGAAGAAGACAAAACCACCACTGAAACGCATCTGACAAGAAACGAGATAAAACTTGCTATTCAAAAGAACGCCAAACTGAATAAGTCACCTGGCCCTTCTGGATTCACGTTTGAATTTTACAAAAAATATGAAGATCTTCTCTCCCAATATTGTTAATATTTTACGAAAAAGTGATGGCAGTGGGATATTTTCCTAGTTTCGCTTCTGAGGGACGCATGGTACTTATACCAAAAAAGAACAAGGATACAGGATACCTGGACAATTATCGGCCCTTAACGATGCAGAATTGCATTTATAAGATATTCTGCTATATTCTTGCAAATAGGATAAGAAAAATATCAAGCCCGTACCTACATCCTTGTCAATACGGCTTCCAAAAAGATAAAATAATGGATATTGTGCCTTTTACAGTACAAACAATTACTGAAACCTACAATAACTCATCTATAGTTGCGATTGATTTTGCTAAGGCGTTCGATTCATTATCTCATCAATATATAATTCAGACTTTGTTTCGGAAGGGGTTCGGGGACTTTGTAATAAGGATGGTCGGCGTCATTCTCGCTGGCTCCAAAACAACCATCAATTATGGAACAGTAGCAGCCTCCTTTTCTGTAAGAAGAGGAGTTAAGCAGGGTGATCCTGTGGCATCTATACTTTTCAACATAGGAATCGATAAACTCCTTCAGGAAATTCAATCGGATCGCCAAATTGTTGGTGTGCCAACGACACCGTCCCATTCAAAGTGTCTCTGCTATGCAGACGACCTCACGTTAGTCTTGAATGGAAGCCTTTTAGAAACAATAAAGTCTGTACAAAGAACAATGCTCCTACTAAAAAGATTTTCACTGACCTCCGGCTTAAAAATCAATGAAGCAAAAACCGAGTTTATCAGCAAATACAATGGACTAATTGCAAAAGGTTGGCCGAGCTTCCGAGAATCTGAAAGCATAAGACTACTAGGATCATGGATTGGGAGAAATGCTCAACAGAAGAATACTGAGCAAATAGTCAAAAAGGTAACTCGCTCGTGTCAATTCTTTGGGAGCTTGAATCTGTGCATGTGGGACAAAATCGTTGCCTGGAACACATACATAATTCCGACTGTGATTCACCTGTTTCGGATAACCCCTTACGATAGGGAAGCCTGCAAAGAAATATCCGAACTGAAAAACTCACTACTTGAGTTGAAGAAAAAAAGAAACATTTCTTATAACAGACTACATACCAATCTTAACAGGGGTGGCCTGTCTGTAATTTGTGAGTCTCGAATGTGGAAAGTTCAAAACTTTTATTGGATAAGGAAAATATGGTTGTCACGGGAACCCTGGGTCCTAATTTTGGAGAAATTTCTAAAAGAAAAGGATTTTTTCCCAACGAGTATCCATGTGCAAGTTTTAAAAAGGTCCTTAAATGTCTTTCCCTTTACTCACCTAGGATGAAAAAATATGCGAGGCATCCAAAGAAGTTGCAGCAAAGTATGAACTTTCCTTGGGATGGGAAATTCCTGTAACCCAGCGTATTTGTCTCCCTGATATACACACAGTATCTGGCGACATAGCAGCTGATCTGTGTTGGTCACCCTCACTTATCGACAAGATGGCGGATAACAGATTTAAAACGATCCTCGGCAAAAATAAAATTATCCAGAGACCCTTAATACCATTCAAAATGAAAGTATCAACTGCTTCTACGGCTGACATAAGAAAAAGCTTTACAACAGATGCAATGAGCCCATTTAAAAATTACTTAAATAGAAGAAGTATCCAAAGAGAGGCACAAGATAGTGTCAAAGCGGTTAAAAACACGTATCTTTCCGCTCCGGAAAAATGGTTGAAATTTCGGGAACTCTGGAGGTGAGAGACAAGTTCTTCCAAGGGCAGAGGAGTATGTGTCGCTTTTGCAAGGAAGGCCCCGAAACGACAGATCACATTTTTTGGAGTTGCACTTCGCTCCGAGAGATCCTTAACTCTGTCTCAGAAACTCTCAAGGAGAAATTCGGAGTAGAGATCGGAAGGGAAGACTTTTTAGCCTCCTACCGCGGAGAAGAAGAATCCAAAGTCAACGCCATCATCACAAAAGTACAACAAATTATATATGCGAAGAGATCGTCGGAGGACCCTGACGTAGCAACGATTTTACCTATTTTTAAGTTATATACCAAAGTTTTACAATCCTTTTAATTATTTTTACTAGTATTCTGCAATGTATTTTTTAATTGTTGTACTTGTATATTTTGTTGTCTTTTTTTAATTGAAATTTTTGTCTCACTATGAAATATAGTTACGCCTGTTGGCCAAAAAAAAAAATTATAAAAAATAACCAG
>CP045899.1:8656080-8687238 GCA_013387185.1 Caligus rogercresseyi
TGAAAATCTATTAAAAAAAAAAGTCGTTTAGAAATATTTTAATATTTATTATTCTTATAATAGAATATTTCCTTGCTTTTTAATGATTTTAGTTATAAACATACTTGTAAGATTCCCTTTACGCTCTATGCAACATAACACGATGGAAAAATATTTATGTCATGGCTTCTAATATAAATCATGAAATATATCCCGAATTTTGTTCCTCTATGAATAGGTTGATAAAAAGAGTTTTTTTTGTGCCGAAAAGCATTCTTATAATGTATATAACTCAAATGAACATCTCAAGCACTTAAACTTTAAAACTATGAATACAAGTTTTAAAAAAAAATGTACTTTTTTAAAAAGTGCTAAAAAGTAATTCCTTATTCAATAATACAAACCATTTAATATCACTATTTGTTTCTGGCCTTCGTACTGTAACTGAAGTATTGTATTTTATAATTGATCTATGAGATACAAATTAATTATAGGACTGGATAATAACTACCCATTTTTCCTCTCTAACCAAGTCCAAAACTTACTTTTGGTTCATATTTATCATGGGTACGTGGGTCAAATAATTTGCATTCATATAAAAGATGAGTTCTGCTTACATCCTCCATTTAAAAAAAAACAGTCCAATGTTTGGCTTCCCTTTTAAAGAATGGCATCTCCTAGTCCAATAACAACATGAAATATAAATTAACTTTCTAAATATTTTGATAGGTTTTGAAGGGTACAATGCGTGGGTTGCTTAAAATTGTATGACTGTTTTCTGTAGACATACCTGGTACATATAACAAAAACAACCAATAAATCCAATAATATAGCCACACTATAAGGTATGTAGCAGATTGACCTGCTTATTAACAGCAAGTCAAGCTACCCACTCTTTCTCCATATTTTTCTCTCTAACCAAGTTCCAAAACTTACTTTTTGGTTCATATTTAATCATGGAGTACTGGGTCAAATATTCTTGCATTCATATAAAAGAGAGTTCTGCTTACATCCTCCCATTTAAAAAAAAAACAGTCCAATGTTTGCTTCCCTTTTAAAGAATGAACATCTCCATCTCCCAATTAACAACATGAAATATAAAATTAATTTTCTAAAATTATTTTGATAGGTTTTGAAGGGTACAATGCGTGGGTGCTTAAAATTGTATGCTGTTTTCTGTAGACATACCTGGTACATATAACATATACAACCAATAAATCCAATAATATAGCCACACTATAAGGTATGTAGCGATTGACCTGCTTATTAACAGCAAGTCAAGCTACCACTCTTTCTCACACCTCAGCAGGTTCTTAATCTCTTAAGTCCTCTTGTCTGCGGCTATATCAGCTGCAGGCAAGAGGTTAATAAAACACTTTTTTTACCTCAACCATGAGTCGTCATTTCTCCTCCTCCTTCGCGCTACGGTATCTAGTCCATTTTCTCATAAATGACTAAATTTAATTCACTGACATTTGTATTACACCAAAACAACATAGTAGTTTAATTAAATTTGAAGCATTAAACAAAGTAAAAAATGTAAATCTTCTTTGAACTTATGAAATGTTGATTGGCGTTATCTAAATTTTACTGAGTATTCATTGATAAAATATATAAAAATGTTATAATAATTATAAAAACCGTGAGTTAAATATTGTTCAGAAGGGGAAAAAACGAAAAATAATCAGCCAAAGATAAAAGAAATTATAGTCTATACAATCATGTCCATAATAAAAACAGTTTCTTAGTCATTCCTTACTCTTTGGTTAATTAATTGTGAAATTAATAAAATGACTGTATAACGCAGTTGCCATCACAACGATCTCTCATAAATTTGCTGAGACTTCGGAGGGCGTGTCTGATCCATTCGACTGGACACACTTCCATCTGTCAATGAGATCATGGTGAAGCAGGATGACGTGACCACTTGGAATGTAGTTAATGTTGACAGCAGGAAACGACTGGGACACTTTTATCACCGGGAGCCGGGCCGAGACATAAATTTTTCAAGCCGGGCCGGGACTTTAATATATTATTCGTCCTTCGTCGTTCTGAAAGTGACGACGTTTTTTACTTAGAAAAGAAGTTTTTCCCTATAATTTTTTTTAAAATTTAAAAATAAATAAAGTGATGACGTTTTTTTAGAAAAGAATTTTAACTAGTTTTTAAAATAATAAATTATTTTCTAAAAAAAACATCGTCACTTTCAGAATAACGAACGAACGAAAATATTAAAGTTCCGGCCCGTGATTTTTAGACGCCGGGCCGATCAAAAAACAGCCGGGAACCTTGCCAGGTACCCGGTCCGTTTCTGGTTGACGGCTGTCCCTTGAAAAGACAGTTGAAGACAAGCACACCCGCCGTTTCCACTGAGACGCCTAAAAAACCAGCTGTGCCCTAGTTTGTTAACCTTTCAAATAATTGGGTCTTTCTTAGTCCCTTGGGAGGACTGCACTATATCTGAGGCTCCGAATGGGGAATGGGACAATTCAGCGCCGCCGACTCAGCGCCGCCGATTCAGCACCGCCGATTCAGCGCCAGCCAATTCAGCGACGGCCGATTCAGCGCCAGCCAATTCAGCGCCGGCTGATTCAGCGCCAGCCAATTCAGCACCAGCCAATTCAGCGACGGCCGATTCAGCGCCAGCCTCAATGACTTTGATTTTAAAAAAATCAGACCTTTTTTCAAAGAAAATTATGTTTTCTGTAGCAGTACAATTGGTCAAACCTGGAACAAGATAATTGTCTTGCAGAAGTATTCAACAGCAATATGGTATTGGGGTTTCAAACCCACCACATTGGTAAAAATACGAGTAAAGAAACCCTCAAATGCCATTTTGTGCCCATTGGGTCCTCGGGTCCGCCAGCCGCAACAATGGGGTATTGGGGTTTCAAACCCATTGCAAATTGTAACAATACGAGTAAGAAACCCCTCAAATGTCATTTTGTGCCCATTGGGTCCTCGGGTCCCGCCAGCCGCAACAATGGGGTATTGGGGTTTCAAACCTTTCGCCAACTGTAAAAATACGATTAAGGAACCCCTCAAATACCATTTTGTGCCCCTTGGGTCCTCGGGTCCCGCCAGCCGTAACAATGGGGTGTTGGGGTTTCAAACCCTTCGCCACTTGTAAAAATACGAGTAAGGAGCCCCTCAAATGCCATTTTGTGCACCTTGGGCCTTCGGGTTCCGCCAGCCGTAACAATGGGATATGGGGGTTTCAAACCCTTCGCCACTTGTAAAAATACGAGTAAGGAACCCCTCAAATGCCATTTTGTGCACCTTGGGCCCTCGGGTTCCGCCAGCCGGAACAATGTGGTCTTGGGATTTCAAACCCTTCGCCACTTGTTAAAATACGAGAAAGGAACCCCTCAAATGCCATTTTAGGCACCTTGGGTCCTCGGTTCCGCCAGCCACAACAATGGGGTGTTGGGGTTTCAAACCCATCGCAAATTGTAAAAATACGAGTAAGGAACCCCTCAAATTCTATTTTGAGTACCTTGAGTCCTCGGGTCCCGCCGGCCACAACAATTGTGTATTGGGGTTTCAAACCCATCGTAAATTTTAAAAATACGAGTAAGGAACCCCTCAAATGCCATTTTGCTCACCTTAAGTTCTTGGTCCCGCCAGCCGCAACAATGTGGTATTGGGGTTTCAAACCCATCGCAAATTTTAAAAATATGAGTAAGGAACCCCTCAAATGCAATTTTATGCACCTTAAGTTCTCGGGTCCTGCCAGCACAAAAATGGGGTATTGCAGTTTCAAATCTTCCGCCTATTGTAAAAATACAAATAAGGAACTCCTCAAATGCCAACTGCAACCTTGGAATACCGGGTTTGTTTTAAAATCCACCAACAATGGGGCTCCCGAGCTGTTTGTTTATTTTGATAAGTTCAAGCTCTTCACGCCAGGGGTACTAGGAGTTGGTTCAATTTCCATTGTTATTATAAGTATTTGATCAATTATAATAACGTCAATGACTTTTTAAAGCCGAGTTTCTTGGTTGATAAGATAATCTTATCAAAAGACTTAAAAGTATTAAGTAACTAAAACTCATATTAGAACCGGATCCAAGTGGGGGTATATCTTCCCAAATGGGGATTTTGAAACATTGAGGGAGGGGGTCGCGACGTGATTATCTCAAATGACTTACTCAGTTGTCAATTTTTTTTTTAAAGTTTGGGAACCTTTGGTTTAGAAAAGTAATGCCATTGAGAAGCTATAGCATCGTGTGGAGCCTGTTATTGCAAAAGGAGGAAGTTGGATTGAATTAACATGAAAGGAAAAGTAACTAAATCTTGTTTGGCATAAAAAGTCAATTAGAGAGTCTTGATAATAATCAAGTCAATCTGGATAACGGCACACCTGCGTTCTTGCTCGTTCCAGATTACAGGTTGTAGATTTCCATATGCGACCATGACGATGATAAAATTCAACTGAAATAATTTCTTATATGTTGGCTGTCTGCTAAAAAATCAGCTGTGCGGATCGGAGGACGTCATCCTAATTGCAGGGTGTCCTGCAAAACCGCCACATTAGATCTTACCACTCTGTTCAATTTTCTTCTCTTAAACCATAGAATGTTTTGCAAGTGGCGAGTTCAAAATATTTATTTGTTTATTTATTTTTGTTTAAAAACTTCAATATTTTTGTGTGATTTTTAAACATGGACTTAAATCTAAACCCACAAAAAGTGCAAAAATCCTCAATAAAAGAAAATGTGATTACTTTATGTAGATATAAATATAATGCAGTTTAACTTTATTAATAAGTCAAGAAAAAAAATCTTTGTTAAATTATGTAAAAAGCACGCAACATTGTTCACAAAAAAGTATTTAATAGAGGTGAGCGACCATAATTGGCGAAGGGTTTTAAAACCCAATACCCCATTTTTGTGGCTGGCGGAACCCGAGGACCCAAGGTGCATAAAATGGCATTTGAGGGGTTCCTTCTCGTATTTTTACAAGTGGCGAAGGGTTTGAAACCCCAATACCCCATTGTTCCGGCTGGCGGAACCCGAGGGCCCAAGGTGCACAAAATGGGTTTGAGGGGTTCCTTACTCGTATTTTTACAATTTGCGATGGGTTTGAAACCCAAACACCGATTGTTACGGCTGGCGGAACCCGAAGGCCCAAGGTGCACAAAATGGCATTTGAGGGGTTCCTTACTCGTATTTTTACAAGTGGCGAAGGGTTTGAAAACAATACCCCATTGTTCCGGAAACGGAACCCGAGGGCCAAGGTGCACAAAATGGCATTTGAGGGGTTCCTTACTCGTATTTTTACAAGTGTGCGAAGGGTTTGAAGCCCAATACCCCATTGTTACGGCTGGCGGAACCCGAAGGCCCAAGGTGCACAAAATGGCATCTGAGGGGTTCCTTACTCGTATTTTTACAATTTGCGATGGGTTTAAACCCCCATACCCCATTGTTCCGGCTGGCGGAACCCGAGGGCCCAAGGTGCACACAATGGCATTTGAGGTTTTTTTACTCGTATTTTACCAATGTAGGTAGGTTTGAAACCAAATACCCCATTGTTGTTGAATACTTCTGCAAACCAATTATCTTTTGCCAAGTTGACTAATTGTAAAACATAATTTTCTGTGAAAAAAGGTCTGAATTTTTAAATCAAAGTCATTGAGACTGGCGCTGAATCAGCCGGCGCTGAATTGGCTGGTGCTGAATCGGCCCCGGCGCTGAATCAGCCGGCGCTGAATCGGCCGCGGTGCTGAATCCGGCGCTGATCGCGTGCTAATCGGCGGCGCTGAATCGGCGGCGCTGAACGGCGGCGCTGAATGTACCGTAACCCTCCGAATGCGGCAATGCCTCTTGCAAGAATGATTTGATCCCTCTAGTAAAGCCATTTGCTGCATATTTTTGATTTTATACAAAAAATACAGTCAAACCCAAATTTTCTTACAAAAGAAAAATCGGGTATTTTTAGCCTTCTAAAATAGCAGCCATGCTGTTTTTGGATTCCCTTTAGATGAGACTATAGACAAGTTTGATTTATCTTGTCATAAGCCATATAGCTAGAGCCTGATTGCCCTAAATGATATTATACAAAAGCAAGGAGTGCCAATCATATCAGGCGTTGTAAGAACTATGCGACATTCTACTTAACTATACATGCTATACGTACTTCCTTTCGCTTTGTACACACACAATAAGCACCTACTTAAAAATTTAATTAATAGATTAGTTTAAACTTGTCTTTTCATTCTTTTAGAGCAAAAAATAATGCATTTTAAGCTCAAACAACATTAGGAGCGGAAAAAAACCTGTGTGTGCATTGGTTTAATAAGTCCATTAACTTTATTTGGTGAGACGATATCATGCAGTTCCAGATTCACTAAAACTTCAAAACTTTTTTTTAAACCAATATTAGAAACAAGAAAATCTTTATCTAATGAGGTGGATACCACCAGTAGTATCATAGTTTATATGTATTTAGTGTACCATCAAGAGATTAAACGAATATTGGCCTTGTTCTACACAAGCTACTGGATAACTTCTACGTCAGCACCTGATGCTCCAATAAACGATCTTCATCTTTTCAACACATGCTTCAATATTGTAGTCAAGACAGTGAAGTAGCAACTTCTGTTCTCAATAAACTAAAGAACCACCGTTGGTACTTCCCTCAGAAACAGAAGTATTGCTTAGCTCACAAAAAAGTATGAACAAGACTGCTAAAGAAAAGATCGCAGTAAAGTTATCAAAAACAGAAGTGCCTGAGAGCTATAGAAAAGGAAAACCAATGTTTCCTGACATTACTCAGACAACAACCTTCTTAGACCTTATCGGACCTGAATCGCTCTTTTTATTTGATGTCTTGGGGCTAAATTGTGATTGGCTAACAGCTCCTAACAACGCATGAAGAGCAGAGACATATTAATTACAAGGTGTCGAATACAACAGGCAAGGTTCAACAATTTTAAAAATCTGCAATCCACTGCATGTAAAAAAAGTCAGAACATTAATATGAAAATTTGTGTTAATTAAAATTATTTTTACTTTGAATTTATAGGTGTATATTTTGATATTACTGTACTTCATTAAAATAAAATGGAAAATACACCCAAGAATGTTAATGAAAGAAAGCAGATTTTTTTACTGTAGGTCACGTACATATAAACATACCAAAAAATATGCATCCCTTTTATGCATATAGGTATATATATATACATCAGAGCTGGGATTCGGTAGAAAAATCTACCGCCGGTTCGATATTCGGTATAACCCGAATACCGATCGATATCGGTATTCGGTAGATTTTATCATATCTACAGTTCGATCGATATTCGGTACGGTAGATTAGAGATAGAGAGAAATGTTTTATGTATGTGCTTTACTTCATATCGGACAGTTTATAACAAAAGACAATTGAATACATCATTGTTATAATTTTTAGAGATAAATTGAAATTCATATATAGTAATCCTATAAATTATATATGCACTTGGACTTTTTTAGGAAATGGAAGGCTATCGATTTTTATTTATTTACGACTCTTATTGTCCGATATTAAATGCACTTCAGGTACTCTAGTATTCAATGCACAGCATAAGCTTATATTGAATGTCTATTTATGTACCTGCTCTATCATACTGTAAGTTATAGTTGTTTATTTATGTTCGAAGTTCAAGTTCTTCACACAAGGGAGTGCTTGGGCGAAGCGACAGTTGAACGATGTTTCTGCTATTGAAGAGAATAAGCTCTCTATATCTTAATGTCTCTATGTGAATGCTACAAAAGTCATACTTTCAAATATACCATACCGATTGTCAATCGTACGATATTCGGTAGTTTCTACGGAATATCGTATAATAGGTTCGATACTTGAAATCTACTGTCGGTAGTATCGAATACCGATTACATTCGGTAGTCCAGCTCCGATATATATATAATATATATATTTTTAATGGTTTTATAAAAACAATTTTAATAAAACTTTTTATTTACAATCCCATTTGAAAAAATAGTTATCAAAATTGATGAACATTCCAACGCAATGTAAACAATTTTGGATTTTCTGCATATTTTAGTGTGAAACAATACTATTTTTTTGTCCTGAAGTCCTTTAACAGATGCTCCATTGTCATTCCTTCAAATATGGTATCAATAGGTAATAAGTTCAAGGTATGCTTTGTAGAGGTAATGAAGTACTACTAGATACTTGGATGTATTCATCTTCAAGTGCAGTCGTTACGTAAGTTGGGGAGGCATGGTTCTTGAGGTTGATGTATGCATATGTTGCTATGCGTATAACTCTATTAATGAATGCATTTGAATTTGATTTCCGATAAAAGTTCTTAAAGCCAGGGAAAAACCCCAGTTTTGATAGCTTTAAAAATTAAGTGCTGAATATTTTTCTTAGGTGCATTATTATAGGCATGCACAAGTGGAGAAATGTTTTTTTTTAGTTTACAAATTCGTCATTGAATCTCTCATTTATCGTCCCATGTTGTGGGAATAGGTACAGGTGAAAGGCAATTACTTTGTAAAGTAACGCTACATATATATAAAGTTTACCTCAAATAGAATTATATTTTACCACCTATTTTGTCGCATATCATAAATCACTTAAGTCCATATTTCACCCTGTCTAATTTGTGAAGCATCCACTTAGATTCATCAGAGGTCATACTTTATTAGGTATATAGATATATATAGATAGATAGGATAGATAGATAGATAGATAGATAGATATATAGAGATAGATAGATAGATAGATATATAGATGATAGATAGATAGATCGATAGATAGATAGATAGTAGATAGATAGATAGAAGATAGATAGATGATAGATAGATAGAAGATCGATAGATAGATAGATAGATAGATAATAGATAGATAGATAGATAGATAATAGAGAGATAGATATAATAGATAATAGATAGATAATAGATAGATAGATAGAAGATAGATAGATTTGATAGTATAATAGATAGAATAGATAGGCATAGATAGATAGATAGATGATATTAGATAGATCGTAGAGCTGTGCAGCAACAGTAAAAAAAAAGTAAAATCCCTCACATGAGGGAGAATTGTCCTGATTCCAAAAAAGGAAATGGCACACTTCAATCATTGGAGACCGATTACTGTGCTTAACAACTCTTACAGGATCTTTCTGGTTTTTGGCGCAAGAGATGGAGCCGGAGGTGAATAAAAGGATTAATGTCTCTCAAAAGGGTTTTTTAAAATTCCGAAAAATTTCGGATGTTTCGCGAAATGTACAGGCAGTTATCGAGTCTGTCGACCGGCGGAATAAATTCGGAGCAATCATAGGTATCGACTTCAAAAAAGCCTTTGACTCGATTTCTCATCCCACATTCTTCGAGGTGTAAAACGTTTTTTGCCCAAACAATTCTTCAATCCAGTCCGAGCACTCCTACTTAATGGGTCATCTGTGATATCTATTGGAGGTCTACAGGGAAAATCAATTGAACTGAAGAAAAGCTGCAGGCAGGGATGTCCATCTGCCCCTCTTCTATTTGTTTTAGCAATGGAAGAGTTAGTTCTTCTTCTAAAAAATAAATATACTGGTTTTGGAGTTAAGTTGGCAGACTACACACATCTCATCGATTTATATGCTGACGACATAACTCTCTCGGTTGAAGCCAATACGGAGACTCAACTAATCAAAAGAGTTGAAATACTCTTGAGCTTTTTTGAGAAATTCCAAAAGAAGTCAGGATTGGAGTTAAATAGATCAAAGACTTTTGTTCTTCCTATTGGCGCATGGGACGCAAAAGAAGGGCAAAATATATCGGGTTGCCCGGTAAGAAGAAAAGTCTCTATTTTAGGAGTTGACTGGGGACCGGAGGGGATCCATGCTGATAACTGGAGAGTGATGTTTTCTTCAATTCCAAATCGAATTACTGCATGGAAGAATTTAATTTACAAAAGAGGATTGATTTATACAATACTCAGGTTGTCCCTGGTGTGTTGTATAAAGCAACAGCTTCTCCATTGATAGCAGAAAAGGTAATTGAGGAGGAACAAGTATGGCTCTCAACTCTTTTTCATAAGAGATATCTCCCTGCATTAAAGAGACCAAAGTCTATGATAGGTGGAGGATTAACTCTTTTATCCATTATTATTCCAAAAATTTATTTGAAAGTTTTTATCGATTTAACCAAAAATCCAGAAGCGGAATGGAGAAGACCTATCACAAAAAAAAATCTTTATTTAAGGCTTTTATTTGGAACTATTTTAACGAATAAGACAACAGAAGTTTTATCAAAAATATGGGCAGCGGCCCAACGTATAATATGGAAGTTTAGTCCAGTGTATAGTGGGGAAAGTATAGTGGATTGATTCATCAAAACGCATGCAAGCCATTCTTCTTCAGAAATTTGGGCACCCCACCTTTACTCGAGGAGTTAGCATTGGATCATGGCTCTTTTGATTTGAATTCCACAACAAACTTCGAATTTAGTAAAGATGGAAGATTCAAGTACCCTCTTCAAAGAGCTGCTAAAATGCATAGGATGCCATGTCCCTGGCATCTCAAGATGATGCCTCCTAATCTCAAAGAAGATGTCAACAACATACTAAACTTCTACATGGAATTGCTGGAACTTCCCGATGATTGGAGGAAAATAATTCGGTGTTCCACGTCAGGGATTCACGATGGGAAAAAATTTACGGCCCAGTTACAGATTTCCTCCAATTGCATCATTTTTAAAAATCATTGCAAGGACTGTGGCAAATATATGTCAACACGTTACATGCCTTTGCAGATTGTCCTGCGATATCAATTTTGAAAACCTTTCTAGCTCTTAATGTTAAGGGGTTGAACAACTCCCCAATAACATTTTGAAAGGTATTTTATTGTTTGGTTTTCCAAAAAAGCAAAAAAATCGATCAGATGCTTCAAAAGCGATTTCTTTACGATCATAAATGCTAAGGCTCTTATTGCAAAGAGGTGACCACCAACGAATACATCCGATCCGAGGAACTCAGAGCCATAATGCTCTCAGCGGCGGCGAGATATGGAGCACTTTCGCTACGGATACCGTCAGTTGCGGAAGACTCTTGGAGTGTCGCCGCGAAAGAAATAAAATATTTCCATCAAAGTCGAAGAGTCTTTTGAAAATAATAAAAAAACTATTGAAATTTATTAATGTTTTTTTATAGATATTTCTTTATTGTGTTCCATTCTATGTTAAGATATTTCTTTATTGTTATGCATTCTATGTTAAGTTATTAATTTGATTTTATGTTTGTTAATCTTTTTTTGAAGTTTTAAGTTTAGACTAAAATGTCTATTTATGTATTTTAATACACAATAACTTCATTGAAATAAAGATTTGTAAAAAAAAAAAAAAAAAAAAAAAAAAAAAAAAAAGTATACAGATTTAAATACTTTAAAAAAAGTACATAACATTTTTCCAAACTTAATACTTTTCGTTTCTTTGTCCTCTTTTTGTGAACCTGGGTGTCTTTCGAAGGACAAGGCGGAGCACTTTCAGATTAAAAGATGTGCAGTCTGTGGCTTCTCAATACATAAATCCCATATTCCACAGTTGTTTCTCCATTTACTCAATGAGAGAGAAATGACCCATGTCCAGTATAAGCTTAGCAAGAAGCTGCGTATCTGATGTTGGTGTTTGATGGGTTTGGCTTCGGGTTTCTAAGCATGCAACGTGTGTATTTCATATCTTGATTATTGCTGTATCGGTGGCACCACTTCTTGTAGAAGAAGTTATTGATGTTTTGCTTATATGACTTGAAGGTAGACCGACCTTTTTTAGACTGTGGCTCACACTTCCACTTTTTGCAAGGTAATATGCAAATTCGTTACCTATTGTTTCTTTGTGATCTTTGCACCAGTCAATAGTGATTTTTTTATTATTTTCCTTTGAGCAGGACCTCCTTATAGTCCTTCACTATCTTACTAGTTAAGCTTGGGTTGATAAGAGCTGCAATTGCTGATTGGGAGTCCTGCCTAATCATAATATTCTTGAGGATTTTTTCTGTTTAAGGAGATCTTCTACAGATCTTGTAAATGCCAAAACTTTTGCTTGAAATACTGATGTCTATTGTTAATGATACCATTGAGTTGTGTGTTGATATGCCACCCCTGGTAATTGCCCATCCAGACCCGGTATTGCCATCGTCATCCTTTGAACCATCCGTGTAGATTATTGTGTCGCGTTTAATGACTACAAGGTTGTCGACTCAAATGAATTTTCCCTTAATGTAATCACTTTTATGGTTTTTGTTGGCTTCCTTCAGTATTTTGTGGCTAGAGAATCTATGTATGTCTGCGACGTTTAGGAAGAATACCAATGCCAACCCACGTGTTCCGTAGGAAATGTCTTGTTCGCCATCTTGATTTTGTTACTTACGCTTGGACATGTATATCCAGAGGATTTATACCCAGAGCTGCTTCAATCCTGCAGTCAGTGTTGAACGAAGTGTATGGGGCATTGATAGAAGTGCTTTTCTTTGAACTGATTTATGATCTTAATACGCTTTTCATTACAGTAATAGAATGCCCCCAAGTAAGGCAACCATATGTGATGATTGTTCTGACCATTGCTCCATAAAGCCATAGGACTTTATCCTGAGTTAATCCCTATTTCTGACCTATTATTGCTTTAGACATATTCTATAAACGAGCACACTTTGCAGCCTTATTTTTTTTATAATCCAACAGTTCATGATAAACTATGTATACAAAACAAAATACAAAACAAATGCTAGTAAGTAAAAAAATACAATATATAAGCATTATAATTCATAATTTTAGCATCTTACATGAACATACTCATTAACTTCTCCAAAAGTAATAATAAAACTATTAAAACATAAGCCCTAAAAACGAGATGTGAAAGATTATTTATTTTTTAAAAATTTCTTTAAAATTGATTTTAAGGCATCTCTTAAGACGATGGAACGGGAGGGGACATATTTGACCAAATCGCCAACTAGCGTACATGAGTTGTCCGTGACCGAAGGGATCCGAAGGTCCAATGCAGCATATCGAACGGAGGCGGATATACATATTGTGCTAATGTCCAGCGGCTGCAAGGGACGATCCATTGTTGGGCTCTTTGCCACTAGGGTTTTGGCGCTAAGTAGAGTGTTGTTGATTGCTTTTGTCCTTGCGGAAGCTTTGTGACTTGAAAGTCCAAATAAAATAGAGGCTTTGCAATACTTTCCAGCGTTAGGGGCATACATTCCCCATATATTTAGTTTGATGAATCTCATCAATATGTCTACAGAAAGACAATCTGCAAAGGCGTGAATTATAGAGTTAAAAATATCTGTACAGTCTTTGCAAGGGCGGGAAAACTTGAGAAGATTTGCCGAAATCAATAACTGTGAAATAAATTTTCTTCCGTCCGTTATATAGCTAATAGAATGCCGGATACGATTACTCCACTCTCTCGGAAGATCCAGGAGTTGTAATTTTTTTATCACAAATAAGATTGCACTCAGACAATCCCAACTGCACAGGGGGAGTCAATTTTAAAAACCAGGGCTTTAGCACATTATGATAATTTGCCACCCGTAACAAGGAAAACCGAAATCTTCCCTGATTAAGAGAGTCATGGAGATGTAAGTTGTGGAGAGTTTGTATACCCTTACTGATTGCGAGTCTCTCGAGATCCTCAGGAGTTCCCAAGTTCTTGAAGAAATGCTTTTTTGAAGAATTATATCTCATGATATCAACAATGGAGATCTTTTCAAACATTGCTGTGTTTTTCCAAATGATTCTTTGGGCACAGCCCAAGTAACCAAAAGGCTAAAGGTAATGTCATTTTTTAGCTCAGAGCCAAACATACGCCAATGATAAATTTCATTGTACAAAACGCAACACCTACATTCACAAGAAGGATGCTTCGCTAAATTAAAGAAGATTTTTAAATAAATCTAGAGAATGATCGAAGCGAGTTGACCTAAACCTCCTCCAAGAAGACCTCTCTTTCTGTTAATAGTTAGGAAATACGTCCTGTGAAATAAGGCAGCCAGCCAAATGTTCTCATCTAAGATGGCTTTTCCGCTATCAAAGGAGACGAAGAAGCTTCGTAGAGAACCAACGGAACTACTTTTGTGTTGTAGAGGTCAATTCTTTTCTGAAGACGGATATCCCTCCATAACAAGATTTTTGCATTATGATACAGCTGGTACTTGACCAATTCTTTTCATACACGCCGGTGCTACACCACACCATACAATACCCAAAACCTCAATTGTAGGTTTCAATTTACAAGCACGGATTTGAGTACAAAAGACTGGGTTCCAAGAACCGATTGGTAAAATAGAGGTCTTATCTTTATTGACTGATAGACCTGAGCTAATTTCAAATTTATTAAAATATTCTAAAATAATCTCTATCCTTTTAATAAGCTGAGCTTCCGAGTTAGCTTGAAGCATTATGGTGACGTCATCTGCGTAGAGATCGATTATATGACGAGACCTCTCAAAGTCCACACCAAATCCACCAAACTTTCGAATTATCCTCTGAGTAAACTCCTCGATTGAGGCTATAAAAAGGAGAGGGGCCGAAGGGCATCCTTGCCTACAGCTTTTACCCAACTTGATGCTCCTGCTTTCTTGCCCATTTAATGAAATAGTATATCCATTAAAAAGTAATGCATTTAAAAAAAAATCTTAGTAGAATATTTTTAACTGCCTTTAAAATTTTAATGTGTTATATTTATCAAACGCTTTTTGATAAATCAATGGCTATAATAGCGCCGTATTTCCCATTCTTAATCACCGAGTCTATCGAGGCTTGAATATTGTAAGATATATCGTGAATTCTTCGGGGTCTTTTTAAAAACCCTTTTGATGGGCCTATTTTTTCATGTAAAAAAGCTCCCATTTGTTGAGCTAGGACATCCGATAGTATCTTGTATGACTCATTTAAAACCGTGATGGGTCTCCAATGGCTAAAATCAGATCTATCCCCCTATTTTAGTATCAGTACAATTCTTCCCTTGGATAATGAACCGGGCATCGTTCTATTTCTTTGCCCACTAGCAAGATATTATTCCACCATGGCACTGATTTTGCATAGACCAATTTCTCAGCGGACAGGCTACATCCAGCCCCTTATCTATTGTTTCGATGAGCGCCTCAGCGCATTGGTCAGCATTGGAAAGTATTTTTGGTAATGTTATAATTTGCGTTTAATTTTCCAGTCAGCTTTCCTAAAGTTCCTACATAGGTCAGTATTTGGCTTATATTTTCCAAAGCTGAAAACTATATATATATAAATATATATATGTATATAATATATATAATAAATATTTGAGTAGGAACATAATTGTATGTATGTACTATGTTGTATTACCTTATTTTTCTTCGTTTATACCACAACTATGTGTAGCATGTATGTCCCTATGATACATACACATATTGAAAACAACAAAATAATGAAACTTTCCTTGCCTTAAAGTAAAAACAATTGTTCATGGAGTGCCTCAAGGCTTCCTTTACCTGCACTGTTTACTAAATATAATAATGAATTCTCAATAGTAAACAGTTCATCCGTATAAACAATGTAAGTACATGTTGTTATTGTTTTTAGAAAAAATGACCAGAAAAAATGAGTTGAAAAATATATAGATCCTCGTGACAGTCAAACATTCTTATTTGGGGCCTAAGAGGAACAAAAATGCTTTTATTTTTCATTCCTTTCCAAATTGATCTTGTATGTAGACCATTTCAAGCATTCAATGTTTTTCCTATATTAAGTTTTTTCTTTTTCAACCAACATTTGTTAAAATATTTTTTTTATTCCACAGTTCTTCAAATATATACAAAAATATACAATATGTATTTAAAATTGAGGTAAATACGTAAAAAATACACAAATAAACATTATAGTTTAAAAAATTTACCTCAACAGAGAATGTTCTAATTAAAATTACTGATTATAATACAAATGACATCAAATTAAAATTATTGATAATAATACAATGCATTATATCACAGTAAAATTATATAACACAGATAGCCACTAATTAAAATCTTTAAATCTTTTTAAAATTAATCTAATAAATTTTCGATGACTTAGTGCTACCGATGGGAAGTATTTAATTTCTTCCGATGCCCTGGCCCACGAATTGTCGAAAAGGGCAGGTATCTTGAGATCTAAGGCAGCGTACCTTGCCGCAGCCGATAAAAAAATTGCAGGGATGAAGAGGTTCATTCGTTGTAATCCTCTTCGCGATATATATTTTGATATTCTGCACGACCATCGATAAAACTTGTTATAATCCAGTCGTTAAGTCATAAGTCCTTTAAGCTATCAACCTTTTATGTATAGTTTATATATATGCCGTTATTCTCATTTAAAAAATTTAAACCGAATCTTCTCAATTTAAACTAAAATAGTTAGAAATTAGATCGAGCAGGATCTTATTTATTCGTTGAATCATTATTTATGTTATTGACGTCCCAGAGAATTTATATAAACAGGCTTAAAGAGTTAAAAGGAGAACACAGAGTAATGTGATCATCGACATGTACCATATATGGATAGTAGAAAATAACAATTTGGTTAGGCATGCCATAGATTAAAAGTTTGTGAGCTATATAAGACTCAAAAGAAGCTCAAAGAAAACATCTGACAAGTGTTATAAATAATATATTTTTATATAATCTATCTATATATTAATTTACCAATCTCTGTCCGTCTGTATGTCCGCACGCTATCTCCTCCCACATTTATGGTCAGATTTGAACTTTGAAGGTACCTATGGAATCCTTGGGTCGAGACGGACCTAATAAAACTATTTGCAAAGTGATTGGACCAGAAATGAAGGGGGGGAAATCAGACCTTGTCTGATTTGAACTACCTACGTTTCAAGGTAAAGAGAGGAAAAATAAAAAGAAAAGGAGGAGGAGTTAAAGAAATAGAAAAAAAAGCATCTCATGTGACTGAAAACATATTCTTTGTACAAAGTCAAACTTTTTATGAGGAATGTTTGTACACAACAGAAAATTATTTTCTCTCTCCTCTCTTATATTCTTTAAGGTCTGTTTCACTCACAAACTAGCTCCAAAACCTACCCATACCCGAAGGGCGAACATATGGACGCCGTAGGCCCCCAAATATGCGAGTATGAATAATAATCATACATAGTTAGATATTATTTGGGCTAAAAATCAAGTACTATATTTAAAGCGAAGGTAGACCCTTCTATATCCAATATGATAGCTTCACAACAGCCGAGTTTGCTAACGTCTACTTAACGAGTCAACCATATATGTACAGTCGGCCTTCACTACTTCGCCCCTCGACATCTTGCAGTTCTTTTACTACGCGACGACGGCTTGGCTACCGTTTTTTCACGGTAAAACGTCCCCATATTAACTCAATGGCAGAATTTATATATCAACATCGCGATCCTTATATATATCGCGGTGGTCGTGTAGTGGATCCGGGTCGTCGCGACTTTGCGAGGGACGACTGTATATAACGGAGTCTTCAATAGGGACACTCACATTTTACGTTGATTGGTTTCGGTAGTGGCACCACGTTTGTTATTGTTTCTTTCACAACTGTGCTCAGAAATAATTTTAGTTTCTGATAAACTCGAGCTACATTTAAAAATTAATCAAATTATATACAAAAGAGGTCTTTGATCCAAGCTTTAAGAGCCATAAAATCAATTATTGCTCAACGTAACTGACCTGTCAAATCAACAATTGAACGTTTGATGAAAGAAATTGAGTTCACATAGGGACTACAAAATGTTTCTCTGTCAGTGAGACCAAAAATACACGAAGTGTAAGAAATATTCATCTCGCTAACCCAAATTTGTTACTTCAGGGTGGCGAATTTTACAAAAATATATTAGCCTTCACCCGTATCAGATCCTATATAAAGCAGCAACACCTCTATTTCCTTGGAGTTACTTGAAACCCCTGATCTATACCTATAATCCCTCGACGTTAGAAGAGCTCAGAACAAATATTCATCACGAAATAAAAGACTTTTAGCCAATTTATGAAGAAAAGAAGTCGAGAATTCGGTTCAAGGATAGGACTTTGTAAAAAAAATTCAACGTAGTTTCATTCAACTGACATCAAATTTCAAAATTCCCTTGAATGTATAACGATGAATAAAGAAATCGTCGGTATCTCACACCGTTTTCGTATTATTTATGAAAAGTGTGCACCCTTTTTAAATATATGGAGTTATAGGGAAGAAAGTATTGATGCTCTGACAGCTGACATTCATAAAACAAGATGAGGGGATCAATACATGAACGAACCATATGTTATTTTCAGTCAAGATTAATTATATATATATTTAAATTTATAAGTATGTGAAAGTTTTGTATTTAAGAAAAGCTAATATTTGTATCTTTCAATAAGGTGAATCTACTTTTTAAATCTGCTTGGTCCGATAAATACTATATTTAACTTTACTTTGGAAGTATGTACATATATTTTTGTATTTGAAGTCAATAATTACATTGCAATCGAACTCAATGATCCCATTTAACAATTTCTTCAGGCGATACAATAAAACAGGTTTCATTTCTGAAGATTCATTTCTTAATCTACCGTTTTTAAGAAATAGTATACATACACAAGTTTTTAATCTTTTAAAGAGTAGATCTAATGAATCAGCCTAGCATTAAGTCATAACCCCATTGAGTTGTTTCCAGGTAATCATAAAAAAGGAAAGAGAGGTTTTAATTACTTGTTGAGTCTGAAGCCCTAGGTGTTATATTCCTGTCTTAGGAATCAGTCCTGAGGGATGAAAAGAAAACAATAATTTCCGAGTCACTCCACTAATCAGGGTTAAAGTATTTATTACTTTAAAAGGAGATTAAATCCAAGGAATTCGTTCAGAGAAATGAGGGGCTTAATTAGAGCAACTACTTTGGGACAAAAAGAATGTTTGGTTTTATGTTTGGAGCAGTTCCCATATAGACAATAAATATATAGTAAATGATAAGGTTGAATATCTTTACAGAGTGTTTAGGAATGTATCGTGCAAAAATGCACCGCCTTGTGAACAAATAATACGTTCTGTTTTATATGAACGAATCAAGTCTTGCAGCAAATGCCATCATGATATTAAGAAATGTAATATTTTAAAATGTTTCTCAGTTATTGAGCTTTGATACTAGGAAAATACAATGCCTCCTATATTTCTTAAAATGATAAATAAAATAACTTATTTCTACACCTGGATTTTTTTAACTTAAGCCTTACCAAATGTAGAAAAAACTATTTTTTATCCTTTTCCCACAATAGTAACAACGTATAAATGTCGCCATAAATGGGCAAATTCCTGGAGAAAACATGAGAAATTTTAATGATCATTGCAAATTCCTTTGTCAATAAGTTTCCTCACTAATCAGCTTAAACAGCATTCTTTTGGGTCAGGGATAAGATACTAGTTTAGGAGAAAACTTTGCATTCTACGACGTGATTGCTAGCTTTGCTTCTCCTTCAAGCAAGATCTTTATTTATTGCATAAATTTGCATTGAAATTCATGTAAAAACGTACAAAAGGACAATTGTATTACATAGGACATAAATCATCTTTCGACAGATTGTGAGATCAAACATAAGCATGTGTAAAAAGAAAATTCGTTAACATGATTTTTTTTAAATGTTGAGTGGTCATCACTTTTCCTAATCAAAGGTCGACCCAAAAAAATGGGACCCAAATTAGATTAAGGCTTAATTTGGGTCCAAATGATACTTTCTTATAAATTATTATTTTCAAATTATTACATCAAAAATCAAGGATACTTGGCCCTTTTTTCTTTGCTTCAGAGATATGAAATGCCTTTATTTAGTTTCGTGTAGTTCTTGAAAAACAATGCAAAGCTGTTAATGGAATTCTATCAAATTGAGTACATGATAGCTCTGAATTCCTTTCAAATGACTTTTTAAGTTATATTATGACTCGGTATTTTTCTTTGTTATCTCTGTCCTTCAGACAATGCAAAATAAAGTGTGAGAGAGTCTCTCCAATCGAGCAGGTTCACTGACGCAAGTCCGTCCCATGATATATCCCGCGAGGCTTGCAAGATATTGCTTACAACTCAAACCTGTCCATAGGTATGCTGAAAAATAACCTCTTGTAATAAGTCACATAATGCATTTTGAGTAATTTATAGCCCAACATAGTCTTCGCATATTTTTTTTTGCCTATATGGTTCGACAGAATTGCATCTGACTGGATATAAATAAGCATTATAGCATTATAATTAGTCTATTTAACCTAGGATCTTATCAATGAGGTAGACCAAAAATGACCATCCCTCTCGGGATTCGAACCTGCGCCCCCAACATTTAGAGTTGAACACGCCTTAACGCACTCGGCTATCACACCCCTTAGTCTTCGCATTTTAGGGCGTACTAAGTGACTTGGGCTATCTTTGAGTACTTGCTGCGTAAAAGGTTCTGAAGGTTTCCATACTAATCAAGTTTCTGAATAATCCGTTTGAATGATTGGTTTTTTTTTCATATGAAGACATTTCTTTGATATGCAGAGGTATAATCCATTTATTGTCATACATATGTGCAAACACTGTAAACATTATTTTTTCCTTGATTAAAAAGAGTTTATTTATTCAATTTATAGTAATAGATGGAATGGGAGTTTATTCAAAGGATTCGCCAATGACGTCATGGATGTAGGCCAATGACGAAGCTGCATTTAGTATTTTTACGAATGAATTTCTTCTCTCTGAATTGATGTTCACTTTCCCACAACCGCGAGTGAATGCCATCTATTTTTATTATTCTTTCTCCTTTTCTTTCAACCAATCACGATGCACAAAAGCACCATCTTTTCTTATATGTATAGAGGTATAAATAAATCTTAAGTGAATATGGTATTTATAGAATATATGGTGAATGCGTCGTAGATAGTTATAGCTGGTTGCTATTGGATGGAAGAAGGGTTCTTCCTGTATGTAGTTGTAGTTCTCTTGTATGCTTTGTAAGTTAAGTTAGTTATATAATATCTATATGGATCTGCGCCCTCAAAAGAAGAACTCCTTGCTCAGCAAGAATAGATTGTGTTTTGATGAATGGATGCTGTTTTTATTGACTGAATATGTTCCTTTTTGTTATTTGTTATTGTCCTATGCATTGACTCTCTTCCTGTCAAAGATAACATACACACATACAAAAACCCCGATTATATTATGTCTGTTGGTTGACACTCAAATAGAGGCACCCTAACTTCAATTTCTATGGAGCATTCTCTAAGATGAAAGGGGGGGGGGAGAATGAATAGAAATATTACAATTTCTTACTTTCTTATCTTTAACGGACACAAAGTTATTCACAGTGAAGGAGCTTAAATGTACTCTTGAATGTATTTCTAAAAGAAGATCCCTGATTTCAATCTACTCTTTTGAGTAGATCTTTTTTCGTGTAAATGTCTTTATTTATAATGGAAGACTGAATATGTTTATAGCAAGTCTTCCTATCTTTTTAAGAATGAGTTGAATTATAATAATAAAAACTACTTGAAACTGATAAAACGTCTTATTAATAATCTAGTTAGTAATCATTCATAATGGTCAAAAAACATTATTGGATATATTAGTCCCAAAAGCGAACTGCTTTCATCTCTAAAATTGCACATATATTTTCTCGTATAAGCTAGAAAAAATAACAAGATCCTACCTTCGATTAAGTAACGTTAATACTATAATGTTTATACTTCTCAATGGATCCATATCGACAAGACAATCTTAGTTCGGAGCTAATATATCAAAAACACTTATCCGTAGGAAAGTTGTCTGATATGGCATCTCTAAAATATGTATAATATGTGTTGCATCTTACCAAGGATACAAAGAAATATATATATATAGATTTTTTTTTATTCACAGCCCCAAAAAAATATACAATGTATAAAAGAAAAACGATGCTAATGAGTAAATTTTTACATAAATAAGCATTCTAGAAAAGATTTTTAGCAACGTAATGGAAAAAACAAACAAGCAGATAAAAGTCATGAGATACACTCAACAATCAAATCTAAACATACAAATAATTAACAAATCATAAAAACAGTAATTTACACAAAAATTAATCAATAACAGTTCTTGTAAAATTTCAGTATTCTCTTGATTGTCTTCCTATGGCAGAGTGAGGATGAAGGATAAAATTTCACCTCCCTCGCCGCTAACGTCCATGTGGAATCCAAAAGTGAGGGAATCTTTAAGTCCAGAGCAGTATACCTTGCTGCAGCAGAGATCATGATAGATCTCAAATCAGAGGCTTTGATGGGAACATTATTGGTGATGCACCTCGCGATGAGACCTTTAGCGTTTAGAAGGGAGCTATTAATTGTTTTCGACCTAGCTGACTTATCACCTTTGCCGAGACCAAACAGTACCGTGGCTTTGCAATATAAATAAAAACAATAATTTATTTGTTATATTCATTAACTTTAGATATACATATGATTTTTAAATATATGTATTTTTTTAAATAAAAAAATTCTTTGCATAAATAAATATTACTTTCTCGGTATTTTTTTATCTACCGGTATATTTATAAGTGCAATAACATAAACACCTTAACCAATTGCTAATTCATATCCTCACAGATGTACCTCAATTAAACCATATAGGCAAATAAGATAAACAAATATAAACGGCAAAACTTCATAAATTAAAAAACTCATCTGATCGCTATGAATATCTTATATACACAATTAACATTATATATTATTGATTTTTCACTTTTTACTTTAATAGAATATTATATATTTTTTTAGTTTTGTCATTTTGATCAAATATTTTATTCAATTTAATCAATTTAGTTTCAAAATGACCGGTGTATTTAAAACGTTTTCCTACTTTTTACCGGTTAAAAAATGTGTTATTTTCCCCTTTTCCCATGCTTAAATGATGAATAGAAGCTTTCAAAGATATTAATTAGAGCTAACCAAAGTTCAAACCTTCCCTCTCTGTAGTTGATAAGGTCACTTTTCCCCCATCAAAGAAACTCCCATTAATTTGTCATATTAGCTCTCTCTCTCCAAAAAAACGCTCCAACATATTTTTCCTCCAACTAATTAAAAAATATTTTAAATGTTTCTGTGCCTTAGGGGAACAACATTAGGCTACGTCTTAGCTTGATCTATATAAATTTGAAGGAGGGTTTGTTGCTAAGAGTTCTCTTAATTAACTTCAATTTTCTCAACTCCACATATATACAGTTGTTGTTTACATACATACGTTAGATCAGTGGTTCCCAAAGTGGGAGGCGCAGAGCAATTGCAGGGGGGGGGGGCGGAAAAACGAATGAATGAAAATATAAATGTAGTAGACTAAGTAACACTGCTAGAAATGGACAAAAAACAACAAAGGTTGAAGTTTGTATAAATTACAATGAGAAATAAACTGCAATGGACTCTGAAACAAAACGTGTGTGTTATTTTTTTTTTTGGGGGGGGGGGGCGCAAAATTTCTTATGTACCAAAGGGGGCCCAAAGTTTGGGAACCACTGCGTTAGACTGAATGCCATGTTTTCAGAATGTAAGACAATGGTGGTTGTTGTCAGGATCGAAGTTTGAAAAAAAAATTGAAGGTATAATCTTAAATTTACATTCTTGATTCATACTAAATATATACATACATATATAGTAAAATAAGATATGCAACCATGGAATCCGTGAAATCATTTGGAACATCGGAAGCCAAATGCCATAATTATTGTTCATAGAGGAACAAAACAACCGTCAATAATAATCTCTCAGGTCTCACCATCTACAACTAGTGGGATCTCAAACCTAGCGTCACTGAGCCCTCGTGCCTTGCATGTGACAATTATGAACGAGTATCAAATATATGTTTCAGTAGAGATCACGATTGTATCCTCTCCTAGGAGCGACAATGATCGTGATTTATATCAGAAGAATCAACGAATCTGCTAGAAGAGAGATCAGGAGTGTTATCTCTTATAGGAGGGATGACGACTTAAATATCAAGATGGTATGACGATGTTATTCAAACTATTATTATCATGACTGATTTCTTCCCAGATGAATATCAAATTAATGATATATAGGTTGGTGAAATTGATACAATGTTAGTAAATCATTTCTTCGCATAAGGTCCCTTGAACACCAAAATTAAATCCTTTCCACCAAAATATAGAATAAAATCGCCAGTGAAATAAATAGTTTGTACAACATCGAAAAATATCATCTCCATATTTAAGTAGTCATCTCTCCTAGAAGAGATAAGAATCGTAATTTCTACCAGGAGAGTCAATGATTCTACTGGATCTCCATCTCTGCTGCGACATATACTTGCAAAGGAACATGGAGTTCAGGTTTCATATTTATGTTATATTAAGAGTTTAAAATTAGCTTCACTTTCTCCTTGGGTTCCACATTTTACAATGATGACAGTTATGGGCTTCAAATCAATGAGTCTTATTACTCGTTATCTCTAGTTTCAAGTTTTTACTATCCTATGAATGTATGTGTAACGAAGAAACTTTTAATTTTCATTTGGCAATATGATGTAGTCAATTAATAATACAATCTACATTCGTCTATTTGTCACTTTAAAAGCGTTCTTATAATACGTAAATATATACCTTTATATACTAATGAGGACATTCCTTCAAATAACTTAAATCAAACAAAAAGCAAATAACATGTTGTCTCTTCAATGGCTAAAACATCTTAGCCAATATACCAAATAACCATAGATCCAAAGTAATTAGAGGAAGTCAACATAGATCTTAAATTACCTCCTAAGAATGCAACCGAATTGACTCACCAAAAAAAACAATAAAAAAGATTAGCACTGTTCTTTGTCAAACAAAGAGAAATTGATAATTTTTATGAAGCGCACAAAAGGATATATGACCCACGTAAGCAGCAAAAAAATATTATTACAAAGCTATGTATATTTTTAACAAACATTTGTGAAAAACTTTAATTTAGATAGAAGCCTCTTATTGTCGTAGCAGTAGCCCTTGGTAGAGTCGTGCTTATTGATGTAGTGTAATGTCTGGTATATGCAAGTAATAGATTTTTTTCGGTTAAAAACATTTTATTCTGTTAACTGCAAAAATTTTATACAGTGTAAAAATAAAATACACAAAAACTTTATACAGAAACAGGGTAAAACTATTCAAGACAATTGCAAAATACATAAATGAACATTGTAGTTCATATTTACTGCCCTGAAGAATAACCTTATATAAAAGGACAAATCATTTATTATATTGGTTTTAAAATGCACAATGTCTTCTTAAAATCCTTTGATAGTGTTCATGTAGAGCTTCGATCTTTCAGGCACATATTAATTATATCACCAGCCCATTTCCACGTTGGCGCTCCTAAATCCGGGATTTGTAATAGATATGAACTATACATATCTAACTTATAGAGTTTGATGCACATTCATTTTATTTTTATTAATAACTATATGCAGCATATTATTCCTCTGGGTGAAGAAATATGTATATATCTCTTATAGGTCAAAAGAGTAGGTCACTTCCAAAGATTCATTCATCATTTCGTTCCAATAACTTATTATTATTATCTACCATCTTTGGGTCTCCCTTTTTTATAAGGTAGCCATTGTTTTGTGAAGGAATGTGAGGAATAGCTACTTCTTATCCGTCTTCTTTGAAGAGGTCACATTCCTCATGCAACGACGAAGAAGATGATGTGACGTTTCCCAAAGAAGGATGCTCCTTCGAAAAACTACCTTGTACATAGAATGTAAAAGAAGTACGTACTAATAATAATAATATATTTCGTCTTCTATATAATAATACAAAAGAATATTTTTTTTGTTACCTGGTAATCGAAGCCTCTTTTCTTTTTTATCTTGCAGCTTGTGAATATTTTAAAGTCAAAACTAAAGGTATCCACAGAAGACAACATGAAAAATATATATATTTTTAATGTTTGACAACTATAAATTGATCTCAAAGATATAATTCATTTTGTTATAAATCAAATGGTTAATTATGATACTTGCCCTGTTGGGATGCATATGGTCCATACAAATTAAGTATCATTACAATGCACTAAATTTGAAATAGAATAATCAAATTCATTCGAACGACCAATTGGACGCTCGCCATCAACCAAATCAAATATTTCACAACAACTGCACTGCAACATAAAAAGTTTTAATACAAATAATCAATAACTTTAAAATGAATATTAAATATTTACATGATTAATAATTTTCTGTTTATGTTACTTCTTAGTATAATGTACTTTTTATAGTATTGTTTGGTGATAATTTAATTGGATAACCTTGTTTGTATATTGATGTGCATAGTTTTATATGGATCACCATGTGGTTCATTTTCAGCAAGCAATAATTTTAAAGTATAATGTTTATTTATGTATTTTTTACACAATTGCTTGTCTGAAATAAATCAAATAAATAAATAAAATGTTAGAAAGATATATTTCATTACGTCGTAAAATGGAACATTTATCATAAGCGGAAACATATTTGTTTGTTTTTTAAGCTCCGATATAGTCCCAGGCTCATCTGAATCAAGTGTCAGCTGGTGGAAGTATCAGTGGAAATATATATATTCTTGAAATTAGGACAAATCCAATTTAAAACTAGCCTTATCGAACGCAAAGAGGTAATGGATTCTAAGAATGATACGTCGCATGGGCCGTACACGCTTTTGCTGTTTTCTATTTTGAATGCGTCCGTTTTCGACGTGAATGTGAGATGCCGTATTCCTTTTCTGCAGTAAATGGATTCTGCCGTTTTAAAAGGTACATGGCGTGTACAGTAGGGGGTATTATAGAAACCTAATATTAAGATATCAAAATTATCCCCCGCGAAAGTTGCGTCATAAGAAACTAAAGGATCGTAGAAAAATGGATTTTGGTTTGACCTCCCACTTACCCCCTCCCCCTCACCCACCCCCCCCCCCCCCAACAAATTGCATTCAAAGGTTTCGTTGATGAAGCAAAACTTTTTGTTATTACTTATTTAGAAAAAAATTGTTCTAAACAATTTAGCTATGATCAATTTATGACTTTGTTATTTTTTGCAAATTTTCGTCAAATAATATTTAGTGCCAATAAATGAACATAAGTGCTCCAACCACTTTTTAAATAACAGGCTCCTACTAGGGCTCTTTTATAGTTCAAGAAGGAAAAAGAAAAAAGGGATGTGGTTGAAGTATTTTAATTTATTTTTAAATAAAATTGCTTTTCACATCAGTAATTTTCATACAGTAGCTCCCTTCACATGGTTGAGAATATAAATCTATGACGTTGATTATATCAAAAACATTACTAACAACATCCTTTTTCTTTTTCCTTCGTGAAACTATAAAGAGCCCTAGTAGGAGCCGTTATTAAAAAAATGGTTGTGCGCAGCACTTATGTTCATTTATGGCACTAAATATTATTTGACGAAAATTTGCAAATATAACAAAGGTTATAAATATTTAGTGGAATAGAAAGCTTATTCTAGTATTTAAAAATACAATATATAATATATGGGTAATTTGTATATATGTACTTAGTGTTGTCCATCGGGCGCGATTTTCGAGCCCGAGCCCGCCCGAAAAGACTATAATTGAGCCCGAGCCCGCCCGAGACAGAGCCCGATTAGTTTGATATGGCCGACTTGCGCGACGCCGACCATTGGGTAAATTATAAAGAAGAAAACGAAATTCAATTCAACAGATCAAAGAAAAAGTGAGGACGTTTTTTTTTAAAAGAGGTCTGAGGAAAAAAAGTGAAGACGTTTTCTTTTAGGAAGAGGTCATTTTAATTTTTTTTAGATACAATTAAAAAAGGCCGCCCGCATAGCCCGCCCGCGATTTCATATTTTTTGGCGCCCGAGCCCGGCCCGGCCCGTCGGGCGGCCAAGCGGGCCGGGCGGGCATGCCCGCCCGATGGACAACACTAATGTACATTAGGGTGTTCTTATTTTTCAAATGTTTGAAATGTTAGCAACATTGTGGATTTTCTGTTTCTTGGTGATAAAAGAAGACGACATACAAAGCTTGAACAAATCGGTCAACATTACGAGGTCGCGCAACGAGGTCAAAGTTTTAAAAATTTAGTAAAAATATAGTTTTCCCAAATTTCTTCAAAATGGTGGACGTTACAGACTTCAATAATAATTATAAATTTTAAGGAAATCTAATTTACTACCAGGCGTATGTTTGATGTTTTTTAATAAAACAAGTTTTCAGTAAAAACAAAGAAAAAATGGAGTGTGTAATTGTTAGCAATTTCATAGCTTTTTTGTATCAATTAACTTCACTCGCCTGTAGAAGATGACTTGTTCGCTTCAGAGTAAAATAGTACTTTTAAGTTTAGTAAACTTTGGATGATAAATCCAAAAATGACCTTGCTTGCATTCTATCAATTCAGAAATCAGTACAATCTAAGTTTACATCATATGATTCAGAGCCTGTATTGACCTATAAGAAATCGATTATGAAAAAAAAATTATATGTTTCTTAGATTTGCGTCAAGGTATCCTCTCAAAGTTTACTTTGTCTCTGACGCATTTATAATCCATTATATGCGTCATTTTTGTGAGAGGATTTTTGACGCAAATCTAAGAAGACATAATTATTTTTTTATAACTTTCATTCTCAATTATAGTTTTACAATCTTGTTATGTTATATACATATATCACGTTAGGGAGAACAAACACTGGTAAATGAACGTAATAGACTTAATGTACATGAACATAAAAATAAGAAGAACAACCAAACATGGCGTGCTTCAGGGGCTATGTTTCACGATAAAATTTAATATTGGGGTAAAACTTTCTGGGAGAGGATTTTTTGCACATCTAAATTTATATAGAATAAACTGCAATTTTGCAGTAAAATAATATATTTCATTTTCGTGGGGGCCTATATAAAAATAAACAAACTGTTTTGACCTTAAGGATAAATTAAAAAGAGTAAAAAATAAATGTTTTATTTGGTATAAAATTTTATCTATGGTTGGGCACTCGAATAAAAAATGTTTTGATGTTTCTAAAGAATGCTTACAGAAAAAACACATCCTTTCTTCTTGCGTTTTTCCATGCACACTGCCAAAGACAGCGTGTTTGTGATAATTCTATATTTCAGCCAGAATAGCGTATGATTTAAGTCACTTTTGTTAAGATGTCTAATCACCGTCTCCGCTGGTGAAGGAATGTTGTATAAATCCTTTCGTATCTCTATTTGCTTTAAATACTGCTTGTCCTGCCTTTTTTAAGTAAACCCATTCTCAGGGTCCTATTCTTCATCCCTCCCAGGAAGCCATAAAAACTATTTCTCGGACCAAATTCTCTCTTCCTAAAACTTATCGTATTTAAAATTCTCTCTCTTTCTAAAACCTCACTAAGTGTAAAATTATTTCCTTTATTAAAAATTTCCCCCAGAAAGGATAATTCCTTCTTATAGATGTATCAGCAATGCAAATAGTCTATCATTCCCCTGAACTGGCTCTTGCCATTTCATTTTTTCTAATATTAAATGGGATTCTCTCTGTTGACATCTTTGTTTCCAGCCAGAAGAAACTAATCTCTTTGGACCTCTCAAGGACGTCAAGGGGACCTTTCCCTTTTTCATCTTCGATATCGCTACCTTTAAAATCGCTAAATCTTTTGTTTAAAAGCTCAGCCCACACCGAACCTTGCTCAAAAATCCGTTTGAACCATGTGTAGGTCATGACCTTCCAGAAGGTTTTAAAGTGAAGCAATCCCAGTCCCCTAAATTTTGGGTGTGTTAATTCGTTTCCATGTAATTATTCTGCTGCTACCCTTTGGTAGTAAAAAGTCTTCGCACATGGCATCAATTTTTGTGCATAAATCATTTGACAGGGGTGTTTGCTTTAAGATGTGAGTTACTTTGGGTAAAAAAGAGAATTCCAAATTTGGATCCTCGAGGCAACATTTTTCTTTAAAAAGGATGCATACTTGCTATTGCCCTACTGGTTATTTGTTCAATTGTTCTCAAGTTTTTTTGTACCCAAGTCCCCTCCAGGGAAATAAAGGTTCCTAAGATTTTCATAAATTGAGCTGGCTTTATATCTTGTAAATTAAAATTTATATCAAAGTTTGCTAAGATGTTTGACTTATTAAAATTAATAAAAAGGCCCGAAGCTTCACTATTTTTGCTAAAATACGAAGAGTTTCTTTAAACGAGCATTCTATTTTATTTTGTGTCCCTGACAGAAGAATTGTTATGTCATCAGCAAAAGCTTCTAGCTTTATCTCCATTTGCCCTACTTTTACACCCTTATATCTTGACATGAGTAAATATTCTCTATTAGGGGGTTTAAGGCAAAGACAAATAATAATGGGGAAATAGGGTCGCCTTGGCGGCATCCCCTACTCACGCAAAAACGGTTGTTTGTTTCTCCATAGTAGGTTGTTATATCACATAAGGTGATGGCTATATTCTCAGAAAGACGTCCCCAAAACCATGCGTTTTTAAGCAATTTAAAATCCAAAAGATGAGAAATGCTATCGAAAGCTTTCCTAAAATCGATGCCCATCACCGCCAAGCAATCATTTTCCTCCCAGACTCTGCAATAGTGTCAGTAATGCCCCTGCAACATCCTCCATTGCTCTACCTGTATAAAAACCTTTTTGCGAAAAAGGTAGCAACTTCGGCGCGACTCTTTTCAGTCTTTCAGCCAGGATCCCCGTGTAGATTTTGAAGGATGAATTTAACATGGTTAATGGACGGTAATTTTCGATGTTCCTTGGGTCTTTATCGGCTTTTGAATTATAATGAGCTTGCCTGTAGAAATGTGTTTTTCAAAAGTCCTTTTTGGTTTGCTTCTGCGAAAACTCTTTCCAGTAGAGGGGACAACAAATTACAATATTTTTTATAAAATTCCATGGGGAATCCCATCAGGACCGGGGGATTTGTTTGTTTTTTTGAATTTTTTTATATAGTACAATTTCCAAAATAGAATATGATTTTCTAAAATTTTTATTTCGTTTTCTTCTAATTTTGTTACTAAATTTTCTGGTCATAACCTACTTTTGAAAAAAATCTGCCGAGGTAAAAGGCATTTAAGGCAGCGCTTGGTTGAATTTTATTGCAGTCCTTACAATAAAAAAGATCTTGAAATATTGCGTGATAAGACTGTTTATTTTAGAGGGTCGGAAGACAATATCATTTCTTTTATTTATTAAAACTTTAATATCCTTTTTGTTTTTAAAACTTGCTTCTGT
>CP045899.1:8687338-8730280 GCA_013387185.1 Caligus rogercresseyi
TCCCAACGCGCGTGCGAGTAATATATTACTTTGTGATATTACTGCGCAATAACTAGAAAGAAACAAAACATATTAGATATTACTTTCAAGTAATACTAATATGTAAATCCTAGTTACATATTACTTTCGTGAAAAAATATTCGACAGGCATTTTGATGAAAATTTATGACTGTGAATGTATGTGACGTCACCAATGGACATAATACTGCTTATTAATAAAATTAAAAATGCACGTCAATATTGATATTTAAGACAGGGGATTCCATTAGACCCAAACAACAGAAAATAACCTTTTCGTTATTTATGGAGAATTTTATCGTAAAGAAAATAAGTTCCTCAAAGCCCTCGGGCCCGCATGTCGATTGAGGCTTTAGGATGAAACCCAACGCCAACCCCAATTAGGAATGAGTGGAACCTAGTTTACAATATTATAACCCCAAGCTCGGGTCCCGCATGCTGAATAGGCTTTTATTTAGGGTGAAACCCACCGCCAACTCTGGCAAGGCATAAGAGGAGTCCTTGCTTTCAATCGCATACACCCCAAGCACTGGGTCCGCCTGATGATATTGCTTTGATTTAGGGTTGAAACCCACCGCCAACTCTGGCAAGGTATAAGAGGAGTCCTTACTTTCAATCTTATTAACCCAAGCCCTCGGGTCCCCGCCTACTGATATAGGTTTTATTTAGGGTTGAAACCACCGCCAATTTGGTAGGTATAAAAGGAGTCCTTTCTTTCAATCTCATACACCCCAGCCCTCGGGTCCCGCCTGCGGTTGTGGGATTTTATTTAGGGTTAAAACCCACCGCCAACTCTGTTAGGTTTAAAAGGAGTCCTTACTTTCAATCTCATAACACCAAGCCCTCGGGTCCCGCCTGCCGATGGGCTTTTATTAGGGTTGAACCCACCGCAACTCTCGTTGGTTAAAAGGAGTCCTTACTTTCATCTCAACACCCCAAGCCCTCGGGTCCACCTGCCGGCGTTAGGGCTTTTATTTAGGTTGAAACCCACCGCCAACTCTCGTTAGGTATAAAAGGAGTCCTTACTTTTTTTTGCCTATATGGTTCGATAGAATTGCATCCGATAGGATATAATAATCATATAGCATTAAAATTAGTCTATCGAACTAGGATCTTATCAATGAGGTAGACCAAAAAATGACCATCCCCTCTCGGGATTCGAACCTGCGCCCCAAACCCCCCATTGAGAGTTGAACACGCCTTAACACGCACGGCTATCGAGCTCCCTTTCCTACTTTCAATCTCATACACCCTAGCCAGAGTTGGCGGTGGGTTTCACCCTAAATAAAAGCTTATATCAGCAGGCGGGACCCGAGGGCTGGGGTGTATGAGATTGAAGTAAGGACTCCTTTTATACCTAACCAGAGTTGGCGGTGGGTTTCAACCCTAAATAAAAGCCTATTCAGCAGGCGGGACCCGAGGGCTTGGGGGGTGTATGAGATTGAAAGTAGGACTCCTCTATACCTTGCCAGAGTTGGCGGTGGGTTTCAACCCTAAATAAAAGCCATATCAGTAGGCGGGACCCGAGGGCTTGGGGTGTATGAGGATTGAAAGTAAGGACTCCTCTTATACCTTGCCAGAGTTGGCGGTGGGTTTCAACCCTAAATCAAAGCATATATCAGCAGGCGGAACCGAGGGCTTGGGTTGGATAATTAAACCTATGCCTCTCATAATGTAAGAAGTCATTTTTTTAGTCTTTGAATTCACCCACTTTATAATGTTGAGCCATGTGCTCACTTTATAACATTACAATATCATATATAGGATTATTATAAAAATGCAAACTAGGTTTGGTGAGGATTTTTACAAATCCTGTTTGAATTGCCTTGTACTTATGTTTCGGAATGTCCAAAAAAGTAGTATATTACTTCAAAGTAGTAGATTACTTTTGTGAAGTAATAAATAATATTGAAAAAAAAGATATCTACGCAGTAAAAGTAGTATATTACTTACTAATTTCAAAGTAATATTCGACCAACTCTGTAATATATATATATATATATATTATTATATTATATATATATATATATATATTATATAATATAATACTTATTATATAAAGATATAAGATTATATATACAGGGCTTTGCAGGTAAATCGCACAAAGTTCAACTTCGTCCAGATCCATACGGAGTGCCAGTAGAGCTTAGATATTGCATGGGGGGTTTCGTAATAATACTGTCGATTAGAGCCCGAAAAACTAAACAAATACACTGATACGGAGATGGAGAAGACCCGGCGGGAACGGTCATCAAGGTGTTGTGCGCAGGGGCACCGTCCTGCAGCCATTCATCAAGTTGCTCAAGTACCCCAGGAGGACGGTCTACGACATCACCAAGAGTGGGAGGAGTCAGGGATGTGTAGAGGAAGGAGCACAAGCCCAGGAGTGACCGGATCTGCCCGCCCACATTTGTGGCTGGTCTGCAGAGGTCCATCAAGGACAATCCGTGGGACGCCATGTCCATTCCTCGCCAGGAAGCGTAGGGTCCACCTGTCATTGTCCCTGGATGGACTCTGTGGCCTCCGGGACCCCGTTACACTTCCAGCAGGACTCGGCGCCCGACCACAAGGCAAACTTGTGCAGTCCTGGCGGAAGAAGAATGTCCCGAAATTCTGGGACTTCAACACCTAGCCCCCAACAGCCCCGACCTTAACACATATCGACTACTACTTGTAAGGGAAGTTGGAGAGGGAGGTGTGTGCCACACACCACAGCAATGTGGAGTCCCTGAAGGTCTCCATAAAGTCGGAGATGAAAAAGCTGGATGACGCGGAGGTCTCCACGACCTGTGGGAGGTTTTTCAGGCGTCAGTTGGAGGACATCCTTGCGGCGGAGCGCGGCCAGCGTGAATAGTAAATCTTTTATTCGTTAATAAACAATTCATTCATTCAAATAAGTATCAATTTTTGTTCCCTTGGATCTGGAGGCTATGAACTTTGTGCATATTTACCTGATAATATATATATATATAAATCATAAATGTAAGCATAATAGTAATAATAATTTGAGGAGTTTCAGGAAAGGATTTAATGCAAAACCATTTTGATTGTTGATTTTAACAAATTTTAATTAAAAATTTGAATAAAAAACAAGATAGCATTTTAAAGCCTCTTACACTGTTGAAGTTGGGGATGGTAGTGCTAATATCGGGGATTTGTTAGCTCTCAATTGTTGAGAGAAAGACAAAGCAAGAATGAATTAAAGTGAGAGTGAAGCTTCATTTTGTTATGATGAAATGGACTTCTTTGCACTCTCTATTTATGTATATAAAGTTTGAAGGACACCGAATAACGTTAAGTGTCTCCTTAACGGACCTACAAATTATGTAGTAAACTTATGTTGTTATTTTTCCCACCATTAAATGGCCTCTCATTTCCCCAATTGTAATAGTCCAGAAAATGAGTTAATGGTAGACTAGATTTTAAAAATCCAAATTATTTTTTAACTTTATATATATACAAAAATAAACGAGTAATTAATGTTTTTAAATAGTAATTTTAGGAAAATACCTCAAAACGACTATTTCAAACATTAATTTTCATGTATTGTTATATATATGAAGATAGAAATAAAAACTAATTATAAACCGTACAATTTGCACCCAAATATTTGAAAATAGCATTTATTTTGAGGACAAGACAAGTGGTTCAATGGCAAAAAAAAATACATAACTTTGGGTCCGTTGGAAAGGCACTTAACGATATTGATATCGTTCAAACTTCCACAAGATGATGTCTATACACTAAGGTAAAATCCTAGGGGGTGCCCGACTCGTATATCCGAAAAACATGAATCACCCTAATATATATATATATATAGACTTGTTGATTATCGTTCATTTGTTGTCGTTCGTCGTTTCGCGAACGACGAACGACAAAGTTTTTGACGAACGACGATTCAATTAAAAATAACGATGAACGACGAACGGAAACTTTTGTGTGAACGGCAAACGAACTACAGTTTTTCGCTAACGATATCAAGTTGATATATATATACATATAATTTTTCTTAATGAAATAAAGAGTGTATGGACCTTTTCTTTTAATAGTTGTCATTTAATTTTGCATTCTTGAATAAAGCATTAGCATTTCTTCTAACAAGAGTATAATTTGTGTGTTTATTTTCAAGTTTAGAGTTTATAATGGTATAAAGCACAGGGGCATTCTATTAACGGTTATGCCCATGCATCAAAAAAGGGCCTCCAACTTATCATTAAAATCATAAATGACATCAACTTGCCACAAAAATAGCCTTTTTATTTTTACTTACTAATGCTCCCTGCCAATGACCATTTAATTTTGTATTTAAAGGGATCTGTGCATTATTGATTATGAAAAACTTTTTAATGAAATATGATGTTCCTTCTGGGGGTTGTCAGTAACTGGTTTGGTTTAGTTGGGAGGAATGCCTTCGCCGCCCAGTTGTCCGGCACAGATAAGTTAATTCCATTATTTAATATTTGAATACGACTTAATATCCTACATATACTCTAGACTCCTTCATAACGTAATAAGTACGTTTAACATGAAATGTTAGAAATAAAAACCTGGATTTTCCTTGATAATCCCACACAACACATTCCCAGACGGAATTAATGTCTTTAAATTGGATTAAGAACACATAATTTTTTATCCATGTAGCATACTTATAATCATGATTCATTCTTAGGTTTGAATGAGGCTTTTGAAATGAACACCCGTTAATAAATGAATGTTAATGTACACTACTTAGGTATAGGTAGTATACATATTCCTGCAATGTGTTATGGAATAAGTATTACTAATTTAGTATAGGTTAATAAATGGAAAGGATCTCCCCATTCCTCTTTACATATAATCACATAATTCGAAATGTCGGTTATACTATGTTAGTATAAATTATAGACCAACAAGAATGTCCTCATTTTTGGAGAAAAAAATATTGTAAATCATGGAACCTAACATCATTTTTGGTTTTTTCTCGCGTACATCTGCTACATCAAAGAACTTTTAAAGTTTTCCCAAGACGGTCTGTATATATATATATATATAATATATATATATATATATATAATTATCGTTCGTCGTTATTTTTAAATTGAATCGTTCCTTGTTAATCGTTCGTTTGTCGTTTGTCATTCTGATAAAAATTGACGACGTTTTTTTAGAAAGGAATTTTTTCTCGCCATTCTGAAAAAAGTGATGATGTTTTTTTAAAGGACATTTTTCCCATGAAAATGAAAAATCAGTGTTTTTTTTTGGCACAAAAAACGAACGACAAATGATAAGGAATTTTCATTGCCGTTCGTCGCTCATCGTTCGCAAACGACAACAAATGAAAGACAAATCAACAAGTCTGATATATATATATATAATATATTTATATAACAATAGGAATCGAACATCATTCAACAAAAACAATGAGTATATCAAATTCATTAATTCTGTTCAATAAAAATACAGCAATTGGGATCCAATTCCATGTAAATATTACTTCCATCCAATCAACTCAATATATGAGTCCATTCATATCCATTTGTCCGCACACATACCATTTGCAATAGCGTTAAATTATTTGCAGGGCCATGGATATTAAAATTTGACGATTCTCTCTAATATATGTCATATATCACTTTTGCTTATGATAGTCCATCATCATGCACCAAATGATGTACAGTCATTTATCTTTGTGCCATTCATTTACAAAGAACAATGAAGGGAAATAAATTGATACAGTCGAGATAACTGTCCATAATGTGAGGACTCGGCAAGAATAAAATTATATTTCCAAATAATTTTCAAATTTAATTTATAAATTTGTCATTCTAAAACGGCGACTAAATATTGCTTCTAAATGTGAGTATTCAGCAAGAATAAAAATATTTTCCAAATAATTTCTGAATTTACTTATTAAATTTGTCATTCTAAAAATTCCGACAAAATGTTGCTTCTTGGGTTGGATGACTCTTTCAATAGTTTTAATATTTTTTTTTTCGGCAAAAACTTTTCTTTGTGAGGATTGTCTTTATATTTTGCTAACACATGGACTCCTTATGAAGGAGTATAATTTTTGACATAGCTTCGTATTTTCATCCATCTATATCATAATTAGATGCTTAACAGAGAGCAAAAATGCTCAAAATTACTGTTGTTGTTTTGAAAATGAATACCGTAAACCTGGCAAATAATCAAGTTTGAAGAGGATTTAAATGTTTTTTTTTATTAGTATTACGCAAACTTCTGTACAATAAATTAATGATTTATTGTTATTTCTTACTTTATACACTTTTCTGTCCATAAGAAATGACAACATGATTAAAAACAACTTTGTATTCCGAATATATATTTTTCATATATTTGATAAAGCGTTACCTTTTGTGTATTCGGGATGGAATGGATTGAGGAGGAAAATATATAAATAATCGAATAAGTATTTGTTAATTTAAAGAAATGGGATTCAGTTGAAAAAATATAACGCTAGTGTCAGTATCAAACTGTGTTCGATCGGTATTTGTAGATTTGCAAAAAAAATATCGACTCTATGAAATATTGGTATTCTGTGGATACTAAAAAATTGTATCCATCTTATAATAAAACATATTTTAATACCCTTTGCGTTGACAAAGATAGCAGATTTTTTATTCGTAACACATCCATGAATTTAAAGGAAGTATCATTGATTATAAAATGTAATCAGGCAGTGGGGAAATCAAAAAAATAGTGAAGTACATGTTTCTGAACCAAAACCAAAAAGGAAATTTACATCTGGGGCAGCCTGGAACATCCCCCTTGAACTGACATGTGCTCTGGGTGAGGCAAGAGAAGTTGCTGGAATAATAACAACGACATCTCCCATCTAGTCCGCGCTATTATTATTATTTTTACTGTTAAAAACGATTACTAACGTGGTATTTTTTCGGTTCTCTATATTTTTGTATGTCACAGATATTTAATTTTTAAAGACCAGTTAATATTTTCTAGCTGAGCAATTACATTGTAACTAGTTTGAATTAAATTGGATCACACTTTAATTTATCCCCTAGAAGTAGTCCGGTGATTGAGTCTCTGAATATATATATCAAACTTCAAATATGATTTGCGTTGACAATAATATTCTAAAACATGGTCAATTTTCTTGTGGCAGAATTTCCATCAGTCATTGTCTCCAAAGTCCACTTCATCTAGATTTCGGGCTGAGGGATCACAGAGATGATTATGCACTAGCAAAATATATTTTGCCTTACATCAAATAGTATTGAACAGGCGCTGCTTGATCAACATAAAAGTAATGGTTACAATGGGAGCAAAAAAATGGGGTTTGAGTTCCTTTATGTATATTATAATATGTTCTATGAGAATGCACAACAATATATGCACCAAGTGGGTTCTCCTTTAGAAATGGTATATATATATATATATATTCAGAAATACTCCGTTCATCTAAAGTAGAATCCCCTTCTTTTTTTATCTCTTGTAAGACTTCATCTTACAAGAAATTTAAAAAAAGAAAGTTATTCTTATGATAATAGTTGAACGGAGTATTTGTGAATATAACAACCATTGGCCTCTAATATGCGGTGGAAATATATGCACGCATTCATGATATAAGCCTTTGACATTTTTCTCAATTTCTGGTCACTAAAACCTTGAGGTCGGCCCGCTACTGTGTCGTTTGATTAGACACCATTTGCCACCTAATGATATATATATATATATATAACTTTCATTTTGTATGTGTTCAACTGAATAGCACCAATTCTAATACAAATATGATTTAAAGTGGAATAATAAGTATGTTGAACCAAGGATTAAATCAACGAATATCATGCAAACTTGCGCAAAGCTAATGTGCTCCCTTGTGTTTTTATAAAACAAATACCTTAGATTAATTCATAATAATAATAATAGATTATATAATATTACCCTATTGACAGAAATTCTTTGTTTTACCTTAGGACCCTAATACTTGAAACCCTACGTAATATTAATGATGAGATAAGGCTTGTTATCCAAATTAATTATATATAAGGATGTTGGAGGAAAAGTATCCAGGCTGAAGTATGTTTTAGGTTCATGGAATATCCAAGTATAAATATATACATTACATGACATCATAGACTTTGAAGACATGGAAAACAATTTAATGTGGTGTCCAGAAGAAATGAACCAGGATAGAATGGACCAAGAAGGAATGGACCATGGTAGAAAAGGAAAATGATGACTCATGGAAGAAATGGACCAAACACATAGGTAGGCAAGTTTTTGATTGGACTGACTGACTCGAGGGGGTCCAAGGCATTGTTTATATGTGTTGAGATGCCTTCATTTGGCCGGATTGCAAAGATTGAATACTCGACTCGGATTATTAGAAGCTCTCTCATTTTATTATTGTTGACTGTGACGTCACCCCTCACTCTATCTTTTCAAGTATTCAATTTATAACAATCGCGCCCGAAATTAGACATATATTTCTTCTTTTTTATGTAATTACTTTTTGAGTGCTTCTAACATCGGTATGTTCGTTATTTAAGACAATACGTATTATTTGCCATAATTTGGGGGATTTTGAACTACAATTGACATAAAGAAGAGAGTATTTATCTAAAATTGCAGAAATAGAATCATTATATGTCATTATTTACTCAGTTTATATGAGAAATAGTATTTGTACAATACTTGGATATATTCCACTCAAAAACTTGCCTACCTATGTATTTGGTCCATTTCTTACATGAATCATCATTTTCCTTTTCTACCTTGGACCATTCCTTCTTGGTCCATTCTTTCCTGGTCCATTTCTTCTTAGTCCATATTTTCCTCGGCCAATTCTTCCTAATATCATTTAATATATAAGTCCGTTATTCATTGTTTATAGTCCGTATACAATATATTAATTTGTATCTTCATTTTTTTAAACTTTTACTTCAAATATCTCTTTGATTCCATTGAAATGTCATTATGTTGCTCTACAACTATTGCCTGATTACACTATGTAACAAAATTAAGGTCTTTGTTTGTCCTTGAGTTGAAACTGTTATTTCCTATTTGCCTATGTCCAGAAAACATGAAAAAAATCTTTTAATCATTTCTAATTTTGCTTTTGTGTCCAGGATAAGGATATTTGTGAAATTTACAATTTTCATCATTTCTAATGGTTCAGGCCCAGTATCTTCGTGCAAAGTAAGAATAACCAAAAATGTCAGTAGTATTTATGTTTCTAGTATGTCAATGCATTTCAAATCAGTTTTTATAATTTCGAATCTTTCGTACTATTCGAAAAAATCAGCTTTATATTTCAAAAAGTTGATCATTTTTTAGTGTTCTATTTAAGCGGCGATATATTTTTTGTATCGAGTCTATTGACTATAATCAATATGTAATATATTTTGGTATATGTCAATGCATTTCAGAACAGTTTTTATAATTTCAATATCTGGCATATAAGTAAATAAAAGATCAATTTAGTAGGACGAAGTATTGATCATATTAAGTAACTACTTTTAGGTGATTATTGAGGTTGCATTTAATATTATTGTGATTTGTTACGAAGAAAAAAAAACAGGTTTGCCTTTTTATTTACATATAATTATTTACAAGTGTCAAAACTAATTTATTTCTTAGAGAGTTACTGTGATTGGAAAATAGCATTCCAATATTGTTATCAAATTATTTAAGGAACTTGCAAATTAAAAGGCAAACCTGTTTGTTTTTCTTCGTAACAAATCACAATAATATAAAATGCAACCTCATGAATTACCTAAAAGTAGTTACTTAATATGACCAATACTTCGTCCTACTAAATTGATCTTTTCTTTACTTTCATGCCAAATATCGAAATTATAAAAACTGTTCTCAAATGCATTGACATATACCAAAAAATATATTACATATTGATTATAGTCAATAGACTCGAAACAAAAAATATATCACCGCTTAAATAGAACACTAAAATATGTCAACTTTTTGAAATATATAGCCGATTTTTTCGACTAGTACAAAAGATATATAAGTTATAAAAACGGATTTGAAATGCACAGATATAGTAGAAAAATAAATAGTACTGACATTTATGGTTATTCTTACTTTGCACGTAGATAATGGGCCTGAACCATTAGAAATGATGAAAATTGTAAATTTCACAAATATCCTTATGCTGGACACAAAAGCAAAATTAGAAATGATAAAAGTATTTTTTCATGTTTTCTGGACATAGGCAAATAGGAAATAATAGTTTCAACTCAAGGACAAAAACTTTGTTACACGGTGTTATCAGTCGATATTATGTTTGCATCTCTTCTCAAATATCTTGGATCATGTAAATATATATATTTCCAATAAGAATGTGCAACGAGGGATCAAGGGAAATCATTAAGATTATCGAACTCTGAAGGGCCGTATCTTAATTATAAACCAACTTTTTATGAAACTCATAAATTACTCAGCCTCAACCATTGCAGATTGGAGTTTCATTTGGAATTGGCGAACTTTCATACATATGGCAGTTTTGAGGTTAAAAAGTCCCTAATGGAAGGGTTCCGGTTATTGCTATAATATATTGGGGTTTTCAAAAAAGGCATTTGGATGGTATATTTTATGTTTCAAGCCAACTGTAGATATGCTTATTAGATATAATCCCTATTCTTGAGTTCTTACTATAGTACACCTACATCTCCAAATGTCTCCCTGATGTCATTTGAAGATACTACTTTGTACATAATATGCACATTGACCTGATCGAGCCATAGAGAAATAAAAATATAGAGAGCTTATTCCCTACAATAGCAAAGAAACATCGTCGTTCAGCTGTATTTGTGCCCAATATAAACAAAATAATTTGATCTACGTCATCGTAAGCTGATCATAGAGATAGAAAGATTTGTTTATATTGGGCATAAAAACGTCTTCCTCTGAAGAATCCAATAAGCTCTTTATGTTTTTATATCTCAATGGATCGAGCCTGAATAAAAACAGACATCTCCGTGTGTGTGTGTGTACTTATTTACGTTTATTTGGTAGTGCTACAAAGATCATGGAGGTTACTATTTGGGAGCAATAGTGGTATGTATATAAAGAAATAAAACTCTCTTGGTTGATTGAAGAATTTATGCTTCCAACTCACGCGAGGTCAATAAATATTTGTTATTAATAAATCCTGGTATTGTTGTTTTGTTTTATGAGGGGCACATGTGCCGTCAAGGTCTATAAAACAAGATTGTGGAAGACAAGATAAAAATATAGAATTGTAGCACTTGGGAAGTCTGGCACCATTATATTAAAAGTATGACCCCACATAATATATTTATAAAAATGTTTGGAAGGTTTATGTTTAAAATAAAATACATTCACTTTATAAAAGAGTACGATCATTGATTGGAGTATCTCCTAGGCTTAGATGTATAACAATAACAGGCTTAATATATTTTTGCCCTAAATTATATTTGCAACACAAATTACGTGGTAGGTTTTTTCTTTAACTTTAAACATAATCTCAGATGTCACAAAAAATATCTTATTTAACTTAGTATAGATGATTTTCGTATATTTATAATGATATATATATATATATCGAGTCCAACACAATACCGAGATTTGAAAGGGTAATATTTTTCCAATACATTATTTAGCCATTCAACGAACCAATATTTGCTGTTCCGAAGGCTTGTAAGATTCTAAACCTCCAAATAATTTTTTACTTTCCGACCGTCTATAACAGTTGTAACTCTGAAATAACCCTTTTATCAGTTTTTGTTGATGGTGTGAAGTTTTTTCCCTCAAAAGAGGATCAAACAAATGAAAAGAAAATCATTCAATTATATTTATTTATCGCCAGTTGGCCCAAAAAAAAAAAAATAATTATATTTATTGTGCTCATTATCGTCTTTCAAATTATAAAGAGAAAATTTCATTTGCTAGAAGCCTGAAAATCAAAAAATACACTTATTTATTTAAAATACAAATGTATTTTGTATTTAAGTAATTTAGGCATTTTTATACTATTATAAAGTTGATTCTATATTAAATTCGGTTAATTAAAGCAACAAGTCTAGTTTATAGGTATGTCCTGTCTGATTCTCTTCTGTCAAATAATCCAGATGTCGACGGGCATTATAACTATATTCACTTAGCCTTTATACCGAAGGATTGGGAATGAAGGACAATTCCACATGTCTATTTTATTGTTTAAAATACCCTCTTTAACATTAACTCTTTCCAATGGATACCTTTAGCGCCTACAATTCAGTTGACATAGATTTTGCTTCTTGGGCGGCTTAAATAATTATCATTTGAATAATATATACATCTTAAATTTCATTTAATGAGCTACGTGATGTTATTTATCTAAAATGCATTCATCAACAGCAAATATGGAAGAGATTTTCTTATATATGTGCATAAAACCCCATGAATTCAAAAAAGGAATTCCACGATGGCAGGGTGAGGTCATGCCCACTCAGAAGAGGCAGAGCCAGGCAAGCACACAATATGGTTCGAAGCATTGCATGACGACCATAGGGGCATATCGTTCGAGAGGAAGAAACCTTAATTACCCTATAGAGGAGGTTCCTTCACCATGCGTGTGTGTGTGTATGTCAATGCAAGAAGAAATTCGTGTAAGATTGCATAAATCAGTCCAGCCCATGAAGCAATATGCATACATAATGTCATATAAACATTCGTATAATAGTAACTACAATAATTAACTACCCTATGAGTCACGACTTCTTATACATTCCATCGAAGGAAATGCAACAAATGTCCCATACACACTATTAGCATGATTATTATCATCATAGTGAAGACTCTCAATGCATTTACGCCAGTAAAGTTCTATTTATTAGACATGTAGGTATATATTTTACTTAGTGCTGAGCATTGATAAATAAATTAGTTTATTTATTGATTAGAGAGATGCCTGTTAGTTCAGGCATCTCTCTCTCTCTCTATCTCTCTCTCTCTCTCTCTCCTCTATCTCTCTATATATATAATATATATATATATATATATATATATATATATATATACATAAGCGTAGGGGGAGATGTTTGGTTTAGGGGGCAGCATTCAATTTCCCCGAATTTTAACAAGAACTGTTAAATCGGTAAACAAATAATCGAATGACGAAAACTATTTAGATTAATAATTTCTTTATAGTAATTACATACTATACATTACATTATATTTATTTGGTTATAGTTCAAAATCCGGTTGCTTACATAATTTCATATTTTTTCTTCAACTTAAATGCCTGAATACCTCAACCAATTTGCCCGAATTTAAGAACTCACCCGATTTTTTTGGGGGGGCAGTTGCCCCCCTGTCTCCTACGCCTATATATATATATAGTACAGTAAGAATGTGTTATATTGGTTCACAAGGTCGTAATTATAGTTTGTTAAAGAGGGTCCAAACCATTGAACTTATAATAAAGGAATGCTCAGCAGAGAAGAATAAATCAGTCTCCTTAATGAGCTCTTGGATGACTAGATTGATGCCCCACATGGTGATAATTATGTAGTCTTGGGAATAGAAAAAAGGAATTCCTGAAATAAGTGATGTCAACTGTTCCAATGATTAATATAAAAATAGTCAAAAGACGTCACTGGTTATTATTTATGTTGTCCTTTCTCCCTTTTCTTTAAGACTGGGTATTTAACTGTTCAAGGGATACTTCCTTCTCTTCTACGGTTCATCAGTTCCTGATTTCTACATTGTTCTTCACTGTTTTTATTTTTGTTTTTTTGGCGTCATGTTATTATATAGGTCTGCGGTTCAAGCGAAAGAGTCAGGCTATGACTTCACTGGCACTATTAGGGCATATTCCTAACCAAAGGTTTATATTGTATATGAAATGATAGTTTGGATTGTCAAATATACCTTCAACTGAATATTGGGTCTCGGGTTGTGACAGTTAAGTCATATCAGTTATGTCATATTAACTATGCCATAATAATTATATCATATTAACTATCCCATATTAGTTTTGTCAAATTAATATACCATATTACTTATATCATATTATTATGTTCAATTGATTCTCTGGTTCCAGATGTCACAATTATGGCATATTTAGAGTTCAATCCAACCTCAAATGCCCACTAGTTCTGCAATCACGCAGTTTAAAAATACTTTTGAAGCAAAAATTATGTCATTTGTTAACAATCATGACAGAACTTCGATAATTATAGTACGACTAAAATATATATTTTTGAAGCTTCTGTTTTATCTTTTATATTAGAATATGAATTTTAAAATGCCCTAATTAATTATTTGTTTTTTGACAAGCAATGTATCTCTCGCTATATATTTTTTTTTCAGAGAAAATGTGTACCTGAAAATTATTATTAATGGGAATACTTTGTATGTATAAATAATATGGTGTCTAAATGATATTGACTCGATCATCCAGCGTTCTATAAGCATGTATAACTTAAGTTTGTCATGAGGTTGTTCTCATATAAGAGTCATTCATCTTACGCTTTATATAAAATTAGTTGTAGTTCATAATAATATTTCATTTCTAAAAACAAAAGAACCATCAAAGTAGATATATTAATATACAAAAGCTTCATCTACACTCTATTGTAGATTAAGCTTTTGTGTCTCAACAATCAATTGACTTTTCTTTCTCTGTTAGAAACATAGAGATATAAAAATGCTTATAAGAAGAAAAAAAACAAAAGTATTCTTAATCACGGAAGGCCGGCCTAAATATTATTTGGATTTTCAACAGAGAAGAAACATTCAACTATCAACTTGAAGATGTCAATGAGGTAGTTAAAATGCCTTCCACTCGAGGTAAATACTAAAACATTCAATGGAATACTAGGGAATAGAAGGATGAAAATCCTTTAATTAAGACCAGAAAGGCTCTGTGGATTTTACTATTTAAATAAATAGCAAATTCAAACAGTAATACAAAAGTAAAACTGATGTCTAAAAAAGACATCAAGAAAACTACATCAACACTTCGAATGAAGCTACGAGTGAGTGTTATGTATTGACATCATGACGTCATGTAAGGCTCAGTCCTCTGCATGACGATATTCTATTTCCTTCTATTGTTATATTAAAATACTACTCTCAAATATATTAGTAGTCTTCCACGTACACTAGCTGCGTTCGCATCTCACTCCTCCTCATCCATCACCCACAACGGCGACGAGTCTGGATTATATCATCATATGTTCTTATAGGTAACAAGACACATCAGTGAGTTTGAAGATCTTATGTCGATGAATTCTAATAGAAGAAGAAGTTCATGCTATCGTTTAAATAAAATATTTATGCATTTGTCTCGATTCGGGACTCTCATTAACCTGAGGATAATATTCCTCCTATGTAACTCCTTGCAGCTAGCCTTATATTTCAGCCAACCATGAAAACAGATGAAATATATTTCAAAATTCTCCATTGTCAAAGCAAGGCTTCAAAGAGTATCAAGGCCTTACAGTGTCAATAAAAGGTCAAGGCTGTAAACATTTCTTTGATACACTTTATGGAAGAGTGCATCCATCAACTCCTTTGCGGTATCTGGAGTTTTAATCTTTCAAGGTGTTTTTACCTTGAATAAAAATGAATTAGACTTGTAAAAGTATATATAACTAGAGGCATATATACACTCAGAGAGTGCAAACCTCCGCCGTCATGAGCCTTCCGAGGCGGATTTTTCACGACTGGGGAGGCGTAGAGAGACGGGGGAGGGTTCCCCTAGACGGAAATTCCGAGAGGAAGACGCTCCCGGCACCCAATTTCACAGCACAGCGACATCTATTGGCAGAGTAGGCTAACTTGAAAAATTTAGTAGTATTTAGCTCATTTGGCGCCTTAATTCTGCACTCAGAGATGCCAAAATTTAATCACTTCTTCCTTTTGGCACTTCCAACAACTCCACAAAATTTCATCCAAATCCGTTGAGTACTTTTTGAGTTATCCTGCTGACAAACCAACAAACAACAAACAACAAACCAACCAAAAACGCCAGTGAAAACAATACCTCCTTCGGCGGAGGTAATAATATTAGCCAAATTGTTTTCATAGATCTATTGAGGATGTCCTATATATTTTACACCATTTGACTTTGATACAATACCTCAGAACCAAAAGACCTCGATCATTTTTCACACTTTGATAAATGTTGGCCTGAGTGTTGCTCAACCCTTTTAATTGCAACTTGTAAATATATATATTAATCGATTACTAGCTTTATATATATTGGAGCAAAATGCCATCCTTGTATATCGCAATGTGCAGAAATTTTATCGATAAAATTTAGTAATATTGTTGAATTGATTAATTTATTTGACATAGCTAATATTTATTTAAATTATATAAAGCAAGTTCAGAGAAGTGATCTGTTATCAGCTTGCCAGAGCTCAAAACGGCAGCAAAAGATTGCAGCGGCATAATTTTTAAATAGATAAATAAATAAGTTTGATACTCAACTCTTTGTAGGAATTGTAGATATTGACGCCGGAGAAAGTCATGGATTGGATATCTACTTTTTATTTGCTGAATAATATAAAATGTCGTAATATTCATTTATTTTAAGAAGGAGGGATCATAATACTTATTAGGGATAAGAAGTAAAACAATTAATAAACTCTTTGCCCAAAACGACGACCTTTGACAGTTCCTTTCAAATTGAAAAAGAATGGGCAATGTACTAGCATGCTTGCTTTAAAAATATTTATGTTTACATAAAATTAATAAACAGTCAGATCACTTTTTATAAAGACGAATCGTTTAACTTTGATATGTATATTATTCTTTCTTGTTGTTTTTATCATAAGAGCTTTATTTTATTCCACAGTCCAAAATAAATATACAAGCACAAAAAAGAGAATGTATACAAAGCTTTCAATTATTATATGTCTTATTAATAATAATTCTCATGGTGATTGAACTCAAGGGCACGAATCGTACAACATTTCCAGACCATTTCCAATATGCGATGTTGCGTTCGACCTCCTGATTATCTCTAATATAGTTTCCAGAGCAAAGGATTCCCCCTATGGCTGTCAAATTTTTAGAAACGTGCTAAAAGGTATAAAACACTTCAAAATTGAAGTAAGGAACAGGTTTCAGGTCGTGAAACGTAAAAAAAAATATCCGTTAAGGTGATTGGAATCAGCAGGATAATCAAATTTCTTGACAAAGGTTCTTTCCTCCATTTTCATAGGATGAAAAAATGAAACTTTTTACAAGAAGTAATACTTTGAAACTATAATATTTGTTGATATATTTTTCAAGCGATTGCTTGTGTTTAATACATTTTGTATTATTTTATGTTTTTGTTGCGCATGAATGTCGAACCTTTTATTACGATTCCGTTTCTTCCGATTATTTCAGTCTCTACCCATGTGTCTTTTCTCTCAAATATTTCTTTTAATCCTTGGTTAATATGCGTGTTGAAATTACTTTCCTTGGGCCTTATCTTTTATATCTAATCCTGAGATATAGATATAATTAAAAAAGCTTAGTCATGTTTTTAACGCAAATTTCCTTTTATGTCAGTGTCGTATTAGATTAATTATCATATGATATGTAAAAGTTGTTAAGAACTACTCCATAAAAAATACGCATTTAATTCCCTTGCATGCATATATTTAACTATTCCTAATGTCATTAAATTAGGAAGCCACTTTAATTCAAAGAAGAGGATTCTTCTAAAGAAGCTGTCGTTAAAATTAAATTATCATAGAATAATCATTGAAAAAATCAAACTGTAGTTTAAACTCTGCCTTTAAAAAATAATATGAATGGAACAAAGTTTTTTAAATATATAATTCTAATATTTTTTGTTAATATCTAATAAATAATTCAAAACAATCATTTATAGTGATTGGACACTACATAATAAAAGTCAAATGTGATGTTATCTCATAATATCAGTTTGTAAGGTTGTTACACTCTCAGTGTTGAGGGTGATAGTTCGACTCCTCCCGAGAGGGGAAAATAATCTTTGATTAGCCACATTAGAAAGATTGCAAAATCATTTCAGTAATTTTATAGCTGGAATACTCATTCATGCAGAGATGCAACTCAATTTAATCATAAAGACAAAATATAAAAATCAAAAAAAGCTTAAGGTTTTTTTAAAACATCACATTTTTTATCAAAGTAATTATCATGAGGTGGTCACATGAAATGTGGTTTTAATTATTTTTTATTTTTTGAAGGACCAAACACAATCATTTTTACATATCATTGAATAATGAAATATATATATATATATGTATCACCTATTTTGTGCTTTCCTTTGAAGAGTAAGAATATAAACTTCCATGATGTCTACTCCTTTAATTTATCAACAAATGCATTTGAAAATAAATTGATGCTTCTATTGGATTTTATCATGAAGCCCATTTGGGGCTTCATTTAAATATATTTATGCATGTATTCTTCAATGAATAAATTAGAAAACACAACCACAAGAATATTACATAGAATACATTCAATGATGTATTTGAGGTAATTCACTATATATAATACATCATACTTAAAATAACCTTGCAGCATTGGACCCATTGGCAGTGGGTTTGTAAGCAAAATATGCTATAGTTATCAGCAGAGTCCCAGAGCCACAATGGATCTAAAATACCAATATATCATTGATATGTTGATTAGGAGCATCCGAGGGTCCATTGGAAGTGGATTTAAGACGGTAGATTTAAGAGCCCAATTTCCCATGCTTCAATTATCAAGCATGAGCGGGGTTGGAACTCCAATGCTAGAAGGTTATGCTTTGTTATATCAGACATGATGATCTTTATATAGTAAACTGCGGGCAAGTTTCCTAGCACCGCATTGAGGGTTATTCAAGATATAGAACATACGGTTTGTGTTGTGGGACTATTCCAGATAAAGAATATATACGGTTTGTCAAAAAAATGTATGTATATGGAACTGATTAATCAAATTGTCAGTGGGTTTTGAAAAAAGTTGTGTGTAATCGAGTATATTTGCCATGAGGCACATTAGTTACATTTGGAACTAGTCTAAAATAAATAAATGAAAAGTAATATATGTATTTAAAAAATGCCAATACAGCATGGATTATGTGGGGACACTGCGTCCAATGACCCTAGCTGCGGTCATGGCAGTGTGAAGGGTCGTGGCCGACCTCAAGGCCTTAGACATGTTCCACACTGATATTGCGTGGCATGAAAAGGTAGCCGTCTCCCTCCCAAGTGTATACGTCACTGGAGTGGTGAACCTCATGGGCCTCCTCGGGAGCAGCTGAAGGATACCAGGGACCCTCGTGCTGTCGTCAACAGGGCCTTCAAGCCCCCAGCAGCGCCCGCAAGGCCAGGACCCCGACTTCATCAGGAGGGTGTCAGACATCTTCGAGCACGACCCAAGCAGATCCATCAGGGATGTCGCCAAGGAGCTGGACGTTTCTCACGTAACTTTGTTGACCTGTGTGAATGAAGATTTGCGTCGTCACAGCTACAAACTCAAGGTTGACCATCTGTTGACACAGAAGAACAAGAACATGTGGCCCCCTAGCTCCCCCGAATTGAATTCTATGGACTATTTTTCTGGGATAAACTTGAGTGACACACCAACCGACTGGCTCACAACACCAAGGTCGCCCTGATCAACTCCATAATGAGGCAGGTCAGGAAGTTGGAGAGGGCCCTGGTGGCCAAGGCCTGTTCCACCTTCCGCGCCAGGATCCAGCGCGTCATCGACGCAGAAGGCGGATGGATTAAATAAGCAGAATCTAAACATCTGTACGAATATTTTAATGTCTAAATAAATAAAATTGAACAGAAATTATCGATTGTATGTGTATTTAAGTTGAGAGAAGAAAAACGCCGGATTTGATCTTACCACCCTGTATATATATATATATATATATATATATATATATATATATATATATATATATATATATATATATATATATAATCAATAGTTTTCGCCCCTTAAAGCATGTTTCTCATTGAGATACACGCAGAGAAAAACACATCCCAGGTTCTCGAAGAGTACTCCTTAATATGAAACCTATTATTATTTTATTTTTTTAATATATTATTTTCCTGTCAGGAAAACGTGTTTTTCCTCTCTGCATCATCCATTTTCTATCTCTACAAATCCTCAAAACAGGGGGAGTTCATATCGTGTGTATGAAAATGGACGTTTTTGTCCAGGAAAAAGAAAATATATACCCTCTGTTCCTCACTTTGAGCTCATGAAAAAGTCACCTAACCAGGGATCAAATTGAAGTTTTTTCTCAACCATTTTAATTTTCCAACTTTTTGACATTCAAATATTATATTGTTTAATAAACATACTGAAAAAGACCAATCCTTGGTTTTCTAATTTAGTTTGATTTCCTCAAGGCAACTAATGGTCAAAAATGATATTTCCATATAAAATATACTGCTTGTTATTTTATGGTGATATTATGTCACTTATGACGTAAGTGGACGAGTAAGAAAGCGAAGACCAAGCCATTGATAAATGACTCTTGGTTGATACGACAAAGTATAAGTCACTCAATAACTTTTATTACACTATTTATTTGTTAAATCAATTTCTCTCTGTAAAAAATAATCATTCAAGGGATCAAAGGAAGTTCAATGGTTTTTTTTACTCGGCTACCTGTTAACTTTGGAGCAAACAACTCCTCTGGGACATGTTTTTCTAACAACAGGTATGAAGCGCTTTGAAAACAAGTGTCCAATCACACGCAGAAATACACATATGCACAAAATATCCTTCTTGAGAAGAAGCCCATTTATTACGGGTCAACGCCCAGGGGCTAAGGGGTTAAGACTTCCACCAGGTCATTATTGTACATAATGGTATTACTCAGCCTAGGGTCTTATTTGTCATTCATCCATTGATGAATTCATTAAGGGCATTTGTTAGTTATTTTCCCACTTTTATAATACATTTATAAGCCTGTGTAGGCGATCATATGAGTCCCTCACCGATAGCTTCCGTTCAAATGTAACTCACAGAAAAGTAAGTATTTTAAGCCTTCTTTATAGCGACTGTTATGTCCATGACGTCACTCTTAAAAGACTCTTGACGTCATGTCTACTGTGCCTAAAGAAAAGAAAAATAAAAGAACAAGAGTGGCAAGCAGGCTGAAAAGGAGTAGTGGCGTGTCTTCTTTAAAAGTAGTACAACAGCTGACCTCACTTTACTTCAACTCCACAAAATGTAAACAATTGAATTATTTAGAACTATTTTCAGTATAAGTGTGATTCTCCTATATTCAATCAAGGTCTGTATAATAAGGCTTGGGCAATACAAAAATAAACATGTAGCAGTGTGACAACTCAATGACGTCACTGGAGAACGATATATCTATCTATATATATAAATCAATATCTCTATCTATCAATAAATATATACATATATATGTATGTGTTTGTTTGTAACAATAAATAAATATAATTTATATATATATTCGTTCTCCAGTGACGTCATTGAGTAGTTATACTGCAAGGATTACATGTGTTTTTGTATTGCCCAGACCTTATTATACAGACCTTGATTCAGATCAGCGTTATATTTATTGATTAAAAAGGCCAAGCTGCTCCGCATATATGTGCTCTTCGATCAGTATGATCAGTAATTATAATTACATAGAATGAATGTATGTATGATTCTATCATTTCTTTCTGACCTAGGTCTAATGAAAGGGCAAAGAAAATGAGAAAACGGAAAAGGGAAAGGCATATGAAGCGAAAGAAGAGTGAAGAAGAAATGCAAATCCTTCGACAAAATATTAGTCTCGATCATTGTTACTCTGTTGGTGATAGAGTACTTGCAAAGGAAATCCATCGAGAATACAAAAACGATTGAGTACATGGCTAATAAGCTTCGAATCGTTCAAACTCAAAATATCTATATAAAAAGGAGATCAGGTCTTTGAAGGTACAAATCATCATATTTTCAAGCTATAGAAAACTTCTTGTTCATCAGGAAGTAAAAGGTGAATACGGAAATTGTTTGACTGTTGATGATGTGGTAATACTTTCTCCAGGAGATCACAGGGTTGTTGATTCTGAGGCCATATCTAGAGAAAAGCAATTGGATTGCTCTTCATTTTGGAGGGACCCCGACTACTGCGAGATACCACCTCCTCTACCTCCTACCCTATCGTCTTTTAAGGAAGCTGTTATTAGTTACATTGCTGGATTTGTAATTCGCAAATTGCAACTTATTCCCGAATAAGACTTTATCATCAAGGAAGAGTGACGAATATAAAATTACCCTCCGACTACATAAGAAAAAGTCATGATAAAACAGTATTATTCAAAGGACAGTAAAATTATTCATAATATTATTAAAAACCTATCACATTGTTATTCTCATGTTTATTTATGTTATGCAAATATATAGGTATACAATAATCATATATCTTTAAAATTGTACCATGATTTCACTAAATATATAAATAATATTCTATTTACAAAAATATTATAGGACTAATAGTAAAAAAATATAGCGAATCTTTTAAATCGTACTATATAAAAATCTCAGTTTTCATTCTTCATTATGGTTACTAAGTTTTTTCTCTTCTGTGTTAATGTTTTTCCTTCGGCAGACGCATTGCGCTTCTAGTTCGTTTATATTTCTTGACTGTGCCTCACTCTTTCCTCTTCCCTGTATATATTTCCTTTTCCTAATGTGATAATAAAGTAGCTTCCAAGTCATGACCCTCTCACACGTGTCGTTCTTTAATATTCGTTCCTACCTTGCAACCAGATTGGCGACGACGACTGGGATATTGATATACTAATCATATATTCTTTTTAAGGTATGCCAACATTATCAATAGCAGCTACTGTTTTGGGCTCCATTGAGTAGCCAATAGGGGAGGTGTATTTATGTTGAGACGAATTAATTTGCAGTAATGGGATCTCAAGGTTATATTTCGGTCCGATATCCATTCTGTCTAGACGTGAGATGACGTCAATGGTATGCAAAAATATAAAATGCCTTATTTTTAAAATGAATTATAGGTAACTCATTGAATTTCAAACATTTAGGGATTTATATATTGAGTATAAAGTGGTGGAATTCTATGCAATGACGCACAGATTGGAAGAATATATAGCCAGCAGTCATAAGTGTATATATATATATATATTATAATATTAATTGAAATAATATATGATAAGGTTAGATAATATTTTTATAATTTAATTATGTAAATAGATAATAAATTGCTATTATCCCTCCCTTCTTCCCAAAAAAATCCCTATGGCCTGCGATACATATGTCTGACCAAAAATTGGGCTTGTCCAAACGTTATGATGTAGTATATAATTGATGGTTTTCTTATTAGTTCCAAATGAATAGTGATATTATCGACATCAGTTTACTCTCTTTTAATATATATATATATATATATATATATCCAAAAGAAGGGCTACGGAGAGGTTAATTTAATATACTCGTATATTTGGCGCCTACGGCGCCCATATGTTCATATACATAAGTTTCTTAAAATTTGTATCATGTATTTAGTGGAGATAAATATATTTTCTAAATGTCAAATGAGTTACAATGATTTTCTGTTTGTACAAACTAGTGATGGGTCACGAGTAAAATCGTTTTTTTAATACTCGAGTTTTATTTAGTTAGTAAAATAAGTCTTCAAATACTCGACTCGTGCATGAAATCGACGAGTTTTTACTCGTTACTCGGGGGAAAACTCGCTACTCGGAGGAAAAAACTCGTATTCACGTGGAAATTTCTTACGCAACGAAAAACTCGTCCCTTCAAATAATACGTCTGGACCAATCAAGAACCTCAAAAGTAATGACTTTTAATAAAAATTTGTAATGACATATTTAGGATATTTATGGACTGAGTATTGTTTTTAATACATTTTACCGTTTCTTTACAAATCATACTAGCTTCATAAAAATAACTATACACAATATATCATCTATAAGTCCAAAAAATATATAGTACTTACTCTTCTGTCTTCATCAAACTATGTACCATGTGACAACGGAAATCAGCTCAGAGAAAAAAGTAACATCCTCCAAAATAATTCCCCTTCCCAAAACTTTATAAGCAAGTACAAGTAATTTTCTGAGGTTAGTCGATTTCCTGCCCACTCTGTAGTCGAGATACTCATCCATGACTTGTACTTGGAAATAGACAAGCAATTTTCTGAAATAGAAACTTTAGAAGAATTGTGTGAGACAACACTTCTGGATCCACGTTTTAAGGATTACTCAAAAAGCTTTACTGAAACGAGCAGAACATTTCAAAATGAAAATTATTGAGGAGTGCCAAAAGATTATGAATAATCCTTTAAATCATCCTTTCCCGAATTATGATATGCGTACCCCTAGGGTACGCAGCGTGATTATAAGGGGTTAGTTAGTTAAGTATTTATTGCTGTTTATAATAGTACATACAAACATTACATATATACATTTATATAAGCAAATACATATATACTGATTGTAAAAGTTTGGGAAGCACTTCTTTAAATTAAAACGACCAATCAATAAGTAAAAAGTAGTTCTCTCAAACAGCCTCAATCTAGTGCTTGGGGAGATTTTTTTATTCTAAATCAAGACAATTTGTTCAAAAAGTTAAAAGAGAATGGTGCAAGTATTTAAACGAACCAAAAGTTGGAGTAAATCACTCTTTCATGCGTGTTTGTTAAATATTTGATTGTACAAGAACATCATATATTTTCTACGCTGTGGAAAATTCTAATTAATCGTCGTAATAGATAGCTCACAGATGTTCATGCTGAACAATTGTTCAAATTAAACGCCAATTTACGTTAGTCATTCTAGCTTTGCTAAAAAATTATAAAACTAATTGTTATTTCAAAAAAGTAGTATGTTTGTATAAATTATATGTTGTATTCTTTTATTTATATATGTTTAAATATCGCATTTAAAAATATATCGTTATTTTACCTTATTATACCTTTTTCTTATTATTCTCGTTTATTTTGTAACATCTAAAATGTCAAGGATCAAAATATTTGCTGGTTGACACGTACAGTCTATTGTAAATCAAAAAAATTATCTTTGAGATTTTTTATTTCTAAGACTAAATGTTGATGTAAACTTTGATATCCAGCAATTTATTTATAAATATTACTTCTAGCAAAAAAAAAGCAACTATAAATCGGTTAAATATTACTAACAAAAATTTATGAATTATTATAAGAATGTACTCAGTAATAAATTTTTGAATTTTACTAAATGAAGCCCTATGCCTCATTTTTGACTTTATAAAAGTAAGAGCAAAAAATCCTGTGAGTATCAAGTTTTTTACGAGTAACTTCATTTTTGATTTATATTAAAAAGAAATGACCTATTTAAAGTAACGAGTTTTGTACGAGTTTTAATTTTATCCGAGTTACGAGTAAAAACTCCTAAATACTCGAGTATTTTTTCTTACTACTCGCCCAAGCTCGAGTAGTAAATTTAAGCTCGTGACCCATCACTAGTATAAACATTCCTCATAAAAAGTTTGACTTGTACAAGGAATATGTTTTAAGTCACATGAGATGCTTATTTCTTTTTTCCTCTCTTTACCTTGAAAAGTAGGTAGTAAAATCAGAAAAAGGTTAGTTTCTGTTTTGTACTAACATTCCTCATAAAAAGTTTGACTTTGTACAAAGAATATGTTTTAAGTCACATGAGATACTTTTTTCTTTTTCTTTTTTCCTCTCTTTAACTTGAAAAGTGGGTAGTAAAATCAGAAAAGGTGCTTTTCTGGTTCATTTCTGGTCCCATCACTTTTCAAATAGTTTTATTAGGTCTGCCTTGACCCAAGGATTCCATAGGTACCTTCAAAGTTCAAATCTGACCATAAATGTGGGAGGAGATAGCGTGCAGACATAAAGAAGGACGGACAAAGATTGGTGAATTATTATATAGATTAAAAACAGATATTGAATGAATTAATTAATCTCAAGGACGTGGAACTCTATGGAATATATCTAGAGTGTAAATTGTATATATTTTTAGGCATTTCCTTATGAAGAATGTATAATCATCTCATTAGTTTTTCTTTTACCATTTTCTTTAACTCACCATAACCCAAAAAATGCACCCTGAGAACAGATTAGAGGTTTTGAGGATTTTTGGGGTTTTAGGGTAAGTATTATTGATATGAGTAAAAGGTTTGAGGGAAAACATTGATTTAATTTTTTTTAATCAAGTGCGTTAGCTTGATAGAATTTTGCTCTGGGTGTTGAAGGCACATGTTGAGCTCACGAGAGGAGAAGAGCAATATCGAGGCATCTCATCGAAAAGAGTATCCTATGTTTGATGATTTCTTATATATATATATATTATATATATATCATTTAATTGAACCAAATAGACAAAAAAAGTGTGACAAAAAACTGTACTTTTTTATTGTCGATTGCATTTTACAAAATAATATTTTGTGCATAGTTAAAATCTCATACTTTATGTAATGTTCAAAGTGATTGAAACAGATGTCAATTGTAATCATAAGTAGATACAATTGGGAGCCACAAGTAGTATGTTATAGGAACACAAGAAGAACTTAAATATAAGCAAATATAGTGACAAACAATTTTTTTATATATTAAAATACAAAATAATATTGTTAAGTACTTGTTCGAGAAAACAAGCTATTGTACATAAGTTAAACCTAATTGTTATTAAGCTGAATTTAATTTATAATACAAAAAATACCAATTAGGGCTATTTCACCTAATTTATTTGATTTTATATATCCTTTTGATGTAAACATACATCTACTTAAAATAATGTTATATAAAGTAACATATATCAATTTCATTATTCTGTTTAAAAAAACTCTCATCCATTTACAACTTATCAAATGACACTTCAGTAAATGTATGTATAATTAAATAATCTTGAGATCAGTTGTATGCATTTGCAAAAACTATAATAAAGTTTTTATATAGATGTGTTTTCGGTTTTTTGTTATGAAATAAATGTAGTAGGATTTTTTTAAAGTGGACATTCGAAGGGTTGAATCTGTCACATTTAATATGATATGTTGCCTTAATTCATAGAGTTAAGGAATACAAAAAATTAATGTCATAATATTACAAATATTATATATATATATATATATATATTTATATATATATATATATATATATATATATATATATATATATATATATATATATATATATATATTCAAGCCGGGACTTTAATATTTTCGTTCGTCTGTCATTCTGAAAGTGACGACGTTTTTTTTTTTTCAATAAAATATTTCAAAATTATTTTCACTTTTTTTATTTTTTTTTATTAGGGCAATTTCTTTTCTAAAAAAACGTCGTCACTTTTAAAATGACGAAGGAACGAAAAGTCCCGGCCCAGTTTCGGCTGTCTTGAAAAATTTAAGTCCCGGCCCGACCCGGGCCCCGGCGAAAAAATGTGTCCCGGTCGTTTTCTGATATATAGGTATATATATATACCGGGCGAAGGAGGGAAACGGGCCATATTTTATGAACAACTTAGTTCAACTATATCTCTGGATAAAATAATGAATTAAGTTGATTCTTTCGGAGGTTTGAGATCTACTGTAGACCTGATTAGACAATTAATATCAAAAATTCCCCAAACACATACAAGTATAAGTACCAAGGCCCAATTTTGAGCAACTCCCAGGCGACGCACATCTGGACCCAAATGATTATGGTACAGCAAGAAACAAAGAATTTTATTGCCATTTTTTACAAATCAATGAACTGAACCATTTTCACTGATGATCCCACTGAACCAGGCACTCATCTGCAGCAACTCCCTCTCAATCTCCGTCTCCATTGCTAGGATCCTCTTAATTCTGACTGAATGCCTTGCAGCTGTTAATAATTTATTCCCTGGTGTGCCAGGCACGATTTATTTACGCCTTCAATGAGTCCAGGGTGTTGTGGGGCATCTCATTGGCGACTTTGGAGAGCTCATTCCACTCGGAGTAATCCAAAGGGTTTGCATCAGGAGAGGAAGGCGGCTGCTGTTGCCCCAAAGTTAATCCTGAGCTATTCTGCACTGTACGACCTGTGTGGCACGGTGCGCATATTGCATGAACGTGAGCTTGAACTCTGGGTTGATTACGCCCTTCTTTCCTGCCATCTTTGCTTCTGGGTAGGTGGTAAGTTCTCCAAGATATTGATGTACCCCTCAGCATTGATCCTGAAACGTGGGTCTAACATAGTGAGAGGCATTTTGTTGCCATCCTAGGCAACGAGGCCAAAAACTATGATGCTGGACGGAACCTTATGTCCTGAAAACTATGTGGTCGTCTATTTCTTCTGCAGATCTGGCGATGACCCTTGAATTCCTTCTGTTCACGTGCACATCCTGTATGAAAACTTTTTCATCAGTGAACAATATGATACCAGAATTACTCCTCTTCACCAGGTTAAGAAGCTTCTGACACCTCATCATCTTCGACTCTCTTTGACAAGCCTTTCTTTATATCCAAACTCAGATGATGCGCCATTGTTTTTAAAATGCGCTTGACTAAATTTTGGTTGTTTAAGAAGAGTGCTGCTTACAGCTCTTTAAAAGAAGATAGAGCAAAACTCGTTCAATCACATAACATAACAAAACCAGTACTTTCTAGGAGTGCTGCATACATTTCCGTGGGACAAAATAACAAAAAAAAATTAGCCTAAAATAACTGTCGCGGCCCTTTTTGCTCCTTCACCCTATATATATATATATATATATATATATATATATATATATACATATGCATAAAATATTAATACAAATGTTACTAAATGAATCTTCCGTTAGTATAGATATCCATAAGCAGACACAGACGTCATCAGTCAGGTTTACTTGGCCAGGATTGGGTACCCTTACTGTAAGATTCATGCTTGTTAATCTGATTCATGACGTCTGTGCCTCGCCCAACCTTTCTGCAATTTATGTATGTACAAATACGAAACCCAATTATGTATGTCTCCAACCTATAATAATATTCCTACCCATGTACTCCAACATCTATATTCCTTCTTGGAAAGGGATTCTTTTTTTTTAATCAGCATCTTAAGACCTTCCAAATGCGAGCTCTTTAAATATCCATTATCCCTCCTTCTTACTCCTCTGTTAGACTTGCTGGAAATCAATGTGTCTAATCCGGCGTCTGTGTCCCATGGAGCTTGAAATATTCTTTTGTGTGTGTGTTAGGTGTAATTATGGGCTGTGATTAGACGGAGCTCTCTGATGGAGAAGGAGAGATTACATGGCCCCCTTAAAACACGGGGTTTCAATGGAATTAGTAATTATAATGCGGTCAAATGTGGTTTTAAACTTGGACTAAATCAAACAAAGGGGTTTCTCACGGCATACAGTGTATGTAAGGAGAGCAGTAGAATTAATAAGTACGTAGATAGGAAGATAGATGACTGTAAATGAATGATCAACAAGATATTAAATAAATAAATTGCTGTTTTGTATAAAAGCACGTAAATTGAATGGCAAGGGAATAATATCTTTGTTTGTTTGTTAATTTGGTTCGATGGAATATATATATATATATGAGCTGCGACAACCGAATGTAAATCGGTATTCGATACTACCGACAGTAGATTTCAAATATCGAACCGATTATACGATATTCGGTAGAAACTACCGAATATCGTTCCAATTGGCAATCGGTACGGTATATTTGAAAGTATACTTCTGTAGCATTCACATAGACATAAAGATATAGAGAGCTTATTCCCTTCAACAGCAGGAAGCAATCGTTCAACTGTCGCTTTGCCCAAGCGCTCCCTTGTGTAAAGAACTTGAACTTCGAAAATAAATAAACAACTATAACTTATAGTATTATAGAGCAGACATATAAATAGACATTCAATATAAGCTTATACTATGCATTGAATCCTAGAGTACCTGAATGTACATGCAATATTGGACAATAAGAGACAGTAAATAAATAAAAATCTATAACCTTCAATTTCCTACAAAATCCTAGTACATATATAATTTATATAAGATTAGTATGTATTGAATTTCAAATAATCTGTAATAAATTATAACAATTATGTATTTAATTGTCCTTTGTTATAAACTGTCCGATATGAAATGCATATGAAGAAGTAAAAGCAGATACATAAGTAAATTTCTCTCTTTTTCTAATCTACCGTACCGAATATCGATCGATACTGTAGATATATAATAAAATCTACCGAATACCGATATAGATCGGTAGAAGGTATATACCGAATATCGAACCGGCGGTAGATTTTTCTACCGAATCCCAGCTCTGATATATATATATATATATATGGGTCATTCCAAAAAAAATTTACTTCAATGAAATTTTGGGTTCATGGATTCAAATGAAATTTACACCATAGAATGATTAAGTCTTTTCATTATATGACTTAAGTTTCAGTTCGAAATTTGTATATATATAAACATATATATATATATATATATATATATATATATATATATATATATATATATATATATATATATATATATATGTTATATATATATATATATATATATATATATATATATATATATATATACATATATGGATACGAATCAACATTATTGTATCAAAAGTAGTCCATCGAACATAGGTTTTCAACTCTTTTCTATGAGGATGATTAGTAAGAATAATACAAAAGTTGTTCTCGCAAGCTCACCATTAAACTTTGTCTCAGTTGGTAATTAACTTTCCTTTTTCTTCATACTTTTTATAGTCAGAGTGATTATCCGTATTTAGTGATGTTTTCTTATTTATATCAACGGGTAATATCAGAGGGATTTCTTCAAAGTATTATGTAATAACACGGATGTCTTATGGACCCTGAGAAAAGATAATTAATATTCGTTAAGATAATATTTTTATCTTTGAATTGATGATCGCGTCTCAACATCTGCAAATGAATTGATTTTTTTATAAAATAACTTTTTTTATTCACTCAACTATTTTTTAACCAATCGCGTTTCAGAAAAAGGTCCCCTTTTTCGAATCCTTATTGATTAGTATTGATCCTTCCCCTCTCGGGAGTAGTAGATCCTCAACTTTGAGAAGCAAGCTCCCTTAAATATTGTTTGTTATGTGAATGATATTTAATCCAGCTCCTTATTATTATTTATATATATGATTTTAAATAAGTTTTGAATGTGACATTATTTACTGTAAATTATTTATAATATAAGGATTTGGCAGGTCCATAAGGGATGCATATATCTCATTAAAAATTTAAAACTTCACAACAAACTCACCTTCGAAGCTTAGAAATGTTTTTATGTTCAATTTTTTTAAGTTTAAATAATTTATATTTATAAGTGATCATTGTTTTTTAATGTCTCTTTTGAGTTGATCAATTTTTTAATTGTATTATTTGTTATAGATATATAGGTCTTTTAGTAGGAAAATAATTTTTAACTAAAATGTTTTTTCAATTTCCCCCCCAGGAGTATATGCGGTTAAGCTTCTCATGGGGTAACAGAAACTGCAATTTAATGCAGCAACCCGTTAGGCATATACCCTAAAGGTGAGGTATATTTCATTTATATACAAACGGTGAACAAACAACAATAAACAATATAATATAACATACTAAAATACATACTAAAAACGTTAAAAGCACATATACTTGTTTCAAATAAAATTACAACTGTTGTTTAAAAAATCATTGAAGAATTTGGTCATCGAAGAAGACATCCACGAACTGGCGCGTGTTGATGAGAGCCCTGATGAAGTGGGAAACATCACCCTTACTCCAACGATAGTCCCCACGATCCTCGTAAGGTTCCTCCTTACACCAGCAAGGGCATCACAGCTGTTGACAAAGTGAATGGGAGACTCTTGTTCCTCTCCACAAAGCCTACAAGAGTCCTCATCCGCCAATCCCATTTCCTTGAGATGCTTTTCATACGAATATGGCCAGACACAAAACTTACAATATTATGAATTGAAATTCTCGTGTGAGTGTGTAACTTCCATCATTGTTTCAGATCAGGAAAGAAGAATTTTGTTTGGCGGCAACTTTGTTCACCATGACATTCTTTCAGCCATAACGATCGAGTCTTCTTTTCAATTTCTCATATTATTGTTTTTTTTCCATTGCAGTACCATATTTTTTCAGTAGAACGTCTAATTCTTTTTGGATGATACTTCCTCCACCTTTTGCTCGAGAATGAGTCAGCCATTTTATCGGTACATTATGCATGACTCTTAACCTTGACCTTAGTGCCCCTTTTTATGCTTATGTATAGTGGTTCTATATTGAACATAACTTCCATGGCTTTCGTCGGAGTGGATCTCATGGCTCTGCACATTAATAGACATGCCAGCCTATTAATTCGCCTTAATTTAACATGGTATTTTTTCAGATTCATACTCCTAGGCGCCCAAATGCTTGCCCCGTAACAAATGATTGGTTCCAAGCAGGCCTTCCTAATCCATTGCGTATAAAAAGGCCGCAACCCCCAATTACTTCCGATCAAATTCTGCACAGAAAATAGAAGTCCTTTGGCTTTTTTGACAATATAATCGATATAGGCTCCCCATTGAAGTTTTCGATCAATTATGACCCCAAGATACTTATACTGATTAACCCATTCAATACGTGTATCGTTGATTTTAATCATGGGAAGGTCCACTTTGCATGCCCAAGTGCATAACATTCCTTTGGTTTTTGATGCACTAAACTTTAGCCCAATTTTGGACACACTGGTTTGATATCTGCCATCAAAGTCAGGCAGCCTGTGATAATTACGACTATATCATCAGCAAAACCTATAGTGAGTAACGGTCCTGGTTTGGGGGCTATTATATGTTGAATTGCACAATTCCATACAAATGGGAAAGAATTCCTCCCTGCGGACAGCCCTTGGTGGAGTGAAATATATATTTTCCCCTTGTTGTGTACAGACTATTTTTCGACTCTGTAGAAAGTGTCTATACCAATGAACTGAGCACGAATCTACTCCATTTTTCTTCAAGTATTCTTCAATTACATCGAACGGAAGATTGTCAAACGCCCCTTCAATGTCGAAGAACACGATAATAGCATGTTAAAATGTTTATTTATGCTATGTATTTTTAAAGACAATTTTCTATTTTATATTCAGTTTCATGTTTATTGTTTTTATATTTACATTCAAGATGAATAAATATCTTACCATGGAGAAAAAAAAACGTTTATGGACAGATACACAAACATATAGTAATACAACTATCAAGTTATGAGTACAATAAGGCATTCATAGGGGCAAGAAATAATGTTTAGAAAGTATTGAATAGCACCAAATGTGTTTTCACAAATTTAAAATACATCTTATGGTTTTACAGTGACTCCAAACTGCAGAAGTTGGATATTGGACCAGAATAAAAAAAGTCAAATACATGAGAGTCGTCTTTAGACTTTGTCATACCCTCTACATGTGCCATATAATAGAAGGCTCGGCCAATTGACAAATGGATAACTTGCCTTGTAATTTAACTTAAGTATTAAAAAACTTATTTTTTAATAAGAAACTTGATTGATTTAGAGAAATTACGTATATGTATATAACTAAACATTCTTGTAAAAACCTATTTTAATCATATTTGATATCTAGTTTGTCATAGAAAAAAGTACTTCTTTTTGCTTATATGGTTAAGTTGCAGTATTTGTGAGGATATGAATAAGCATTATAGAATTATAATAAATCAATCGCTGATCAAGTTTGACCTTTTCATCCCGAGAGCAGACAAGCCTGCACCCTCAATAGTGCTACCTTTTTATATATTAACTAAATAACAATAGGGCAAACAAAATGGGGATTTTTATGTCAACGACAGCAGAGACAAAAAAAATGAAGGGATTGATGTTTGCAATGCACCATCAACTCGTCAGGGAATAAGTAGTAATAATAAACAGGCCAAATGGAATTTCAAAGAAAAGAATTCATTTTTCAATAAATAAAAATATTTATTATTGTATGTGTAGCAGAGTATATCTTTCTTTCTGCTCCTATTCGTTCCTCTGCTCATATATGTTCCTCTATTTTCCGTCCTTTTCATATAAAAATATAATATCAGATGGAGCGACGGACGTTTCCTTCTCTTTTCTCAAAGAGACTATCTATAAGTAATTGAAATACAAATATGTGTAAAAATTAAATAAAAAGAATTACTTTCTACGAAATACACATCAGTTTAGATCAGATAATCGAAGGTGTTTGTCATTTAATCCCTTTGGTTACATATGTAAATAGATTGTATTTCAACATTAAAGCGTTTAAAGTGTAGTTCAAAAAAATATTTCTTGTGGCATTAATGATAGATAAAAAAGGAGTATAATGCTTTGGTCATAGAATACTTTAAAGTATAATTTTTCTTTAAATGATGTATGTGTGTCTCTCAAAAAGAGTCAAATTTCTGGAAACGTTATAGATTACCAGCAAAGCTGTCTGCAAAGGGAAAAAGTAATATTGAGAGTGAAGAAGGATATTTTGATTATATCTTCAGTTTAATATAGTTTCCTTCACTGAGAATGGTTTTTTTATTACTGCGACACTGTAGTTTTATAACTACAGATGTAAGATCGTGTATTAAAAGCAATATAAAAATAAGAAAGTACCTGACAAAGTAAATAGAATTCAACTACATCAAAGCATGTAACCGTGAAAAAGCATAATTGTGTAAACATAATAAAAAATCAAAATAGATTTACGTAAATAGCCCACTAAAAACTGACAACGTTTCCTTCGTAACCCTACAGGTGTATCTTTTTCTTTTTCCCAAGCTATACTCTATTTCTTCTAGCTCCAAAATTTTACGTTTTCTCTTACAGCAATCTATTATTGGAATTTCAACTTGTCACACGCAATTCAAACCTGTATGACGAAATATCTAACAAAACATTATTTTCCTTTCCTTTACAAATAATGGACATTAACCTAGTTTATGTATCAACGGCATATTTTATTAATAGCATGGCTATACAGCTTTAGGTAAGACATAAGTACGCAGAAACTCGAGTGTGCAATAAAGATTTCGCATTAATATTTTGTTTGGATTTAAGCAGCTTAGAAAATGTATGTACATAATTTTTTTAAACAATAAAGCCTGCAAAATATCCTTAATATTTTGTGATGAAATTTGTCCTCTTTTTTAAATCATGTTATGATAAATAAGATATTCAAGTTTGAAATAGTGAGATGATGTTAAAATAAGAATAATTTTAAAAAGGTATGTAATTATACTTAAAATACTCAATAACTGATGACTTAGAATTACAATAACTCATTGATTACTTGTAAAAAGAACATGTTTTTTATTCATCCGTTGTTCATAAAAAGAAATAAGATACTCTCAGATACTCTCGGAAAATGCCTTTTAATACCTTAGTGTTCTTCAGTTGCTGACATATTGGGAACGTAATCCGAATAAAAGTTATTGTTAAAGGCAAGCCATTGATCAAAGCAAGTATAAGACATGGTTTGCAAAATTATTATCAGGGATACCAAGTCGGACTCCGTTCCAGAGCGCGATTGTTGAAAGAAAGTGAATGTGAATAATAATAAACAAGTTGGCATTAAAAAATAAAACATCACTTGACATAAGGATGTACTCAGTTAAAAATCATGTTGTTGGATACGTTATCGATATATATATATATATATATATATATATATATTATATATATATATATTATATTATAGGTATTTAATATATATATATAAGACTTTTGACGTTCGAGAAAAATTGTCGTTCGTGGTTCACTAAGTTATCGTTCATCTTTCGTTTTAGATTGAATCTTTCATCGTTCCTTTATCGTTCGTCATTCGTAAAAAAAATTGACGACGTTTCTTTACGAAATTTTTCCCATGAAAAAAAAATCTTTTTTTTTTTTGGCGCCATACATATAAATTTTTGTTGTCGTTCGTCGTTACAAACGAAATATATATATATATACCTATATATATATATATATATATATATATATATATATATATATATATATATATATATATATATATATATGGTATATAAAAGTGAGTAATTGCATATTAAAGAAATACAATATTAATTTTTCTTGGCGACAAACGATAGAATTTTGTTGTAATTCGTCGTTCTCGTTACAAATGAATGACAATCTGATATATATAATATACATTAAAACAGGACTATCATATTTATATATATATCAGGAAACGACCGGGTACCCGGCCCGACCCGGGTCCCGGCTGTTTTTTGAGTTCCAGGCCCGGTGTCCTGGTTTTTTTAGACACCGGGCCGGACTTTCCTTTCGTTTGTCATTCATAAAGTGACGACGTCTTTTTAGAAAGGAATTTTCGAAAATTTATTATCTAAAAACGTCACTTTTCGAGATTTTTTTTTGGAAATTCTTTTCTAAAAAAAGTCGTCACTTTTTGGGAAATTCTTTTTATAAAAAAACGTCATCACTTTTTTGGAAGGTTCTTTTTTTTCTCGTCATTCTGAATAAAAGTGATGACGTGTTTTTGGAAAAAAAAATTCCTTTGAAAAATAAAAATCTTTGTTTGTTTATTGGCGCCAAAAACGAAAGTCGAACGATATAATTTTTTTGTTGTCGTTACAAATGAAGGATATATCTGATATATATATATATAATACAAGATTGTTGGCATAAAAGCGGAGCAATTGCACATTAAAGAAATACAATATTAAGCATAAAATTCCAGTAATAAAATGAAGTAATAAAAATTATAAAATATTTATTATAAATAAACATGTCACTACATCATAGAGTGATAGAGAAATATATTTTTCAAAAAAAAAAAATGGTTTAACACAAACATAAATATATGACATACAGGAAATATTACTAAATATAACAATAATAAATCCTATCAGAACAGAGTTTTCCATTGGCCGTATATATATATATATATATATATATATATATATATATATATATATATATATATATATATATAATAGTACATGAGTAAAAATATATATATATAAAATTCTTCGAAGGTCCATTTAAGTGAGTTCCTCTGCTACGAATATTTATTGTATATAATATCTATATGAAGGACGCCTGAATCCTTTTTTACGCTTGCGTGATCATGTTCTTATCCGTCACAACCTCAAAGACCTCCTCTTCCAATATCTCCTTGGTGGGATCGATAATATCCTTAACGCCTTCCTTGCCCCGCTTCAGAACCGATCAATGGTGACCTCATATGCCCGAAACTGTGGCCGTATGACTCTCTCATATATCAGACTACCCCCATCCATGGAGGCATGAGCCAGAGAATGAATATGGACTTGAAGAGGGTTGTGAGAGGAAATAGCCCCAGGAGTAAGTCAAAATGAACTCGGTGGCTGAAAAGAAGGCATAAACAGTCCAGAAACGGAGCCAAGGCAGGGCTTCCTCGGGTTTGCCAGACTCCATGGCCATTATGGATCGGAAGCCGGGTAGAAGGCAGCCCAGTATGAGGAATAGAAGCCTTGCCCCATATCCGAATGACATAAAGAGTGCTACACTTCCTAGGGCGATGTAAATAAGAGTCTTTTTCTTCAGCTTGGTTTTGGACTCCAGGAGGATCAGCTTGTCTTTGAGAAGGCCGGGCTCCTCGGAAGCGTCCTCTACTTTCTTCACAGCCACAAGGAAGCCCTCTCGAAGGGCCCCCATCAGGCGAGTTGCCCTTAGATGATCCTCATACTAGAACTCTGCGTATTTTCTGAAGGTGAATCCTCAGCTGAAAACTTCATACCTCAGGTAGAAATAATGTGTGATGATATAGTATGCCATGCTTACGTGTAGAGTAGCCCTTCAAAGTCACTACTATGTATACATGTGTCACCAATATACTACAAAGTCAAGAGAATGATATAAATATATATATACATATGTTCCTATTACTATTTCATTTATAAACAAACATTCCCATAGAAAAAGTACTATTTGCATACAAAAGAAGGAAAGAATAACTAATAATGAAGTGATGACATAGATGATGACGTCAAAATCTTACTAACAAACAAGAAAGGAAAAAGAGAAAAAGTATCTATATATTATATAGAGAGGGAGAGCGCGTGGTTCCATTTCTTAAGAGCTATATATTATAATATTATTTCCTTTTCAATGAGACCACTAATGATATATGAAAGCTCACCTTGATTGCGAGAGAATGGGATGTAGTATTTTATATATATACAAAGTAAAATTTTGGATGATATTTGGTTAAGAAATGATATAAACAGAAGGATTTCAAGTACCTTAATTTTTTTATAACGGTGTGAATCCAAACCTTTTCAAGAAATTTAAAGTTTTAAAATCCGAGGTTTGGTTCCTCAATATACAAACCTTGCAGTTATTAACCATATAATCCCTCGCTTCCATAGGCGTAGGAGACAGGGGGGCAGGGGGGGCAATGGCCCCCCCCAAAAAATTCGTGTGAGTTCTCAAATTCGGGCAAATTGGTTGAGGTATTCGGCATTTCTATTGAAGAAAAAATGAAATTATGAAGTAACCATATTTTGAAGTGTAACAAAAGAAATGTAATGTAATGAATAGTATGAAATTACTATAAAGAAAATATTAATTTACTTAGCTTCTTCCTTCATTCGATTATTTTTTCATCGATTTAACAGTTCTTGTTCAAATTCGGGCAAATAAAATGCTGCCCCCCCAAACCAAACATCTCCCCTACGCCTATGCTCGCTTCTAAGGTGTTCGACTAAAAAGAAGAAATATCGGTGGCCCTCTCTTAATGAAATGTAAGTTCTCTGTCACATTAAATATTTTTTACCTGTGTTTGAAATGTTTACAAAAAATGTTTTTAATTGGGAATAGTTATTATAAACATAATTTTTATTTCAAATAACTGTTGTTGACCCTCCACTAAGTAATAATATTAAGCTAGATTATCTACTAATGTTTGGTTTTTGATATATTTTAAATTTTATAGAACGGAAGAAAGAAATGGAATCCCATAGTTATATACTTATTTTGGCTTTTGAGTCAATTAGTGCAAGGATACTTTTTACTACTAATTGCAAATATATAATGATTAATAATTTCCGCAACAATTTTGGATGTATTATTTTTTGCTTATATCATTTAACTGGGGATATTAATCAGCATTATAGCTAAGGAAAATAACCTGGGATCTTTTAAATTTGAAGATACTAGAAGACTTCCAAGAAAATAACTAGGGAGCTTTTCAATAAACATTTTTTTTCTAGAAGTCGACAATAAGTTTTTTTTTCTTCTTTGTCTTATTGCCTTTGACTGACTTTGAATTTTATATTATATTTTTTAATTCGACCTTATTCTATTTAGCGAAGTTACATATAATTACATATATATATATGTATAATAATAACATATTATTATTATTATATATATAAATATAAAGGATGTGATGTTTTAAACAAATATGTTTATACATTATTTTATTATCACAACCCTAGTGTTGTGTCGGTCCTTATTATTCAAGTCCGGTCCAGTCCCATTCGGTCCAGTCCATTCCTTTTTGTCGATCCTTAGAAAAGGAAAAATGTTTCTTTTTTACGTCATAATCTACATCATGTTGTCAACATCTCTTAATGCCATGAAAAGGAAAAATCCTTAATATGAAACAAGTAACATTTTCAATGAGCTGATGACAAATATAACATTTTGTACTTATAATATTAATAAGTATTAAATATTGGTTATTATTACAACAATAAATATTCGATGTTTATGACAATACTTAAAAATTAGCCTATATGGTTTAAACGGAAGAGTTGTGAATTAATTATTTTTATAGAAACATTTAATGAGTAATGACCGAGGATGAGTACACTGAAAAGCCTATATTATGAGAGAAAAATGTTGCCATATTGTCTAATATTAATATTATTAACCCTTTTTGTTCCTATTGAATTAACGCCGAGTTATAATAGAATATGTACATATAATATTAGCCGTTAGAAGGTATTCATTAAATACTCTTTCAACATTTTATGTAAAATATAAAGGACTGACAATCGACAATCTTTAGGACCGACGGTCCTAAGGACCGATAGGACGGTCCTAAGACTGGACTGGACCGGATCGAATAAATTAGGACCGACACAACACAACCCCTCGTGGTACTGTTGATATATTTACTATTTTAAGTATTGTTATCTGTATTAAGTAAAGGTTACTCATTAAAAAAAGTAACTAGTCATTCATGAATAGATATGTTAGATATCTTTGCTTGATTTAAAAGACTTTTCTTCGATTCAATAAATAGCTGGATGAACTATATTTTTAATTCACAAATCAATCATATTTTATATAAGCTATTAAGCCCAAATTCCATATAATCAAATGCCCCTCATTTCCCATAATCTTAATTTATAATAACAAATGATGAATCTCTTCAATCACTGTAAAAAGCAATTGATGAGAGAAAAAAAGCATAAATACGCGTTCATAAAACAAGTTATCAATAATAATAACATAAATATAAATACCCAGATCAAACAAACGATTTTCCTTTTGTTTTCTTTTCATAGCTGAACATACAAGTAGGTCAACCAAGGACTACTTTAATCAGGAAGGACACTGCGCTCACATGGGTCCTATTTACCGGTTTTTGGATATATCTTTATAGTGTTTATAGTAAAAACCCAAGAACCCAATGGCGCCTCGTCTTCCCAAACCCAGAAGATAGCGACGAGGTCTACGACTTCGGTGGCGTTTCCATTAAGGGGCGGCACAGAACAATTGCGCCACACGCCAGTTCTATGTGGATACAATTATGAGTCCCTGAGGTCGGCCAGGAACTAGCTGCGGCAAGGGACTAGCAGGGACCATTGGCCGCAGTACCCCAATTTAGGGGGATATTGGTATTTAGTATTTTTAATTTATACGTGTTTTTAGGTTATATTTTCTGTGTATGTGTTCATACAAACAGTAATTATGCGTTTTCTATTTTATATGTTTATTATTTTATCTAAAACGACCAGCAAAAAGCTGATAATTTAAATCAAATAAAGGATTACACCACTATAAAGCTATATTCTAAAACCCGGTAAATAGGACCCATGTGAACGCAGTGTCCTGTCCTGATTAAAGTAGTCCTTGGTCAAACTCAGAGATTATTTTTAGAAAGATTATTCCCTTCAATAGCATAGAAACATCCTCGTTCAGCTGTTGCATGTGTCCAAACTAAACAAGTAATTTGTACTAAGTCATCGTAAGTTGATCATAGAGATATAAATATTTGTTTATATTGGTCAATATGACGTATTCCTCTGAAGAATCCAATAAACTCTATGTCTTTATATGACGAATTTTAAGTCAAATCGCTCGTACCTATGAGGATAACGAATGGGATCTTTTTTCTGGTCGGTGATTGGCTGAGAGAAAGGAGAGTGACTAATAAGAAAGCAGTTTTACATTATGAAATAAGGTTCACTTCACTGGCGGCTGTTGAGGTGTGAACATGAACTCTCAGAGATCCTTAAAATACTAACAGATCCTTCTCCATGGGCCTATGTCCATGCCATTTATGAATCCTATGAGTAACTCATCGGATATTATCTATTGATATAAATTGAATATAGCATTACAATAAGTGTTATAAGGAAGTTTTCTCATCAATTTGATTGTAAATAAATGAATACAACATTCATAACATAAAAAAGTTATCCCATTGGTGAGATTGTGCGGACTATCATATTGTTTTCCTACTCAAACATGATTACAATTTACCATATATTATTCAAGTCAACATTAAAGGATCCCAGCAAATTTACTTTTGATAGGTATATAAACCATTCATAAATGTTACATATGAAAGATGTTCATCAATTGTAAGCATTTACATTATGTCACTCCATCATCTATCTTTTTGATTGGCAATATCAAGGAAATCGCAGAGACTGCTACAATAAATTACCAACATAAGTTAATTTATTGAATGCATATATATAGAGGAGGAGGAATATAAATAAATATATATATATATAATAAAGAAATAAGCCTACTCTTACTTAGTAAGTGTAATCATATCCTAGTTTGTATATATTTTTTAGCTCACCTTAACAAAATAGGAAACACAGATCACATTGCATTGACTCTAAGATTGTCCAATAAGTAAGATTATTAATTTATTATTATTAGGTTGTTCCACAAATAATGAGGGTAGAAAAGTTCACACGCTATCTCAAAAAAATTAAAAGGAGCGTTCTTATCGCATATTTTTGCATGGGAACAGACTGTATGGCGCCACTCAGGTTAGTATATAAGGTGAGTAATCGCGTCATTTTCTATCATTCATTCTACTCGCCGCTGAAATGGAGACACCGACATTCGCTCCTACTTCTTGATCCGGATCAAGCTCGCCAGGACAGTCAACGAGATCTACGGGGACCTGCTCTCTACCTTTCCTGACTCCTGCCCTGGCCTCTCCACCCTTCAGAAATGGCACACTGAGTTCGATAAGCGTGTTTTTTTTGGCTGCTGTCCAGGGGACCTCGTGTGGAAGTGTCCTTCGTTTGATCAGGCATTTTTTTAGTAAACGTAATATACACCATTGGTACAAGAATAATGGACCTTAATTTGTCCGTGAGGAGACAAACAAAAAAGTAGCACTTAGTGTTGTGTCAGTCCTTATCTAGGACCGAGGACTGCAGTCCTGTCCTTTTGGTCGGTCCTTAACTCTTTCACACCCTGAAAATTTATGCTTGCTCCGATTTCGCTGAAATTTGGACAGTATCTTGTATATGTGAAAAAAAATAGGTACAAAATTTCGTCAGCATACCATATTTTGTTCACAAGATATGAGGCCTTAAAAGTTTGGGTGTCGTAACACCCACCAGGACTGAAGGGACAAAATATACCAAGATTTTATCTTTCATTGTTTATTTTCTAAGCTATAAAATATAAAAAAAATGTATTAAGATGTAATTTACTAGTTCTTCTAAGTGTTCAGTCAAAGCAGAGATGCTCCTGTGGTAGTTATTCATGCAACTGCGGCCCTT